>JANUYF010000001.1:25285711-25625711 GCA_026167975.1 Phrynosoma blainvillii | reverse complement strand
TATGGCAAGACCCCAAGGGGTTTTCTTGGCAAGATTTCTTCAGAGGAGGTTGGCCATGGCCTTTCCCTGAGGTTGAGAGTATGTGACCTCATAGCTTTCACATTGCACCCCTCCTTCCCCAGTGGGTGCTTAATTTTATGCCTAAATACAGGCTCTGTTGTTGTTGAGTGTCTTCAAGTTGTTTCCAACTTATGGTGACCTAAGGAAACCCTATCATGGGATTTTTCTTGGCAAAATTTCTTTTGAGGAGGTTTGCCATAGCCTCCCCTGAGGCTGAGAGTATGTGATGACATCATTTTCACATTGCACCCCACCCCTTTCCTGTGTAGGTGCTGAATTTTATACCTAAATAGAGATTTTGTTGTTGTTGTTGTTGTTGTTGTTGTGTGCATTCAAGTTATTCCTGACTTATGGTGACCCTAAGGTGAACCTGTCATGGGGTTTTCTTGGCAAGATTTGTTCAAGGAGGTTTACTATTGCCTTCCCTGAGGTTGAGAGCATGTGACTTGCCCAAGATCTCCCAATGTGTTTCATGACCAAGGTGGGGGGGGGGGGATTCAAACCCTGGTCTCCAGAGCTGTAGTCCGACATTCAAACCACTATGCTAGGTTGGCTCCTTCAACTGAAACCTACTGTCCTGTAACATAAAACCAGGGGTAGGCAACCTTTTTGAGCCGGGGGCCGGGTTGCTGTCCCTCAGACAATTGGGGGGGCCGAAGCACCATAAATAAATAAATAAATAAATAAATAAAAATTTAAAAAATGCATGCACACTCTCTCAGCCCCAGAAAAGCCATGGCAAAACCCCTGTGGAGATTTTGCCAAGAAAACCCCGAGAACAAGTAATAACAACAATAATCAATATCATCATAGCGGGCGGCGGCGATGGCAGGAACGGCCTGGGGCCGGTCCAAAGGCCTTGGGGGGGCCGCATCCGGCCCCCAGTCCTTAGGTTGCCTACCCCTGCATAAAACCCCTGCATAAAACCATTAAACCTAGTTCTACTTTCTTGAAGCAGCAGAGAATAAGCCTCCACCCTCCTCTTTGTGGAAACCCTTAAAACATGAAGTCATGTCACCCCTCAATCTTCTCTTCACCAAGCTGAACATGCCTAGCTCCTTCTACCCCCTCTTCATATCTTTTGTCTTCCATACTTCTTATCATCCTCATTGCCCTTCTCTGAACCTCCTCTGAACCAACTTATGTATAACATAGCTAAAATGAGGCACCCAAAACAGAATGCAGTAGTCCTGATGAGGTTCGACCAGGGCAAATTATAGTGTTACTTCCCTCAACTTGGAAAGACTGTTAATGCAGGCTAAGATAGGCCTTCTTTGCTGCAGCATCACACTGCTGGCTCATGTTCAACTTATGATCAACAACAATCCCAAGGTCCTTATCCTGTACCTTTAAAATTTTGTTTTTAATTTATTAATTTAATTAATATAGTATTTTAATTATTCCATGGTTTAATTCTATTTTAAGGGGATGGGGTGGGGGGAGGAAGGGTTTATGGGGAGAGGGAATGTTTTAACGATGTTTTGTTTTAAATGCTGTTGTCCCCTGCCCCGATTGCCTTGCAGAGGAGCAGGCTACAAATAAAAATTATTATTATTATTATTATTATTATTATTATTATTATTATTATTACCTGCGTGTTTGGTTGTTGTGCCCTAAATATATAATTTTGCCATTTGCCTCTGTTGGATTTCATTTTATTAATTTCAGTACAGTTTTCTAATTTATCAAGGTCCTTTTTGAATTCTGATCTTATCTTTCAATGTGTTATCTACCATCCCAGCTTTGTATCACCCATAAATTTGTCTCCGATCCATCATCTGAATCACTGATAAAAATATTGAAGAGCATTAGCCTGAGGACAAAACCCTGTGGCACTCCACTTAAGGGCTTTTGCAGACTGCTAGAAATAGTGCAAATTGAGGCCACTTTAACTGTCCTGGCTCAGTGCTAGGGAATCATGGGAATTGTATTTTTTCTGAGACATTGAGCCTTCTCTGTCAGAGAGCTCTGGTGCCACAATAAACTACAGTTCCCATGATTCCCTAGCACTGAATCAGGGCAGTTAAAGTGGACTCAATTTGCTCTATTTCTGGCAGTCTGCAAAGGCCCTAAGACCTCCTTCCAGTTTGAAGCACAGCCACTGATCACAATTCTTTTTGAGTATGGTTTTCCAACCAAATATGGATGTATCTGATGGTGTTTTCATCTATTTCATATATATTCAGTGTACTAATCAAAATATCCTGGGAGACTTTATCAAATGCTTTGCTGAAATTCAGATAAATGACATCCACAGCATTCCCACCATCTACTAAACTAGTGACCTGATTTAAAAAAAGATGCAAGTTTAGTTTGGCAGGATTTGTGCTTGACAATGCTTTGCTGGCTCCTGCTAACCAGCACTGTATTGTCATCAAGATATTTGCAGACAGACTCTTGTATAATCCATTTTAATATTTTTCCTTGTATTGAAGTCAGGCCACCTTGCCTATAGTTTCCTGGATCTTCTTTTTTGAAAAGAAGGAAAATATTTGCTCATCTCTAGTGATCCAGCACCTTGCCCGAACTTACTTTCATCCCTTGCAAATAAGGAAGTTCACATTTAATAGATAATGTAGAATTCAAAGATATAGCTGTGTTAGTCTGTAGAATCAGTATGTAGAGAGATCTTGTAGCACCTTTGAGCCTAACTGAAAGAAAGAAGTTGGCAGCATGTGCTTTCTTAGTCTACTTCCTCACCAAATGCATCTGAGGAAGTAGACTTAGGGCCTTTGCAGATTGCCAGAAATAGTGCAAATTGAGTCCACTTTAACTGTCCTGGCTCTGTGCTAGAGAATCATGAGACATTGAGCCTTCTCTGTGAGAGAGCTCTGGTGCCACAATAAAATACAGTTCCCATGATTCTTTAGTACTGAGCCAGGACAGTTAAAGTGGCCTCAATTTGCACTATTTCTGGCATTCTGTAAAGGCCCTACATTGAGGAAGGTGGGAGGTGAGAGAGAAACTGGGACGTTTTAAAACAGCTGAAAAAGTGGAGCAACAAAGGATTTAATCCAGGGGTAGGCAACCTTTCCCCGTTAAGGGCCGAGGGACTTCAGCTCCCAGAAGCCTCAGCCATGTTGGCCAATAGCTCCTGGGATTCTGGGAGCTGAAGTCCCTCGGCCCTTAAAGGGGAAAGGTTGTCTACCCCTGATTTAATCAATACTGTCCTTGCCATATTGGGACAGTTGGAGGGTATGTGACTGTTCCTGGATCCATTTTAGTGATCCTCAGCAATGCTGTCAAATTGTGATACTTTTGAACTATAGCTTCACTCATAAGAAAAAGAAAAATGTTTTGAGACAATGATACTTGGATGTGATATCTCTTGTTCAGTTATGGGACATTAACCGTTATCAGTGGCTTCCTATGAAAGGGCGGCTTGTTAGGAAAAGTTGTTTCAGAATCAAACCCCCTTCCAGAATGAAGAAGATGGCTGTGTCACAAGCAGCATGCCCAGTGTGTTCATAGTAGTTGTTCCTGCGTTGTTCTCTTATTAATCAGATTGTGCCGTTGTGGTGATTTGTGTTTGGGGATGCTTCCAGTAAAACAGAACTGGAAATGGGACGTGATTATCAAAACAGTTCTGAAGATCTGTAGAAGTAAGTACTCCTTCTTGTATTCTTATGCAAGGAAATGATGTTATATGCCTGTGGATCTTCCAGCAAGGTGTTTGTCGTGAGACAGCTTTGTGATTTATTGCAAATAGTGTTCTGAGTTTAGTTTTACTTCTTGATTGTAGTTGTCATTTTACTCACCCTAACCAAGTTAGAGGAAAAGAGATTCCACCTAGACATTAGGAGGAACTTCCTGATAGTAAGAGCTCTTCGACAGTGGAACACACTCCCTTGGAGAGTGGTGGAGTCTCCATCTTTGGAAGTTTTTAAACAGAGGCTGGATGGTGATTAGTTGGGGGTACTTTGATTGTGAGTTCCTGCATGGCAGGGGGTTTGACTGGATGGTCCTTGGGGTCTCTTCCAACTCTGTGATTCTATGAAGTCTACGAAAGCTCATGCTGCCAAGTTTTCTTTCAGTTAGTCTCAAAGGTGCTACAAGATTTCTCTACAATAGATAATATAATTTAATATAATTTTTCTAATGAATAATATAATTTTTCTAATGGAGTGCCAGGGCACTTTTGGACCTCCAGATGTTGTTGGATTCCAGTTTCCATAATCTCCAGTCCTCTTGGCCAGTGACAAAGGATCATGGCAGTAGCAGTTCATCTAAATCAGGAGGGCTAAGGCAACCTATCTGCTTTAAGGCTATACAGTGACAGCTGAGCAAGGGTTAAAGATGGAGTTCACAGTCTACTTTTCATTAATTACCTGGGAAAGAACCACACAGGTAAATGACACCATTTTATGGAAACTAGCCTGTATGATGTAGTGGTTTGAGCATAGGAGTTGGACTTCTATGTTGGAATCGAAGCCCAACGATTGGGGTTGGATTCCCCACTCAAGCCATGGAAACCCACTGGGCGACCCTTTCAGCCCCAGAAAATCCCTATGATAGTATCACCTTAGGGTTGCCATAAATCAGAAATGACAAAGGTACACAACAACAACAACAACAACAACAACAACAACAACAGATAATAATAATAATAATAATAATAATAATAATAATAATAATAATAATAATAATAATAATATAAAATTTTATTTATATCCCGCCTTTAGCCAAGGCTATCCAGGCGGCTTACAATCTAAACTACTATCCTATACAATACAGATATATGAACATATTACCCCCCCCCGCCCTTAAAAAATATTAAATCAATGATACATTAAAATTAGCTTAAAAACACAGCTCCCAGAAGCCTCAGCCATGTTGGCCAATAGTCCCATGTTAGCCAATAGCTCCTGGGATTCTGGGAGCTGAAGTCCTTCGACCCTTAAAGGGGAAAGGTTGCCTATCCCTGAGTGATACCTTTATTGGCAAACCAACATGCACAATATACTTGTTGCAAGCTTTCGAAGCACCATGGGCTTCTTCATCATCAGGCAAGATGTTACAAACCAAGCAGGAGAAAAACAATTGGAGATGTTAGTCAGATGCCTACAACAACTTAGAACAGGGGTATGCAACCTTTCCCTTTTAAGGGCCAAGGGACTTCAGCTCTCAGAAGCCTCAGCCATGTTGG
This sequence comes from Phrynosoma blainvillii, assembly GCA_026167975.1. Lineage (NCBI taxonomy): Eukaryota > Metazoa > Chordata > Lepidosauria > Squamata > Phrynosomatidae > Phrynosoma > Phrynosoma blainvillii. The sequence continues at coordinate 25,620,505 of JANUYF010000001.1, read as the reverse complement.
CCAATAGTCCCATATTGGCCAATAGCTCCTGGGATTCTGGGAGCTGAAGTCCCTCGGCCCTTAAAGGGGAAAGGTTGCCTACCCCTGACTTAGAAAATAGGAACAAGAAGCATAGAGGTGGTTAAATGCTTGTGGAGGCAGCAGGGAATATCTCCAGTATAAAACCTGAAGCGTCAAAGTATTTCATGTGAAAAATCTTGCTACAATTAGGGCAACCACTACAGTAGTTGCTCCGTTGGGGTTAGGGGTGAAGGACCCCCATTAATGTAGAAAACCCACCAAAAAAACACTTCTTTTTAACCTGAGAGAAAACCTCTTGGAATCTCAGGTTGTCCAGTGCAACTTTATGGTCAACACCTGCCAGAAGTTGATCATATATAATCATGTTGGAGGACCTACAAATGCCTAGAGAAGTGTTTTCTCTAGGAACTTCTCAGTTCTCCCACACAACTCTATGGGCAACATCTGGCAGAGTTGCTCTGGAGGACCTAGGTATTCCTAGAGAGAACATCATAAAAAAGTAAATAGTCAATTTTTTTAAAAATTCAAAGCTGCAAATGTGGAGGGCCAACTGTAGTTGTTTTAGCAATAAATCTGTGGAGGAGCTCATTCAATGGGACTGCTCCTAGTGTGAACACACTTGCTAGTTACTCCTCTTTTCTTAACCCTTCTTGATCAGAGCAAGGCTGTGGGAATGATTCCCATGGGAAAAATTTCATCTCTGAATTGAATAATCAGCAACATGTTATATAGACAGGCTGTTTAGACTAGATTTTATTGGATTGGAATTGCTACTGTAGTAGCCAATAAAACAGACTATGATCATGTCTTTAACAAACAGAAAAATATATGTGTTAATTTGTTAAGGCGTTCACTTTTGAACAAACAAAGTCCATCATGAGTTCAGTTCTATAGGCTTCAGGTTCTGAGGTTTACCATATCTGCGATTTCGCAGGGTATAAAACATAACACATAATTTACCATTGATAATAAACTTGTAACCTGATGTGCACAGGGCCCTTTTAGTCATAAGAATGCTTCTTTGAAAGTGGAGAACTGTATTTTAACCATCTTGATTTGTTTCTTTAATTTGTTTTCCTGTTTTAAACAGAGTTGGGGAACAAATGTGAGTGCAGGTATAAACTTTCTGGAGGAAGGCTTAAAAAAGGATCATGGATAAAACACATTCCGATCATTAAAAACTACAGGAACTACCTGTGTAATATATGGTTTTTAATGACTGGAATGTGTTTTGTTACTTCAATGACTTACTGTGAAGGTAAAACACCTCATTCATTATTTGAATGTAGTGATTTTAACATTCACAATGGGCCTTCCCATTTCTCAGTTTCTTTGCAGGAGCTATTTAAACTTTTTGAGGTTTAAGGTTTTTAAAGGTTTTTAAGGATTAAGGTTGCATGAACCCCAGCCCTCATATCTCCAGTTGGACCAGTAAGTGCAAGAAGGAGCAGTTTCCATTCTGTTGCTTAGTGAAGGATGCATCCATCTTGTATGCAATAATGGTGGATGGGGACCAGTACTGTGCTTTAAGTAAAGAACATGTGGGCTGGTGCCACATTGCAGAAATAAAGCAATTTGACTTCATGGCAGTTAATGTGGTGTCAAACTGGATTATTTCTGCAGTGCAGATGCAGCCACTGAGGACTTTTGATATGAAATTAAGAGCCTCATGCAGTGGAGGAAGTCCTAAGATTTCTAGTCCCAATTTGTGGCTGTAGGCCAGGGGTGAGTAGAAGGTAGAGCTGAATCTCCTGATACATCTCTGTATAATTTCCAGTAGATAGCAGGGATTTCTAATTCATATTTATTTGATAACAGTAATAACAAAACAATAAAAAAAAACCAACAAAAAACTACCCACATCTCTCATAATATTATACTGATGAAATGAAGATAACCAGGAAGTGGATTTCTTTGTGGAAGTATTGTAAGCTCCCTTCATCTCTGGCACGCCATACAAATTCCTTATCTACAAATTCATAAGCATATGTCTCTTACATTAGGCTCCGGTTGGTGGATCTCGATTAAAAACAACAAGAACAAAGTAAATCTCTGAAGCCTGGAGTCTGTTCGTTCTTGCTTTCAGTTCTTGTCGTTCACTGTGTTGTCTGATTTCCTTGTATGTGCCAGAATCCTCTGCAACACATAAAGCTGCCGTCTTGTTTAGTTCAAATTGTTTCCGACTTATGAGGAGCCTATCATGACTTGCCCAGGGTCCCCTAGTAGGCTCCCATGGCCAAGCAGGGCTTTGAACCCTGGTCTCCAGAGTAGTAGCCGAGCATTCAAACCATTATACCATGCTGGCTTTCGTTTTACAGTATAATCCCATTTACTTGGGAATGAAGTCTGGTTAAACTCAATGAGTTATATGTCTCCATTGAGATGCATGGGGCTTTACAGTATAATTCCATGTTTCTCAGTGGAGACATAAGCACAATTGAGTTTTAGCAGACTTATTCTCATTCCCAGGTCAATGTGGAATACCATTTTTCCCCTCTGAAATCTTTTATTTCATAGAGACAAATGGGCATCATGGATAAGCAGGCAACTTGTAACTCCCCACCCTGCAAAAAATGGTTTTGTCTACATAAAAATCTGGTACCCAGTAATAGCCCTTTGGGTGCTGTATTGACATGTTACTTCTTTCCCCTGCCTTCTATTGCAATAAACTCCTGCCAGGGTAGGAACACCTGTGCAGCAGTTATGAAAAAGCAGTCATGTATCTTTGCCAAAATGGGCTTTTTGTGCTGTTTATTTATTTATTTAATAAATAAATAATCTCATAATCATCAAATAAATCATCTCATAATCATCAAATAAATAAATAAATCATCTTTGATTACAACAGTCAAGTAAGTAAATGGGCTTATCACAGATCCAACATACGTATTACAAAATGCATGTTGCAGCACTTGGATGATGTTAAATAAATAGGAATTATAAAGATTGCCACTGTCAAGTAAGTGAGAGATCACAGATCTTGCATATGTATTACAAAATGTGTATTACAGCACTGAAACAGGTTGTGGATTGTGTTAACCAAGGAACTGTCTGCACTGACTAAGATACTCCAGGGGCTGCCCAGAGTACCCTGGCCCTGGAGGTCTGCGGATCTTCCTGGAAGATCCAGAGCAACTGGTACAGCATTTTAATTCATTTTAAGTGGGGTATCCCCCAGTTCTAGGAGAGCCAGAGTGATTTGAGCATTGGACTGAGACTCTGGAGACCAGGATTCGAATCTCGGTTTAGTCGTATAAACCCACTGGGTGATCTTGGGCGAGTCACACTGTCTCAGCCTCAGGATGGCAATGGCAACCCCCCCCCCTCTGAAGAAACTTGCCAAGAAAACCCTATGATAGGGTCGCTTTGGGGATGCCATAAGTTGGAAACGACTTGAAGGCACACAACAACATACCCTGGTTTTGGTGCTGAACTGGATGGATGTTGTTCAGTCTGTGAACCAGAAACAGGGTTTGGGCCATGCGTTGTCTGGTCTCCCCACCGAGAGGACAGGGAAAGGCCATCTTATTTGACCCATGCAAAATGGGCCTGAGCTTTTCAGGATGATCAATCAGAAGACAACCCTCTAAAACCACACTTGTGGAGTGGATAGCTTAATGTCCTCACAGAGTGGTGTCTTTCTTAAAGCAAGCAAAAAAAATAGAGCGTGGGAAGTGGTATACCAGAAAGCTTTATCACATGCCCTTGCAACAGAGTTCCTCCTTTCTGTCTCTGTGCATTATATTGTCTGATCTTTCAGCTCAGTCTAGACACAAAAGGTAAGCTCACAGGCAGTTTCCTCATGTTCCCTCCGTCTGTTTGATGCATATGAATTGTTATTCCCTTCTTACTTAGATTGTTGCTTTGAATGCCTTTGATAGAATCTTTCCCCAGTCAACCCAGTCTTTCCCTGCAGTGGGAATAGTATACTTTATAAGGTGAAATGATAAGTATATTCATTCCAAGCTGCAAGCAGAGATGCTGAAGAGGCCTATAAAGTACCAGGAATATATAGAGAGGTTTGAAAACAAAGCAGAATAAGAGAGACTGCGGGTTTCTCCAGTTGTTATTAGTTTAGGAGAGCCAGAGTGGCTTAGTGGTTGAGTGTTGGACTATGACTCTGGAGACCAGGATTCGATTCCCTTGTTGGCCATGAAACCCACTGGGTGACCTTGGCCAAGTCACATGCTCTCAGCCTCAAGGGAAGGCAATGCAAGACCTCCTCTGAAGAAATCTTGCCGAGAAACCCCATGATAGGGTTGCCATAAGTCGGAAACGATTTGAAGGCACACAACAACAACAGCAACAACAAAGGATATGCTATGATCCCCCCCCCCTTCAACATAAATCTCACTTTCACGTTGTGAGGTTTATGTAGATGAAGGATGGAAAAAGTATACCTATGGGCTGAAAGCAACCCCGACTCTTGTTTCTGCCACTCCCTCAATCCTTTAATCTCCAGTTTGAAAAATGTTTCTAAAAGATAAATTATCAGTCTTTCAATTTTAAAATCCTGTGGGAATAAAAAAGTCCTTGCTTGCCAGTGGAAGGACAGCAAAGAGGAGGCCATTCTGACTTTTCTGGAAAGGGAGTTCCAGAGCTTAGGGGCCATCATGGAAAAGATCCTGCCATGCATCCCCACTAGCTGTAACTGGGAATGTGGTGGAACTAAGGGTCTCTCCTAAAAGTCTCAAGACCCAGGCAGGCTCATACAAAGAGATAATAGTCCTTTAGATAGCCTGGACCTGAGCAGTATGTCATAACTAGCACTTCTAATCAGAAAGTCCAGAGGAGGGTAACCAAAATGGTGAAAGGTCTGGAAAACATACCCTATAAGGAGAGTCTTAGGGAGCTGGGTATGTTTAGCCTGGGGAAGAGAAGGTTAAGAGGTGGTATGATAGCCCTGTTTAAGTATTTGAAGGGATATCATATTGAGGTTAGAGCAAGCTTGTTTTCTGCTGCTCCAAGGAATAGGACAGAGAACAATGGATGTGAAAAGGAAAAGAGATTCCACCTCAACATTAGGAGGAACTTCCTGACTATAAGAGATGTTTGACAGTGGAATACGCTCCCTCAGAGAGTGGTGGAGTCTCCTTTTTTGGAGGTTTTTAAACAGAGGCTGGATGGCCATCTGTCAGGGGTGCTTTGATTGTGAGTTCTTGCATGACGGGGGTTGGACTAGATGGCCCTTGTGGTCTCTCCCAACTCTATGATTCTATTTATTCAGGCCTTATAGTCCAAGTCTCAAGTCTATCTACAAGTGTTAAGTCCTTGCAAGATGCTTTCAAGTCAAGTTGCAAATTTACGAGCCAACTTTTAATAGAAATAAAAGGAGGCAGGATGCACTTCTCAGGGGGAACAGCAAGTGTAAGGCAATGGGCTTAAGGCAAGGGTTGAGGTCTGCTTGGCATCCTATCTCTGCTGCACATTAGAGGAGCCTTCTAAAGCTTTTGAAAAGCTTTAAAAGGATCTTTCTGCCTCAAGCCCACTGCTTAATGCATTTGCTGTTCCTTTCCAAGAAATGCAGCCTGCAGTTTGGAGGGCAGATCTTGCCTTGAAATGAATGGCACCAACAAGTCAGTCACTAAAAACATACAAGTCTCAAGTCAAGTTAAACCAGTGTGTCATTTTTGCCCAGTCAGGTCATTGAAGCGACTTGAGTCCAACTTCAGTCTGGATAATTGACTTGGGTCTACGTCACTGCTTTTCATTCTGCTTGGAAATGGGCCAGAAGCCAGCGGAGCTTTTGGTTCTACAAACCCCATCTAATTGCATTGGAGATTTCCGTCATATGTTTCTATGTGGATTTGTTACTTTGACAAACGGTTGTATAACTGAGTGCTAAAAGTTTGACATTGTATGCCTAATGCAAAAATTATGATGCTCAAATGGTTTGGAACAATTCCCACTTGCTTTTTGTGTGTATTCAGAATCCTCTTTCTTGATTATACCATCTACGCAGAGTGCAGAAGACTAATGTTTTGCAAAGGGAAAGCAATCTATGGCTATGCTGGTGGTGGTGGGGATTCTGGGAGCTGCTGTCTAGAAAACCAGCTTTTCAAAGCTCTATCCATATGATGGTACGAAGAGAGGCATTCATGTAGCTTCTTCTGACTTTGCATACTTTCTGCAACTGTAGATGGAACCTGGCTAATTGAGGACATAAATAGCTTTTGCTTTCTGGTGCCTATGTATGCTAGATAAATTCATGTTCATCACATGTGACCACATTCTAAGGTTTATGTGCTTTTTTGAACACAACAGTGCCATGTGTGGTCAGAATGTCACATATACAGTGGTGAGCAAGAAGCCTACAGATCAAAAATCCCCTTCAGAAAGTTTGCTGAAATCTGTGCCTGATCTTTTTTCAGAATTTGGTTCCAGTACTGCCCTTTGGCAGCTGGTAGCAGGTAAAAAAATTGCAGATGACATGATCTAGAACAGGGGTAGGCAACCTTTTTGAGCCGGGGCCCGTGTTGCTGTCCCTCAAACAATTGGGAGGCCGAAGCACCATAAATAAATAAATAAATATAAAAATAAAAAATAAAATAAAAAAATATGCATGCACACTCTTTCAGCCCCAGAAAAGCCATGGCAAACCCCCTGTGGAAATTTTGCAAGAAAACCCCAAGAACAAGTAATAACAACAATAATCAATATCATCATGGTAGGCGGCGGCGGCGGCGGCGGCAGGATCAGCCTGGGGCTGGTCCCAAGGCCTCGGGGGGGCCACATCCGGCCCCCGGGCCTTAGGTTGCCTACCCCTGATCTAGAAACTCATCTACCTTTCTCATTCATTCATTTACATCCTGCATTCCTCCCAAGATGAAAAAGTTAAAATGAAACAAAATAGGTTAAAACAAAATAGAGCTAAAACTATCTAAAATACAAAAGTTAAAAACTTATAATAAACTAAGGCTAGCAGACCTTGTTGAGATATTTCTACTAGGATGACATCAGTTTCCTTTTACTTTTTTACTTCCTTGAATGTAACAGCTGTTTCATTATTTTACTGAATTATTCTTGTAGTAGTGTAAATGTAGTTAATTTAATCTGCTGGTTAGCAACTTTTATCTCCCTGTTTTGTTTTGTTTTTTAACTGAGTAGCTTGTTATACTTGTTATCTCGGGTTGTTGATTTGCTGATCTTTGACTGTGATAAAGTTGCATGTGTATGTAAAGTTGAAAAAGAGATCAAATTAAAAACATTAATTTAAAACAATTTAAAAACCATTTAAAACATGACCACAAAGAGTAAGTACAGCATACCCCATTAAACTTTAAACATGTTGTAATCCACTTTAAGTCCCATTTAAAAGAAAGGCAGGTAATAAATCAGATAGATAGATATATTCTTCTGCAATGGCTATTTAAATAAAATTGTGTTTGCTTGCTGACAGAAGGATAGGAGAGAAGGAGATCAATCTAGCATCGCATAGGAGGGAATTACATAGTTTTAGGAGAAGCCACTAAGAAGACTCTCTCCCATATCCTTGTGAAATGTGCCTTTGATGGTGAAGGGACTGAGATAAAGTCCTCAAAGATCTCAGAATGCAGGCAGATTCATATACACACATCCCATTGTCACTAGGGACCATCTTCACCAGTGATTCCCAAACTTTGGTCCTCCCGATGTTTTGGACTTCAGCTCCCAGAATTCTCCTCTTCCTCCTCCTCCTCCTCCTCCTCCATCTTCATCATCATCTTACTTGCTTGCTTACTTACTTACTTGCTGTTGACCAAGCTGGCTGCGGCTTCTGGGAACTGAAGTCCAAAATCAGAGTTTGGGAACCACTGATCTACATTGTAGAAATAATGCTGTTTAACACCACTTTAAGTGCTGTAACTCCATTCTGTGGAATCCTGGGATTCATAGTTTTAGTTTCTTTTGCCTTCTCTGTCAAAGAGTGCTGGTGACTTGCAAAATTACAAATCCCAGGATTTAGTAGGATGGAAATGTCAAATGGCATTATTCCTACAGTATAGGTGTATCCTGGATCTCACCATCTGTCCTTTAGTTGCTTACCTTCCTTCTCAAGGAACATGTGGATTAAAGAAGGCAAAACTATACATGCACACAACAACCACTGGTGGATGAGAGAAGTTTAACCGCCTTCAGGTGGTCTCTCTTACCAGCAATTGAGCCCTGAGAAGGAAGCAATAGAGAAGGAAATTATATCATGCTTGGAAAGAACAGTCTTTCCCCATTGGTTAAGAATATGTGGTATATTGTCTATTCTTTAAAGTTTATATCCCTCAGAGCGTGAAAAAGTTTTTTTGGGCGGAAACAAGGGCTGCTTCTACACTGTAGAATTAATGCAGTTTGATACCATTTTTAACTACCATGGCTAAATGTTAGGAAAGTCTGGGATTTGTAGTTTTGTGAGATATTTAGCCTTCTCTGTCAGAGAGCACTGGTGCCACAACAGACTACAAATCCCAGGTTTCCATAGGATGGAGTCATGACAGTTAAAGTGGTGTCAAACTGCTTTATTTCTGTAGTGTGGCAGCAGTCTACAAGTGCCACAGTCGCCTAACCAGCATGGCCATTAGCAAATTCTGGGATTTGTAATCCAAAAATGCGTTGTTTTAGAACTTTAATGTTTCTTTGGCAGCAGTGGATTATGGTGTAAAATATTTGGCACAGGGAAGACTTTGTGTTTTGGCCTCAAGGCAGATCCTCCTATTTTCTTTTTACTGATATCAAAATGAAACTGTGAGGCAACCTGTGAGTCATGGCATCACATATTTTTCTGGGACATGGGTTTATACTGAAACCAGGGGAAACGTCACCACCATATTTATTGGGGATTGCTGTGTAGGAAATGATAGAAAGATGAGCATAGCCCTTTCCATGAGAAAGAAATTACATAATACCAGCAAAGGTTGGAAAGTCACTTTTTTAGACTCAGTGGTGGCTGGTGGCTCTCATGTCACTGGGGTGGTGGTGGTGGTGGTAAATCTATATTTTTGTATGGGGGTAAGGTTTATTATCTTAGGTTTTGTTGTTAGGTGCCTTCAAGTCATTTTCAGCTTTTGGTGACCCTATCATGGGGTTTTCTTGGCAAGACTCAGAGGAGGTTTGCCATTGCCTTCCCCTGAGGCTGAGAGCATGTGACTTGCCCAAGGTCACCCAGTGGGTTTCATGGCTGAGTGGGGAATCGAACCCTGGTCTCCAGAGCCATAGTCTAACACTCAAACCACTACGCCATACTGGAATACCTTTTTAAAAATTTGGACTGGATCCTGAATTGGACTTGCTGTCACACTACCATGGGAACCCAGAGCCACTACTGGATTGCAGCTCCCAAAATCCCCCAGCTAGTGACTGTGCTGGCTGGGTTTTTGCTCTTCTTGGAGTTGTAAATCAAAAGAGAGTGTTTCCAAGCTTTGTGCTCTGAAAACCTCTGTGTGGACTAATGAACAAATGCAAGCACGTGTCACTATGGAAAGTTTCCGGACTGTACTATTTTAGGCTCTAGGCAGTATTGCAAAGTTTACTCCCCTCCATTGAGATTTCTCTTCCTCTTAAGATCTTGCATATCAAAGAAACCTTTGTTCCTGCGTGCTCCTTTCTTCTTTTTGTTGTTGTGTGTTCCTTCAGGTCATTCTGATTTATGGAGGCCATAAATGCCAAGGCTTTTAACATAGGCAAACACTCAGAAGTATGATTCTGCTCCTGCATTATGTCCAGCATCATTTTTATTGATTTAATAAATATCCAGCCTTTCTTCAAATATGGGACCCGGGGCGGGGGGGGGGGCTTACTACTAAATGCACCTAAAACTTACTTGACACGATAGTTTTTTTTTTAAAATCTCCCATTAAATAAACAGTTCTATTAAGAGAAATGAATGGGTCATAAAGCAAACCAATCTAGAATTCTCACTAGAAGTGAAAATGAATAAAATGAGGCTGTTGTATTTTGGACATAACATGAGATGAAGTGTTGTTATTAATGCTAACTGCCCTTGAGTTAACCTCGACTCATGGTGACCCTGTGGTTGACATATCTCCAAGACCCCTTATCTTCCAGTGCTTTGCTTAAGTCTTGTAGATTCATGCCTATGGCCTCCCTAATTGAGACTATCCTTCTACCATGCGGTCTTCTTCTCTTTCGACTCCTTCTGCCTTTCCTAGCATTATTGTCTTTTTCAGTGAATCATACCTTCTCAAGATGTGGCCAAAGTACAACAACCTCAGTTTAATCATCTTGTTTTCCAGGGAGATTTCAGGCTTGACCTGTTCAAGAACCCATTTCTTTGTCTTTTTGCCTGTCGGTGGTATTCTCAACACTCCTCTCCAGCACCACAGCTCAAAAGAGTTGATTTTCTTTTCATCCACTTTCTTCACTGTCCAGCTCTCACATCTGTATGTGCTGATGGGAAATTCAGTTGACTGAACGATTCTAACTTTTGTGCTCAGTTATATATCTTTATACTTTAGGATCTTCTCTAGTTCTTTCATCGCTGCCCATTCCTAGTCTTCTTCTGATTTCTTGACTGCAGTCTCCTTTCTGATCAATGTTTGATCCAAGGTATGGGAAATCTTTAACTATTTCGATTTCCTCATTGTCTACGTTGAATTTATGTACATCCTCCAAGGTCATTATTTTTCTTTTGTTTATATTCAGCAACAAGCTTGCCTTTGCACTTTTTTCCTTGACCTTCCTTAGTAATTCTTCCAGGTCCATGATGTTTTCTGCTAGTAGTATGGTATCATTAGCATATCTTAGATGGTTTATGTGCCTTCCTCTTATCTTCACTCCTCCTTTTGCGTCCAAACCTGTTGTTTGTAAGATATTTTCTGCATTCAAGTTGAACAAGTAGGGTGAAGGGATGCATCCTTGGTTTTCTCTTTCACCAACTGGGAACCATTCTGTTTCTCCTTATTCTGTTCTATCAGTTGTCTCTTGTCCCAAGTACAGATTTCCCATCAGGATTGCCAGATGTGGTGGAATTTACTTAAATAAAACTGTTCTAATTTGAACTATGCTATTTCCTTATAAAATGTTAAAATACAAATATACATGAATGTGTGAATGAAAAAACACACTAAATAAACAACATATTTTTATTCATATACTACATCGAGTGGTGTGGATGAGACATTTGAATGTAGATATCAAGGGGCGGCAAGGGTGAAAAGTTTGAGTACCACTGTTCTGTTCTACTGATCTGATGAACAGTTTTGCAAACGTATTCATCACAACTCATACGTGAAATAGTGAGTGAAATTCATAAAATCAGTCTGCCTTCCCTCCCCCAAACCCACACAACATGTAAACCATGGCAACCCCAAAGCATCCACCACCATGCTGGAGGCTGGAACAGATGGCTCTCACAAACGGCATGATCCAGTTGGGTTCCCTTAGGGAAAAATTCGGGAATGATCGTGCTTAAGAGCATAAAGGAAGATTAATTAATAGAGGCATTGTTAGTGCCTGGATTTGGTTGCTCCTATTTGCACTCTAATTATGTGCTGGTTGTGCTCTTTTATGGAGAGGTCATACACAGCATATAGAAAGTACTCCTCTTGTCTTTTTTTGAGACTTCCTTCCACTAAGAGCTGTATTTTAGGAAGACTGTGTTTACTGTGCTTAAATATACTAAAAGAATGACAGATGAACATATTCAATCTGAGGTCAACTTTATTTACTCCTAGTAAAGTATGTATAGAAGAGCTAGCATGGTGTAGAGGTTTGGACTAGGACCTTTGGAAACCAGGGGTCAAATCCCTGCCCAGCCATAAAAACCAACTGGGTGACCATAGGGAAGTTGCACTCTCTCGGCCTCAGAGCAAGAGAAAGGCAAACTCCCCTCTGAACAAATTTTGCCAAGAAAACCCCATGATAGGTTTGTTTTATGGACACCGTAAGTTGAAAACGACTTGAAGACACCCAACAACTACTGTGTATAGCTTGGATAAGTGATTTCTTTGAACTACAGCTCCCACAACTAATAAGGTCAGTGGCCCTGTTGGCTTGGGATTTCTGGGATTTATAGTCTATATTATAACTTTCAAAGCTCCAGATAGAGTTGCAGTGGAATAGTATCTCTTGGGATTTTTTTTTCTTTTTCTTTTTGGAGAACTAAACTATCCTTTTGATTTGTGTTGAGTAATCAAGTTATGGCCCGAAATACCCTAAAGGCATGAGAGCCTCACTGATTTTGAAAATTAAGCAGCGTCAGCCCTGGTTAGTACAGTCAACACTCAACTTAATGGGGTTTAGGGGTGCAGGATCTCCATACAAGTGGGAAAACAGTGAATATAGGAAGCTTTTTTTTTACCGAAGGGAACACTCCTCTAGGATTTCTAAGTGCTCCAGTGCAAATCTGTGTCCACCTTCTTCCAGAAGTTGTAGTGAACAAAGTTGAAGTTTGGAAGTTGACCAAAGAATTGCGCTGAAGGACCTAGAAATGCCTAGGGAGAATGTATTTTTTCAGTTGCGTATAGAGTAGCAGCAGAGGAGGTGACAATAATAGTAATCTATGAATAATCAAATCAACAAATGCTTAACCTGCAAATGCAAAGGGACAACTGTATTTGAATGGGAGACCTCCAGCAAATACCAGGTGCTGTAGGCTATATTTCAGAGTCAGGAAGTGGAAAAACTATCTCTGGGTATTTCTTGCCTAAGAAAACCCTATGAAATTCATGTAATCACCATAAGTCAATAGGTGAATTGAAGGTGCTCTCACACACAATCCTTTTCCACTCAGGTTAAAAACAGGTACATTTTTAGACCAATTGGGGCAGTTTTAAAGAATCCTTGCTGCATTTAGGACAGATGCACCTTTTTTCCTTTTATGGTGTAAGCTCTGAAAAACCAGTTTTGCATGGGGTTGGTTTGAACCTGAGAAAATCAGGTTTGGAAAATCAGCTGTCTAATGCACAGAATGGCACCACCCAGTAATTCCCCAGAGCAGCTTTTGCATATTTTTTTTTTAAATTCAGGAGGTAGGAGGTATCTTTTTTTAAAAGAACTATTTTATTTTAGAAATGTAAGGTAAGGTTGGCCCTCTGTATCCACAGATTTTTTTTAATCCATGGATTCAAGCATCCACGGCTTGAAAATATTCAAAAATATATAAATTCCCAAAAGCAAACCTTGGTTTTGAAATTTTATATAAGGAACACCATTTTACTAGGCCATTGTATTTAATGGCATCCACAGATTTTGGTATCCATGGTGGGTCTTGGAACCAGGGCCCAGTGGATACCAAGGGCCCACTGTGGTGAGAAATTGAAAAACATTAACCATAAATAGTGCATTTAGTCTATTTTCATTATCCATTGCAAGTTCTTTGGTTATTTCAGAATCTTTATCTCTTACTCGTATACTTATCTGTCTGTCCACAACCATCATTGTTATCTAGTAAAGATAATATTGAAAACCACCAGTTTTCAATTGCTATCTTTACTAGTAACTTTATATTTCCAAAATGTAGGATTGCATACTGAGTGTATTCTGATCTGTGGGTCTTGCATGTCTGGAGTAAAGGGAAAGTAAATTTCTAAGAATGAGTCTTGTTTGTTCACATCTCTTTAACCAAACAATTAAGTTGTTTCAGTTTGGCAGGAAGTGACAAACTTTGGATTTTTTTGGAAACCATTTATTCCCAGTGTACTCTTTGTTTGTTTTTTGCTGTCATGTTATAACTATCCTTACTTGTTATGTGCCTTCAAGCCGACACCAGTTTTCTTGGCAAGATTTATTCAAAGGAGGTTTGCCATTGACTTCCTTAAGGCCAAGAGTGTGTGTGATGTGTTTTAAGGTCACCCAGTAGGTTTCTGTGGCTGAATGGGGATTTGAACCCTAGGCATAGTAGTCCATCACTACTTCATCACAATGACTCTTTATAACTATCCTAGCCATTGGTAATAATAAATAAAAGATTCAACTTAGGGAATTGAATATATTTAGCTTGGAGAAGAGAAAACTGACAGGGGACATGATAGCCATCTTTTAATATTTCAAGCAATGTCATATACAAGATGGAGAGGACATATTTTCTGCCACTCCAGAGATTTGAATACAAACCAATTGATTCAAGTTGCAAGAAGAGATTCTACCTTCTTTATTGTAAGAACTGTTTGACAGTGGAATAGACTGCCTCAAGATGGTTTGGGAGGGGTGTGTGTGTGTGTGAAATCTCCTTTGGAGGTCTTTAAACACAGGTTGGATTGGTATATCTTAGGAGTACTGCAGTCGTGCGTTCTTGTGTGCCAGGAGGCTGGTCTAAATGGCCTTTGTGGCCCCTTCCAGTTCTAAGAGTCTATGACTCCGTAATGCTAACTCTTTATATAATAAAAAGCTTTGGGGTGTCATTACACTATAGAGAAGGGCTACACTGGAGTGTTATAGGTGTTCTTTTCTTGTTTGGGATATGTATTTGAAAATGGTAGTCTCATATACCTATTCGCATTCACCCCACCATGATAGAATATTGTGCCTCTGACTTGACAAGAAATGTGGGGAGAGATTAGTGTTGATATGATAACTGAATATGCACAGACCTCTTAAAAAGTTGGGGACTGGTCCCATAATCCATCATAAGGTAGAGACTGGGAAAGTAGGACTGCAACTCCCATAGTCCTCCAGCCGGCATGGCCACTTTCACTGGCTGGGGGATTCCAGGATCCTTTAGACCAAAAATTTAACTTTTCCAAACTCTTAACAAAAATCCACCAAACAGTGATACCTTATAGGCCAACCGAAATGCACAATATACTTGTTGCAAGCTTTCAAAGGTCACTGGCTTTTTCATCAGGCAAGATGTTACAAACCAAACAGGAGCTTCACAGGAATGGAGACGAATTGCAAGAGAAGAGTCCTGTTGGTATGCAAATGGACTTTAAATTTCCTGGACTTTGAAAAACTCCCAATTGCCATATGGCCAGAAGGCGGAGGAGCCAGCCTGCAAAATTTACCTTCATACCATAAGGACAGAAACAGCACAATGCAGGCATCTTACTAACATATCCAGTTTTCTCCTGTTTGGTTTGTAACATCTTGCCTGATGAAGAAGCCAGTAGAGCTTTGAAAGCTTGCGACAAGTATATTGTGCATTTCAGTTGACCAATAAAGGTATCACTGTTTGGTGGATTCTTGTGTGAATTTGCTAAATGGCCAACACAGCTACCCTTGCATATTTTCCAAACTGATTGGGAAAAGGCCAAGACTGATAAGGCTGGGTCTCTCTTATCTGAAATGCTTGAACCGGAAGTGTTTTCGATGTTGGATTTTTTTCAGATTTTGGAATATTTGCATATAAATAATAATAGCTCATCTCTCCCGAAGGATCAAGGCTATCCTACAAAAGGCTGATTGGGACCCAAGTCTGAACATGAAATCCATTTATGCTTCGTACACAACTTATATGCATAGCCTGAAGCTAATTTTTATAAACAATCTTTTTAATAATTTTGTGCATGAAACAAAGTTTGTGTACATCAAACCACCAGAAAGCAAAAATGTCACTATCTCAATGGACAATTGACAAAGGAGAACATATGGACAATTCTGGATTTTGGAGTATTTTGGATTTCAGAATTTTGGATAAGGGAGACTCAACCTGTAGATTATCCAGAATTCGATGAGCCCCCAGACATACCTGGAATACAAATGGTAAAGGTGAGTGCAAAACATAAGTGAGGAACCATTAGTGGAGGGTGTTCTTAAACTCTTTGCCTCTTGGTTCATGACTAAAGAGCAGAGACATTCCCTGGCCTCTCTTTGTGCTCTGCACTGTGAGCCATAGAGCTGTATGTGCTTTTTTATCTCTCCAAGAGGAGAGGCTGCTAAGAGATGTGCCAGCTTGCGGAAACCTATGACCAAGAGGCAGGGCTTTATCCCTAAGGAGAACATAATGCTTCAGTTGTCTTGGATACACGGTGGTGTATGTAGCATTGTAATCAAATATAGGCTGTCTGCGGTTGCATTGAGGGATTTAAATCTGACCTCTGATCTTGGCAACAGCTCTAGTGAGGTGGCCAGTGCATGTTTGCACGTGGGGCAGTTCCTGAGAACAAAGGGGAAGAGACACAAAAGATCATTCTTCACTCTATAGCTCTTGGATTTTTCCAGGATGGATGTCATCTAGGTAAGCATACCTGGCATTTGAGGGCTGAGCAAAATGAAAGAATTTAGATTGTTTATTTAGCATACTTAGTAATGCTGTATGTGCATTGGAATACAGGTTGAGTCTCCCTTATCCGAAATGGCTTGGGACCAGAAGTGTTTTGGATTTTGAATTTTGGAATATCTGCATTTGCATATATGTACAGAATGAGATATCCTCGAGATGGGACCCAAGTCTAAACACACACAATTCATTTACGTTTCATGTACACCTTATACACATAGCCTGAAGGTAATTTTATACAGCATTTTAAAATAATTTTGTGCACGGAACAAAGTTTGTGTACATTGAACCATCAGAAAGCAAAAGTGTCACTCTCTCAGCCATTCGTGAAAAATGTTGGAGTATTTCAGATTTTGGAATTCCGGATAAGGAAGACTCAACCTATATTTAAATATTGAAATGAAATCTGGTATACTGTGCTTGGGACAGAGTTGTGTGTTTTAAGTTCAAGCAATGGTTGAACCTAAAATGCCTGTAGTCCAGGTTGGGGAGGAAAAAAATTGTGTGTGTGCCGTGAGATTTCTGAATATTGAAATGTCAGGATAGGATTTAGTGTTCATGTTCTTGTCACTATTGTCTGTTTCTAGGGTACTTTCTCACAACACATTTATAGCACTATGATTCCATTTTAACTGCTATGGTTCTATCCTGTGGGATTCTGGGTTTTACCATTTAGAGAGGCTTGTTCAGAACTGTCAGCCAGAGCGGTGCCTCACCAAACTACAAATCCCAGGATTCCAGGATGTTCCCATGACAATTAAAAGCAGAAGCTAGAGGTTGGCTTGTTGTTATTGCATGCCTTCAAGTCATTTCCGACTTACGGCAATCCGAAGGCGACCCTATCATTGGGTTTTCTTGTTCAGAGAAGGGTTACCATTGCTTTCCCCTGAGGCTGAGAGCATGTGACTTGCCCAAGGTCATCCAGTGGGTTTCATGGCCAAGCAGGGAATCGAACCCTGGTCTCCAGAGCTGTATTCCAGTCCTTAAACCACTAGACTAGCAAAAAATAAAATAAAATTCATACCCACATTACAGTATCCTTCCATGGATCCACTCTGATAGTGCCATACCTACTCGAAATAAACTAGACTCAAATTGTAGTGATAGTCACATGTTCTTGTGCCCAAATTCAGATCGGTACAAAAAGGGTGTACATGCATAAATCTGACAACCAGTAGCCTTTATTGTTTACTTGTTAATCTTACCATCCATCCTGCAGTCTATTGGATGTCTCCTTTCCTCCTTTGCACCCTAGTGAGTGATCTAATGGAGAAAATTTAAATTTCTTTCTCTCATCTTCTTCTTTCCTGTAGCGACTGGAAAAGTCTTGAATTTGACTTTGCAAAGCCAAAATGTCCTCTGTTGTCTAATGGGCCCTGACCCATTCCTCCGGACTCCCAAATACTTTACAGTTGGTCCTCAGTATCCACAGATTCTACATCCGTGGATTCAATCATCCTCAGCTTGAACATATTTTTTAAAAAATCCAAAAACTAAACCTTAATTTTGCCATTTTATCTAAGGGACACCATTTTACAGTGGGCCCTTGGTATCTTCTGGAGTTTGGTTCCAGGAACCCCGTTGATGCCAAAATCTGTGGATGTTCAAGTCCCATTAAATACAGTGGCGTAGTGAAATGGTGTCCCTGATATAAAATGGAAAATCATGGTTTCCTTTTGGAAATATATCTTTTTGGAATGTTTTCGAACAACGGATGCTTTAATCGGTGGATAAAAAAACCCGTGGATACGAAAGGCTTTGTACTATGCCATTGTTAGTGTGATATGTGTTTTAAAGTCTTCAACAAGTCTTAATTGTACAAATTGGTTAATCAAGTTATCACTTAGCTGTTGCCTTAATGTCCAATTTCTGGGCTTCCCAAACTTCATGTCTTCTTGAGGGCTTCTCACTGTTTGCTGTGGGAAAACAAGATGTGCTACACTCGGTGGTTTTTATATTGTGATTGTGTAGGTTTTTACTGCTTGATAATCCATCATTTATTGACTCGTACCCCAATTCCCTCCATTGAAATATATTATGTGCTGAGTTCCTTTGAAGCGGTGTCTGGTTGTCCCACTTGTGCAAGTAGTTGCCTTTATTGTGGGAGGGAGATTCATAACAATGGGTGTGTCTACACTTAGAAATAATGCAGTTTGACACCACTTTAACGGCCATGGCTCCATACCACAGAATCCTGGGATTTTGTGAGGCACCAATCTCTTGGTCAGAAAAGGCTAAAGACCTAAAACTGCAAAGCCTAGGATTCCATAGGATGGAAGTACAGCACTTAAAGTAGTGTCAAGCTGCATTATTTCTACAGTGTGGATGCACTCTGTAAAACTGTTGTGAAGCATAGAAAAATTATGTTTTGTGGGGCAAAAACAACAATTATTCTTATCATCATTATCATCATTTTATTTATTTATTTATTTCTACCCTCCTCTCCTCACCATGGATCAAGTCAAGGAACAACAACAGACCAACAAATATACATCAGTTAAGAACACAACATCAGTTAAAATATACGTCAGTTAAAAGAACAAGCAAGACACGTACATATTAAAACAATCTACATTTAAAATTCATCATTTAAATTTTTCAGTTTTAAAAAATCATCTGGATAGGTCTGCCGGAAGAGATTAATCTTCCATGCTGCTAAGTATCGAACTCCTAGCATACTCCATTATCTGTATAGGTTGGGGGATTCTGGGAGCTGTAGTCCAGAGAAGCAACTTTTCCCAGCTCTGGATTATTGCGGTTGGGCAGCATTAACTGCAAATCTGTCATCTTGGTTTTTATAGAGACTTCCCTTCTCATTCTGTTAAACCGGTTCAGCCAGAAGGCAACAACAGCAGGTTTTATCTGATGTCAATAATTACAGATCTCAAGCAATCATCTCCTCCTTGTCTGCCCCAGTTACACTCTTATGCATGCATACGCCCTAAAAGTATTGCACCATAATGCACTGTAGTATTACATGCCAAAGGTTTAAGTGCTGGTAATGAGGGCATAGTCCATTCGTTCAGCGACTGATTGAAATTTGCAATGCTGAGCAAGCAAGAAGTCATGGACGGCTGAATGCAAACGCTGTGGAGGAATGCAGCAAGTCCTCCGGTTTCGGTCATCCCTTGTTATCCAGTGTCCTTGCTGACTAATTTAACTGACATCGATAAGGATGCGGGAGGGTCCCCAAGGCTTAAAGTGCAGGGATTTGTTTTGGAAATTCCTCCTATGCCCTGATATGTGGGATGGAATTTTCTTTTTTCTCTTCCAAAATTTTCCTGCACTATTTTTTGAAAAAGTACAGTCAGTCCTCGGTATCCGCAGATTTTTTTAATCCACTGATTCAATAATAATAAATTTTATTATTTCAACCATCCACGGCTTGAGAATATTCTCTCTCTCTCTCTCTCTCTCTCTATCTATATATATATTCCAATATGCCAACCTTGATCTTGCCATTTTATATAAGGGACACCATTTTCCTATGCCATTGTGTTTAATGGTACATGAGCGTCCACAGATTTTGGTATCCATAGGAAGCCCTAGGACCATACCCCAGCAGATACTAAGGTCCCCCTTATCTACAAATATTTTGTGTTGTAAAATTGTTGTTACTGTTGCCTTCAAGTCGTTTCTGATGTATGGCAACCCTAAGCCAAGCTGATCACAGGGTTTTCTTGGCAAGGTTTGTTCAGAGGTGTTTTTTTTTTTTTTTTTTTGCCAATGTCTCCCTCTGAGGCCGAGAGAGTGTGACTTGCCCAAGATCACTCAGTGGGTTTCCGAGCAGCGATTCAAACCCTGGTATCCCAGTGTCCTTATCCAGCACTCAGATGTCTACACCATGCTGTCCCCATTATAAGAAGTTATTTTTTCCTCATGCATTGACCATTTCTCTTAATAGATTATTGTTGTTGTTGTATGCCTTCAAGTTTTTTCCGACTAAAGGCCACCGTAAGGTGGACCTATCATGGGGTTGCCTTGGCAAGTTTCTTCAGAGGAGGTTTGCCATTGCCATCCTCTGAGGCTGAGAGAGTGTGACTTGCCCAAGGCCACCCAGTGGGTTTCCACGGCCAAGTGGGGATTCAGACCCTGGTCTCGAGAGACATAGTCCAATGCTCAGACCACTACACCATGCTGGCTCTGTATAAAATTAGTTAGTAATATAATTATTGGATACAATATCATTCAAACATAGCAATTTCAAAGTTGTAATTGATCCTCCCCTGCCCTAGTTTGTAGTAAGCATGTGTGAATTCATAGCCACTTTGGCTGTGCTGAAAAATTGCAGTACATATTTAAGGAACTTCAGTTTTCTTTTTCTATAATTTTTAAGAAATGCTGGGGAAAGACAAAATAGACAAATGCCTAGCTTAAGGTGACTTCTTATTTTTATAAGATTTTTTGGTTTGTTAACCACCGAGAACCAACATTCCCACACCTTCCTTGGCAGAGTTTAAAACACAACTTTAAAACTGGTCTAGTGGTTGTTCCTGTGATGGCAAAGAAAGGCTAGAACATGGAAATGTTAATTATTTGAACATCTCAGAAAGTACTATTTCCAAGTTCTGACAAAGGTATATCAAAATGGGGGAATCATTTGTGTGCAAAAGTTTGTAAAAGGTATTTTGGGAGGACTGGAAATGGGGTATCCCATTTACCATATGACCCTGATCTTGACTGATTTTAGAAGTTAAACCGGGCCAGGCCTGGATAATAGATAGATGGGAAACATCGGGGAATGCTAGGAGTATCCAGGTAGGGCTAGGAAAAAATTCTGGCTGAAACTTTGGTGAGCCATTAATGCCAGCAGAATTGATAATAATGGCTAGAGATACTCACAGTCTAAGTGGGCATGAAACAGTTTCCTATCTTCCTATGTCACATCAAATTCATTAAATCTTCATTTCAATGAATGTTCAGTGATCCCCAACATGACATGTTGTTTGAGTGTTGGACTAGGACACCAAGAGACCAAGGTTCAGATCTCTGCTCAGTCATGGAAACCCACTGGGCGACTTTGGTTATGTCACACTCTCTCCACTTCAGAGGAAAACAAGGGCAAATCCTCATCTGAACAAATCTTGCCAAGAAAACCCTATGATAGGTTTGCCTTAGGGTCATCATAAATCAGAAATGACTTGAAGGTACACAACAACAGTCCCCACCAAATTATTTATACTGTAAGGCAGGGACAGACAACCTTTTTGAGACCTGGGCCGGTCTCCCGTCGCCCAGATCTCGGCTGGGCCAAGCGAGGGGGGGGGAAATGGCGGCGTGCGCAGCTGCCACGGCGCATGTCGCGGCCGCCATTTTGGAAATCAAAATAGCGGTCACGATGCGTTTGCGCATGCGCAAGAGTACTGCGCATACGCAAACGCGTCGCGACTGCTATTTTGACTTCCAAAATGGCGGCCGCAGCAAGCGCAGCCGAAAAACGCGCCCCAGTGTTTGGGTGGAATCTCTTTTCCTGTAGTCTGGATCCATTGCTCCATGTCCTATTCTCTGGAGCAGCAGAAATCAAGCTTGCTCCATCCTCAATATGACACCCCTTCAAATATTTAAACAGGGCTATCATGTCTCCTCTTAAGCTTCTTTTCTCCAGACTAAGCGTACTCAACTCCCTAAGTCGCTCTTCATAGGGCATGGTTTCCAGATCCTTCGCCATTTTGGTTGTAAGTAATTGCATATTGTACAGCATCATTGTACAGTTCTGTGCAGCCAAGAGGGGAACTTTGGATGCCAAAAGCATGAATAGAAAGCCTAGGTTGAAATCCTAACACCTTGCTGGGGGATTGTGAGTGCATTTGTGAATGTTATCCATCTATCAGCTCAGTTCCCTGTCATCCAGGTGTGTGCGGATGTTTGGGGGGGGGGTTGAGAAAAATAATGACCTACCACACAAAGTACCCTTTTGTTTTGAGGATAAAAAGCTTGTAAACCGCTGTGTATGAGCAGCAGGCGCCAAGAAATCATGATGCCATTGCTATAGAAACCTTGACTTGATTAGATGTCATAACTCTGTTTGATTCACATTGATATGCTCTAGGTTCCCGCTGTGGAATGAAGATATTTATCCTCTCTTCTGTCTCCCAGACACACACACATACACAATAAATTCTGTTGCCTTCTAGCTTACCAAATGTCTTTGATGCAGAATTTAATTAAGATAGTTGCAGGAAAGAAAGTGGAGTCTCTGATTTTTGTTGTTGTTGTTGTTGTTGGACAAGTTGAAGACATTTGTGGCAAACTGTGGTATGTTTTTAATTTAGAGAAACCTTGTATATCTTGCAGTTTATCTCCCTCTAGGGAGGAGAAGATACTTCCAGCCAACACAGAATACTTTACTATCAGAAAGCAAAGTCATCCTTGGTTGGGTTTGAACCGTAACAACCTTGACTAGAAGAAATTCCAGTTTTATTAACTTCTTGTCCAGTTAATATTTCTAGTAGAACAGGGATTAAATGTGGTCCATCTAGCTTTCCTAAACATCTTTCTTCCTTGTCACCTTAGCATGAAGAATGCTAGATAAAAAAGGAATTTATGTCCAGTAATAATACCCCCAACCCTTAGTTAGGGCTTTTGCAGACTGCCAGAAATAGTGCAAATTGAGTCCACTTTAAGGGTTAGGGTTAGGGAATCATGGGAACTGTATTTTATTGTGGCACCAGAGCTCTCTGACAGAGAAGGCTCAATGTCTCAGAAAAAAAAACAATGCCCATGACTCCCTAGCACTAACCCTAACCCTTAAAGTGGACTCAGTTTGCACTATTTCTGGCAGTCTGCAAAGGCCCATAGTTTCAGTTGTGAAGGTTGCATGTAATGAACATTTGCTGACTAATGACCCTTTTGATTATGGTCCAAAACACACTGCAGAAATAATCCAATTTGAGACTGCTTTAACTGCCTTGGCTCAGTGCTAGGGACTCCTTGGAACTGTAGTTTATTGTGGCACTAGAGCTCTCTAACCAAAAAGGTTAAATGTCTCACAAAACTACAGTTTCAGAATTCCCTAACATTGAGACAGGGCAGTTAAAGCAGTCTCAAACTGGGTTAATTCTGCAGTGTGTTTTGGACCTATGTGGCTTTTAAAGTGACTGAGTATTTATCGGTTCGACTGTTCATTTTTTGTGGGTTGTGTGTGTGGAGATGATGTTTCCAATTATTGATCTTTGTATTTGTTTTCGTTCTTGAACACTTTGTTTGCATTCCAAAACAGTCATCTTGGGTAATTCAGTTATAGTGCAAAATGACTTGGAACATTTAGAGTTTATATCTATGGAGGTCAGATTAGCCAAGCGAGTCCTCCCACAACCAGAATAACTCCAGGGCACATGGGCAAGTCACACTCTCTGAGCCTCAGAGGAAAGTAATGACAAACCTCCTCTGAACAAATCTTGCCAAGAAAACCCTGTGATAGTTTCACTTGAGGGTTGCCATAAGTCAGAAATGACTTGAAGAAAAATATGCAAAACTCTTTTACCACCTTCATTTTTTTAGCTTACCTGAATGTGGGGAAGAGAGGTAAATTTATAGCAAGCCATTGAAGTGTTTGAATTTTGTCCACTTGCTCTGAAAATGCGCTCTCAGTTGTTACCAGTGATGTATTCAAGTTTATTAGTCCAGGTCTCAAGTCTTTACCTTCAGATCTCAGGTTGAGTCTGAAGTCCTTGCAAGATACTTTCAAGTCAAATCTCGAGTTTAGTCTCAAGTCTGGGAGCCAACTTTTAACATTTCTTGGAGAGGAACAGCAAATGCATTAGTCAATGAGCTTAAGGAAAGGGTTGAGGTTTGCTTGACACCTTCTGCACATCAGAAGATCCTTCTAAAGTTTTTCAAAAGCTTTAGAAGGATCCTTCCACCTAAAGCCCACTGCCTAATGCATTTGCTGTTCTCCTCCAAGAAACACACCCTGTCCTTTGGGTGCTGGTCTTGCCTGCTGCTCAAAGTAAAAGGCACCAGCCAATCAGTCACTAAAAATGTACGAATCTCAAGTCAAGTCATTATGTCATTTTTGCCAAGTCAAATCATTGAAGCGAATTAAATCCAGCTTAAGTCCAAGCCAGTTGACTCAAGTCTATATCACTGGTTATTACCCTTAAACATCCCAAGTAGGGGCATATTGTCAATACATGCTGCACAAATGCACAGACTTGAAGAAAGGTACCCAATGAATCTTACATTTCCTGTATTGCTTCCTTTTGACAATATCAAGGGAGTTTATAATGCAATTTTGCTTTGAAAAGTCACCTGGTTAGAAATTGTGATCTCTGATCTAGGCACCTCTAAAAGGGAGAGTTAAAAGAAGCCCCCAGTTTTATCATTGTCCAAGAACAAAGTGTACTTATTGTTATTATTTAAATGATAAATGCAAGGACGTAATGGCAGGTTAGGAGAAACAGTACTAACAGTGCAATTTTTTATTTGCACTGCATCGTAACAGAAAGGATTAAACCTCAATGTATTGGTTTACTGTAATTTTAACTTTCTGAAAAATGCTGAGTTTTCCTTTAGGGGAATGGAACAGAGCATGGTAATAGATCACAAATTTGTGTGTGCACAACGTTCCAGGCTTAACCATGGAATCATAGAGAAAAAAGGACTCAAGAGCCATCTAATCCAACTCTCTGGTGATGCAGGAAGCCTTTGCTAAAATTTCTCATAGAGGTGGAGATGTAATTGTTCAAAAACATCCCAACTGCCTTCTGAGGCAGCCCAAGAGTGCACTACCTCTCCATATTGGACAGGGAAATTACTCTGTCTAAACTTCTGTCTAAACCCTTGGACCAGGGATATGATTTGGGTAGCCCACCAGATGTTGAACAGCAGCTTCTAGCATTCTTCACCACTGGTACTGCCTAAGGTTGCTGGAATTTATAGTTCAACAACCTTTAGAGAGCTGCACAATTTTCAGTCCTGGACTAAACTAGATGGTATCCATCACCTTTGTATTTCTTTCTTTCTTTCTCTTTCTTTCTTTCTTTCTTTCTTTCTTTCTTTCCTTTCTTTCTTTTAAAAAAATAATTTTCCTGTGTTTCTAGGCCAACAAGATTAAATGGGTCCAGTAACTGGAATGACTCCAGATAAGAAAGCTGAAACACCGGGGGCAGAGAAAGCTGCGGGGCTACGACATATCCAAAGAATGGGAAGCTTGCCAGAGGAGGCGGTTGATGCCGCTCGACCAAAGGCCTCGGCTGTGGACAGTGAAGTAGCGGATGATGAGCTCACAAACTTGAACTGGCTGCATGAAAGTACTAACCTCTTAACAAACTTCAGCCTCGGAAGCGAGGGTCTTCCAGGGGTTAGTCCTCTGTATGATATCGAGGGCGATAATATGCCATCTTACACTGCCTCCTGCTATTCTAATCCTGAGAAGAAATCTGCCACTTCTAAGCCCCCCTATTCCTTTAGCCTTCTGATATACATGGCAATTGAGCATTCCCCAAATAAAAGCTTGCCGGTGAAAGAAATTTACAGTTGGATCCTGGAACGCTTCCCCTACTTTGCTACAGCGCCCACTGGCTGGAAGAACTCTGTTCGGCATAATCTTTCCTTGAACAAGTGTTTCCGGAAGGTGGAGAGGAGTCATGGCAAGGTGAGAGTGGGCTGGTAGTGGTGGTACTTTTGTTGAAAAAAGAAATGGCTACCAGATTTGCTGTTGTGATGATTGAATTATGATTGGAAAAAGCATTCTGTCCAGACTCGATAATATACAAGGAATAGTTTCTAATCATGGTAATTCTGGAGGATCTCTCTCTCCCATGCGACAAGGGGATGAATTCCACTTAGCAACTGTTTTGCAAGACTTGAGAATTTGATATTCCCCAAAAGCACTTGCATTATTCTCCCTGCACAGTTCTCCTCTTCTTCCCTCTTTTTCTGTCTTTCTCTTTCCCTTCACCATGATGTATTTAGCCAAGGCAAGTGTAAAAATACATCTGTTCATTCTCCTGCAAAGTCCTACAAAGTTTAGTAGTTTCTCTCAGGGTTCTCTGTGCTTACTTCCCCCACTCTGCAATCCTCTAATACTGTCCCTCCTGTAAGTCTCCCTCTCCTTTGGACACACTGGAAAGAAGCACTGGAAAATTAATGGTGTGGGTAATAGCGTGTCAACCTCAGTGTATCCTTTTCTCAGTTATTTACAAGATACTCTTTGCTTACCTAGCCTGCCAAGATATAAATGTGTGTGTGATAGGGTATAAAGTCAAGGAGAGGGTGCAACCCTTCCAATGTTGTAGGAATGACAAGTCTCAGCAACCAGCAAAAGCCATGTCTGCATAGAGGAAAAGTAACGTTCCTGCTTCGTTCCCAAACTGATTTGTTTAGATGATGCACAGAGCCAAAACAGGTGAAACACAGGTCCAATCTACACTCCAAGGCAATTATCTGGAGTAAAAGTAGTCCCCATTTGCTCTGAATCAGGGCAGAAACTCAAGAGACTCCTCAGTGTGCAGGTGCCAGGATGGTGGAGGAGTGTTGGTGGGCAGGTGAGCCAATGATCTCTTCTCACCTGGAACTTCCAACTCCTGTCCACAGTGTTTTCACTGTCAAGTTTCTGTGGTTCTTCTGACTATTCCTTTTGCAGACATGCAGATTGATTGCACAAGCACACAGTAGTACCATCAGTGCCGTGTACTGACATGCAGTATGATGGCTGTTGCCCTCATGAGTCATGGGAAGAAAGGGAGAGGGGTCTCCTGGGGAGTGTGTTGATAGTGCTTCCTGTATCGGCCCATTGTGGGTGCTGGTCAGGCAGGCATCTCGTCCTTCCCATGGACCTGGAAGCCCTGATGATAAGCCAGATTTTCTTGTCAGTGCAGTCACAACCATAGACAATGAGGAGGAATGTCAGGGGTTGCATTCTAATAACATCTGGAGGGTCACAGTTCCCTTTCTGATCTAAGAACATGTGAGCATGTTTTACATGGAGAATTCTGAGACAAAGGTAATGGAAATAAGCATGTGTTGCTGTACAGAACCCCTTCTTTACTCAGTAACATGGAAATTCATGTGATCCATTTGGGAAGGGATGGGAGGTCAGTTTCAGCAAGTAAATCTGAAAGGAATTTGGACTGTTGATTCTTGCACAGTCAGGCATAAAACCAATTGCATCAAGAGCAGGGCAGCAAGCAAATAAAACCAGGTAGCCTCTGGTTCAATAACAACAATAATAATCCCACTTTTGGGTTTGTTTTTATAGAGCAGGACTGGGAAATTTTGTTTTGGCTCACACCTCCCATTACCTGTCTGGAATCTCATACCAGTTAGCTTCAGTCAGTGACCCCAGCTTCTAATATGCTGATGCTGTATTATTTCAAGAAGGGGAGAAAGTGTTTTCTCTATCCAGCTGGTCCATGTGCATGCATCATTTTATAAAAACTAGGTAGCATTTTGGTTTCTTTGATTTAAATTTGAATTCTAAGGAACATCATAAACGAAAGAAGGGGGGAAAAGGAACTGTACAACTGACACAGCCAATCAAATCAAAATTGGTAATCATATATTGCCACTGTGAAAGGAAGAAGACGGCTTGCTAGGCTACTCTGTGGATATTCAAGTCCCATTAAATATAGTGGCATAGTCAAATGGGATCCCTTATATCAAATGACAAAATCATGGTTTCCTGTTTGGAATTTATGTATTTTCAAGCTGTGGATGCTTGAATTTGTGAATAAAAAAAATCCATGGATATGGAGGGCTGATTGTATACAGGAATTGGTGGTGTTAGAAGACATGCTTCCAAAATTTCAACTGCTGGGATGGTGGATTGTAGAATAGTAAGCAGATTCCAAACATCCATTATTTTACACCATTCTAGTTTACAAATTACTCTTAATTTGTAAGGAAGTTTTACTGAAAATATTATTATCTGAAAAGCTGAGTACAGCTGAAAAAGCTGTACTCTGTCCAAGTAGTTTGCTATGCTCCAAAATCCTCCATGAATTGGCTATCTTGAGTTAGGCTGCTGCCATTGCTATCATACTTTTGTGAACTACAGTTTAATTTTCACCAGAACTGGTGAAGCATAAAATTGACACTGGTGGAATATAAAATTCCAGCAGTATACTTATATGGAGCTTTAGGATGGTGATGGCTGCCACTTAGGTTTTGGCATGAAGAGAACTGCTGTTATTATACAATAACATTCAAAATCCACAAAACAGTGATATCTTCATTGGGCCAAGAAAAACACAAAAATACATGATGCAAACTTTTGAGGCTCCACTGGCTTCTTCATCAGGCAAAGGTGTTAAAAATCCAAGAGCAGAAAAAAAGAAAAACAAATGACAATGTTGGAATCACAGGCCTAACATTTTGTCAAGCTATTATAATTGTTTTCAGTTCAGATGTTACAGAGGGATATCCATGTAGGCAGAGGCAATTCCTCCTTTCAGGCCATGCTGGCTCTGGAGGACAAAGAGTTGTAATGTCCAGAAAATAAAATTTAAACTCCATTAGCAACAAGCAGACAAAAAACCCTTCTTTTGAAATCCAGGTTGTCTCCATCCTGTAGGAAGCAACCCACCTCCTTTAGCAGGGAACATTGAATTTCTCAAGAAGTCTCTGTATTGTTGCATTTGGAAAACTTTGGGAAAAACATTGTAGAAGGTACCAGATACCTTATAAAAGATAGGCAACATGCTAGCATGACCCCCAGTAAATCACCAAGAGAAATTCTGAGCTCTCTTGCCAGCACAGGAGGGCTGGGTTTCACATATGCCATGATTTATACCAGACAGTGAATGCTGAATGGTTTGATAGAGGGAAATCAAGACAGATAATAAGGAAGTTTGGACTCTTTCTTGTAAACCCTGCCTGGTACTGGAGGGATTCATCATACATGTGTCAGATGTTGAGTAGTAACCAAGGAA
The DNA here is from genome assembly GCA_026167975.1 of Phrynosoma blainvillii. Taxonomy (NCBI): domain Eukaryota; kingdom Metazoa; phylum Chordata; class Lepidosauria; order Squamata; family Phrynosomatidae; genus Phrynosoma; species Phrynosoma blainvillii. Next base: position 25,591,465 of record JANUYF010000001.1, on the reverse strand, counting down.
GGGGACAGGCGTTGTTTTCCTCTCTTGCTTAAGGCTACATTTGAATGACTCAGAAATAATTACACACAGAAAACATCCTAGAAAAGTTAATGCCAATCTGCTTGCCCACTCTTGTCCTTTCCCATGCTTTGGTATCTGCCCAGGTGACTTTACAAGTTTTGCCATCTTTTGGAGTCCTAATGTCGCTGAATTTGGACACACGGGGAAGGCTTGCGGGTCTTTGCAGAGCAGCTGGAAAACGGCAGGTTTCATCAGCCCTGCGAAGTAAAAGGTTTTATTTGAAAGTTGTTGCTGTTCCGGGGACGGCTTAACGTGAGTGTGGGCTCGGATAGCAGCCTGGTTTGGGTTGCTATGGCAGCGTTTCCTCTTGCTCAGCTGGCTTGTGAGCGGCTGGTAGTGCGAGGCAGAGGCTGTGTTCCTGCTGATCCAGTGGTGTGTACCACTTGCTGGTGGGGAGAAGGGCGGTGTGAGAAGGGATGAAGGAATCTCTCATTTTTTCCCTTTTATAGGGCACATGCAAGTGTGCGTCCCCCTCTCTGATGTGTGTGTGTGTGTGTTGATGTGACTGACCTAACTAATCTCAAGGGTTATCAGAGGGCACATAGCTGCTTTGTGAGTTGTTATTTTTAAAAAATCCCAGGGCTAAACCCAACAGCTGTTTTTTTGCAATGATCAGAGAGGAACCACTTATGCAATGGAAACAGGATATATGTGTGTCAGTGTGCTGAGATACAAAACCTTGGCTTTGTTTCATGGAATCACAGAGTTGGAAGAGACCACAAGGGCCATCCAGTCCACCCCCCTGCCATGCAAGAACTCAAAATCAAAGCATCCCCGACAGATGGCCATCCAGCCTCTGTTTAAAGACCTCCAAAGAAGCAGACGCCATCATTCTCCGAGGGAGTGTGTTCCACTGTCGAATAGCTCTCACTGCCAGGAAGTTCCTCCTAATGTTGAGGTGGAATCTCTTTTCCTGTAGTTTGCATCTGTTGTTCCGGGTCCTATTTCTGGAGCAGCAGAAAACAAGCTAGCACCCTCCTCAATATGACATCCCTTCAAATATTTAAACAGGACTATCATATCCCCTCTTAACCATCTCTTCTCCAGGTTAAACATACCTACCGGTAAGTTCCCTAAGTCGTTCCTCATAGGGCATAGTTTCCAGACCCTTCACCATTTTAGTCGCCCTCCTCTGGACACGCTTTTCAACGTCCTTTTTGGATGGTGATGCCCAGAACTGGACACATTATTCCAGGTGGGGCCTGACCAAAGCAGAATACAGAGACACTATTACTTCCCTTGATCTAGACACTATACGTCTGTTGATGCAGCCTAAAATTGCATTGGCCTTTTTAGCTGCTGCATCCCACTATTGACTTATGTTCAACTTGTGGTCCACCTGGATTCCTAGATCCCTTTCACACGTAGTCTCATTAAGCCAGGTGTCCCCCATCTTATATCTCTGCATTTCATTTTTTTGCCCTAAGTGCAGTACCTTACATTTCTCCATGTTGAAATTCATTTTGTTAGCTTTGGCCCAACTTTTTAATCTATTAAGGTCATTTTGGTCATAACAAGCATGGGCCCCTGTCTAGAGGAAATCCTGCACTTTTTTCACTGGAGGGCAGTGCTTCAGCTGAAATTGAGGCCAGTTTTCAAGTTGATATGGCTACAAGAAGCACAGGAACACCCACTGATGGCAAAGTTGGGTGGGTGAATTCAGACATTGGCTAGTCACTTTCCTTACTCCTCCCATATCCTTGTCTGCACAGGACAAAAGGTCTGTTTCTCCCACATTCTGGCATCATTCTGTTTGAACGATGCATGACCCTAGCAAGCAGACTGGACAACATCTGGCACATTCCACACCAGAACCAGGGTATAACAGCCTTAAACCACATTTTAAAAACTTACCTGTTATTTCAGATCTTCTCCCACTGAGCTGCCCTGACACATCTGCTACTGCCGCAGGTTGCCTGTTTTGAGGTAAGAACAAGATGTCCAGCCAGGTGACCATTGCTGGGCACCTCATTCTGACCTCAGAAGTGAGCAACCTGCTGTGGATGTGCCAGGTGGCTCAGCGGGACACCCATGCGGACAGCTATTGCAGTGCAGGAAAGGATGGCCAGGTAATGCAGGAGATCGAGGCAGCTGTGGGGCAAAGGGGGGTTGCAGACTGCCAGAAATAGTGCAAATTGAGTCCACTTTAAGGGTTAGTGTTAGGGAATCATGGGAACTGTATTTTATTGTGGCACCAGAGCTCTCTGACAGAGAAGGCTCAATGACAAAAAAACCCCCAAAAAAAACCAATTCCCATGATTCCCTAGCACTAACCCTAACCCTAAAAGTGGACTCAGTTTGCACTATTTGTGGCAGTCTGCAACCCCCCAAAGATACTCGGCTGCTGTCTCCGAAGTATCCTGGCCAGTGCAGACAAGGCCCATGTCTCTCAAAACTGGTTTGTCAAAAGAAAGCAAGGGAAAAATAAAGGATTTTGTTCTGTTTTCTAGTCCTAGTTTGGCAGGTAGACATCACTGGAACTCTTATTTAAAACAAAACTGGGGAAGGTGTGACTCTCCAGATGTTAGACTGCAAGTCCCATCATCCACCATCATTTAATGTGCTGGCTACACCTGGAGGGAATTGTAATTCCACATCATCCAGAGGTCCATGCTGCCTAGGTCCTGATGGAAAAGACTGTGGAAAATACTGGCATAAGAGACCCTGCCTGGATGGAAAGGATTCTGTCTACTTGCTGGGTGCAGCTCTGCTGCTGGCAGAATTTAAGAAATGTACTTTAGGGGGCTACATCTCCCAGAATCCCCCAGCTGGCATGGCTACTTGGGGATGCTAAGAGTTTTCCCAAACATAGCTTTTCCAAACTCTGGCCAGAGGCTCTACATGAACCAAGAAACATCAGCAGTCTTCTGGGTCAATTTGTGCACAGCAAAGTGTTTATTATTTATGAGCTACATTTATATTCTGCTTTTTCTCCAGTGAGCTCAAGGCAGGACACAACAGCTCTCTTTTGCTCACAACAACCCTATGAAGTTGGTCAGGCTGACTGAGCCAAGGTCACCTACTGAGAGTCATAGCAGAATGAGGTCTGGAATCTGGATCTCCCACATCTCCTTCTGTGCTCTAACCACTGGCTCAACACAGACACTAATTTTAAAAGGTTTGTTTTCTTTGTTGTACAGTGGACCCTCCAAATTTGATGGGGTTAGGGACACAGGACCCCTGTGAAAATGAAAAAAACTGCAGTTAAAAAACGTAACCTGAAAGAACACCTCTTTAGGAATCACTAGGTCCTCCAATGCAACTCTGTTGTTGTTAATAATAATAATAATAATAATAGTAATAATATCCCCCTTTTCCCAAAACTGGAACTCAGAGTGGCTTACGATATTAAAAAAAACAGTACAATTAAAAACATTCAAAAGTGATACATTAAAACAGAATTAAACTATTATAATATTAAAACAGATTGCGTGTTAAAAGAATAAAATACAGTTAGAAAAGATTAAAGTGTTTAAAACAATGCAATGCTCTATGGTCAACATCAGCCAGAACATGACCGTAGAATCATGCTGGAGGACCTACAAATGACTAGGAATCTCTAGGTCCTCTATGGTCAGCTTTCAGCAAAGTTGCCCTGGAGGACCTAGAGAGAACATACCAATTAAATTTGCAAATAATCAGATCCGCAAAGCAAAAGTCAAAGCCACAAGTGTGGAGGGCGGACTGTACTTGGCATTGTTAATATGCTAGTGGTTAATTAGGGACCTCTGGATGGTGTGTGTTTGTGGAATTAGTCTTGTTTGGCTAATTTATTGGGTGGCGTGCCAGCTTGTTCCAAAATCCCTCCATCACAACAGATTTTGGAAATTAAAACTGTTTAATTTTCTCACCATTATTACAAAACAGTCTTGGCATTTGTGAACAAATTAACAAGTTAAATATAAGAGCCAACAGATTGGAGTTGATAAGCAATGATTTCTGTGACTGTTGGTACTCATTTATTAACTATATTTATTGCAAGGAAAATGATATACATAGAATCACAGTGGCAGTTAAAACAGTTTCAAACTGCATTTTTAATTCTGCAGTGTAGCAGCAGCTGTAGTTAACTTATGGTCATAATGGTTAGAATAAGGAATTTGACATATAGCATATAACTTATACATAAGGCATTGCCACTCATGGACATTACCTTTTGATATGCAGCCTATTCTTTCATAGTAATTGCATAGTATATATTACAGTGTTTATATAATAATGAGGGGAGTATTGTTTGGCCACCATGTAAGTCAGTCTTGTGTGCCTTCAAGTCATTTCCAACTTATGGTGACCCAAAGACAAAGCTGTAATGGGTTTTCTTGGCAAGAGCCATTGCCTTCCCCTGAGGCTGAGAGCATGTGACATGCCCAAGGTCACCCAATGGGTTTCATGGCCAAGCTGGGAATCGAACCCTGGTCTCCATAGTTGTAGTCCAACACTCAAACTACTATGCCACACTGGCTCTCATAAGTCTCCCCCATCCTAAATACTACCTTGATCATACTACCTTGGAGTTATGGAAGTATTAGTCCAAAATTTCTGGAAAGCTTTAAGTTGGGAAAGTCTAGATAGACCAGCATCCATGTTGCATTACGAATAGCAAATCCACTTGCCTTCAGAATGGACAGGTATGTGGTCTTCCAAAAGACAGCTAAGTCTGTCATCCTAAGTGCATCCTAGGGCCTTTTGAAATCAGACCCACTTCTGATCCCTTCTGATGCTTGTGTGGAGCTGGTACTAACCAGGACAAAAACGGCTCTGTTGGAGGAAATAAATTCACGTTATTGTCTTAATTAGTTTCACTCCTGGTGGTGAATGTAAGTGGCCAGCTAGGACAATTAGGTACACCTAGAGCCTGGAAAAGTTACATTTTTCTACCTCAAGTCACAGAATCTTCCAACTAACATGAATTAGTACTACATTTGAGAGATGGAGCTGCCTTATGTAATGACCAAAATGGCTGGAGTCTTTGAAGCATCTTTTATAGCCTGCCACACAAAATCCTTATCTAGATATCTCATGAACTGGACCTTTGGGCCACCTGGGCAAAATCTATATTCTCTGTCACTGCGATGAAGCCCTCTCTTCATTTTATTACATTCTTGATTCGTGTTTATAGTTTACAAATCTCCTTAAAGGATGCCTCCCATTAAAAAATAAAGCCAAATTAACTCCTGGAAAATATCCTGAAACAGTAAATGTGTTAGTACGCTGATTTTTTTTCATGATTTTATTTACACAACTTAAGATGTGTGTGTGTGTGCGTTTGTATGTGTTCACATACATTAGTAACTATCCTTGGATTGAATTATAAATTATAAATTATAAATTATAAATATAATATATGAATTGGAACAGCTTAGTATCCAGATGTGACTTTGCATATCAAAAGAGAAATTGAGTTATGGGTGCACTTGGAAGCTGTTCTAAAATAAGTAAACCAGGGTCTAGTGAATGGGCTTGCAAATACCTTCATTCATCAGCACTATCAAAAGATTGAACTGCTGTAGATCTCATCATTTCTTTCAATGGCAGATTGCTAGGAACCCCAAATAAGAGCAGGGATAGTTAAATAGTCAAATTTTAATTGTATGAGGATGGGTGACGCTTTAGTGAATGCCAGTTTTCCTGAGTTGGTCAGCAAACACTCACCTGAGGGCAAAGAATATTTGATGCCATCCAAAATCCATGCCAAAACTAAGCAGGATTTTCCTTTTTCTGTATGTAGCTAGATGATTCCTTGGGATGTCATGGATATTCCCTTGAGTTTCATGATGGAAAAAAGGTGGGATATATCTGTTAAATAACAGAAATAGAAGTGAGCATCTCTTAGTCCAGTGCTGGTCAGGCTGTCTGATGTAAGGAACCAGCAGTCTTTTTTGTTCTTAATGTGCCAGGGACCGGTACCATATTTATGCCCATTGGCTACAACCGTTTGCTTTTCTTTTCCTGGAAACTTCCTGGAGTTTTCCAGGAAATGCCCTTTTATCCCAGACCAGCAGACTGGCAGCTGATTCCTGGCAAACTGGCCCTGGTCCATGGACCACTACTTTGTATAGCATAGGTTTTGACTTAGTCCATGGGTGAGGAACCTGTGGTTTTCCAGATGCTGCTTCCATCAGCTTATCTAGAGGATAGTCAGTAGTAAGTGATAATAGACATTTCAGTCCAGGAACATCTGGAAGGCCACAGGTTCCTCATCTCTTTTTAGCCCATCATTCCCACTGTACTTTAATATAAGAGTAGACAGACATGTATAAGCAACATCACATCTGGAAAGAAGACCAGAATACAAATTGGACAAATCATCCCTGTTTTGGAATAGCCTCTGTTAATTCACTGCCTGAAGAGAGGGATGACCGTGGATGAATGCTTTGCAATAAGCCTTAAACACCCTTTTACACCAGACCACTCCACATAAAATCCAATTAGCAAGCAAACTTGCTATTAAGGAATTACTTATTAATCGTATCTTTCAATGCTTTCAAAGACCTAGTTGGTTCTAAATGATGCTTGCTGCCAGCAAGTGTTTTGATGCTGAGAAGTTGTTTGAAATATGCATGCAAATTTCCCTTTTCCTTTGAATTAAAAACGAGAAGGTCCAGGCCAGGTTTGGGGAATATGTGGCTCTTTAAATATTGTTGGATTGCAACTCCTCTGATTCCTCAGCATTGACTATCCAGTAAACCAGGAGAGGGAAGAGTTTATCCATAATTTATGATTTATATATTATAATTTATATTTTATAATTTATATTTATCCCCCCTTCCCTCCACTGATTTTAAAGCAGCAGGCAGGGCCTTTTCTCCTGCGTTATCCTCACAACAAACGTGTGAGGTAGGCCAAAGCCACTATTTGTAAAAGTGAGTCCTATCCCAAAGTAATCCAGTAAGCTTCCTGGCTAAGAGGCGACTCAATCTTGGGTCTCTCTGTCCAGCAGTCTGTCTGCTATACCAAAGGCTTATAGCAGGGGTAGGCAACCTTTTTGAGCCGGGGCCCGTGTTGCTGTCCCTCAAACAATTGGGAGGCCGAAGCACCATAAATAAATAAATAAATAAAAAAAAAAAAAAAAAACATGCATGCACACTCTCTCAGCCCCAGAAAAGCCATGACAAAATCCCTGTGGAGATTTTACCAAGAAAACCCCAAGAACAAGTAATAACAACAATAATCAATATCATTATGGCGGGTGGCGGCAGCAGCGGGCGGCAGCAGGACCGGCCTGGGGCCAGCCCAAAGGCCTCAGGGGGGCGCATCCGGCCCCCGGGCCTTAGGTTGCCTACCCCTGGCTTATAGAATCAGTTTTGTTTTATTGCTAGAATAATTTTGCAAGTTCTTGGGCATTTTTTCCCTTTGCTCCATTCTTTAGATCCTTCGTTACATGCCCCTAATTTTTATCAAAATCCATAATTTTGGCCCAAAATTCTGCCTTCGATTTATATATGAGTTTGACCTATAGTCGAGTGTATACAGTATTTACAGCCAGCCCTCCACATTTGCAGTTTTGACTTTTGTGGATTTGATTATTTGCGGTTTTGACTTATACATTCTCTCTAGGAATCTCTAGGTCAGTGATGGCGAACCTTCTAGTGCCCAAACTCACTGGTGTCCCCACACCGGGTATCACCCGGTGCTTGGGAGGGGAGCCCAAGGCACACTCTCTCAGCCTCAGCTAGCAATAGCAACCCCCCCTCAACAAAACATGCCAAGAAAACTCCATGATAGTTTCACATTAGGGTCGCCATAAGTCAGAAACAACTTGGAGGAACACAACAACAGATGCTGAAATAATAATAATAACAACGACAATAAGTAGTAGTAGTAGTAGTAGTAGTACAGTCGGCCCTCCGTTTTTGCAGGGGACCTCAAGTCCGCAAGAACGGAGGGGCGACTGTAGTAGTAGTAGTAGTATTTCTTACCCATGGATCGAGGTGGGTACACCCCTGGTCAAGATTAACATGATTTAGGCACAGGGTGACCAGACGTCTGCCTTTTCCAGGACATGTCCTACATTTCATCCTCCTCTCCAGGAGGAATTCCAAAATGCCTTCCATTTTGAGCACAACTAAGAAGCACAAATTTACGTTAGTGTCTTTAGCTTTTATTGTGTAATGCCTACACCAGGGGTAGGCAACCTTTTCCCTTTAAGGGCCGAGGGACTTCAGCTCCCAGAATCCCAGGAGCTATTGGCCAACATGGGACTATTGGCCAACATGGCTGAGGCTTCTGGGAGCTGAAGTCCCTCGGCCCTTAAAGGGGAAAGGTTGCCTACCCCTGCCCTACACTTTCTCTTGACTGCTTTGTCCTCCTTTGTGGTGAGGCCATCTGGTCACCCTGTACAGTGGGCCCTTGGCATCCGTCAATCACCCGGTCCTCCTTCCCGGGTGATTGATGGCTCCCTACAACCAGTGGCTGTCTCCACCCTGCCTCTTCCACATTCTTATCAACCACTGGCCAGAGGCAGCCATCAATCACCCGGGAAGGAGGACCGGGTGATTGACGGCTCCCTCTGACCAGTAGCTGATGAGAATGTGGAAGAGGCGTGACGGAGGCAGGCCCCGACTTAACTTTTTGTGTCCCGGCAAGGCTCCTCTGGCTTTCTGTGCCCTCGGCAGGAAGGCAGGTGAGTCCCACAGCACGCATGCCCACAGAGAGGGCTCCGTGTGTCGCCTATGGCATGCGTGCCATAGGTTTGCGACCAGGGCTCTAGGTCCTCCAGTGCAATTCTGCCAGACGTTGACCATAGAGGCGTGCCAGAGAACCATGAATTTCCTTGAGAAGACACTTCTCTAGGCATTTGTAGGTCCTACAGCAGGTGTAGGCAACCTGTCCCCTTTAAGGGCCGAGGGACTTCAGCTCCCAGAATCCCAGGAGCTATTGGCCAACATGGGACTATTGGCCAACATGGCTGAGGTTTCTGGGAGCTGAAGTCCCTCGGCCCTTAAAGGGGAAAGGTTGCCTACCCCTGTCCTACAGCATAATTCTCTGATCAACCTGACAGATGTTGACCATAGAGTTGCACTGGAGGATCTGGAAATTCCTAGAGAGGTGTTCTCTTAGATGAAAAGCATAGTGTTTTGTATCTGCGGTTTTTCCACATTCATGGGGGTCCTTGTCCCCTAACCACAGTGAATGTGTATTATTATTTATTTACAGTACTTCTACTTCACACTTCCACCAAAAAGGCTCCCAGTGTATCTTAAGAATTGTTAATTTGACAAATTTCCTGCCCTCAAGTTTCCAATCTAAATAAGACATGAGACACACAAAAAGGAAGTGATGGTGGGGCAGGGGCTTAAGTCCTTCTGGCTGCTTTTCTCTCGCTCAAAGACAATGGCATTTGGGATGGAAGGAGGGCCTTGTGCCTACCTGTTATTCTCTCCCTGAGGCTGCATCTACACTGCAGAATTAATGCAGTTTGAAACTGCTTTAACTGCCATGACTCCATGCTGTGGAATCCTGGGATTTGTAGTTTGTTGTGGCAGTAGAGCTCACTGACTGAGAAAGCTGAATTGCTCACAAAACTACAAAGAATCCCAGAATCGCATGGCGTTAAGCCATGGCAATTAAAAGTAGTGTCAATCTGCCTTCTTTCTGCAGTGCAGGTGCAACCTTAGTTGACTGAATTTCTGAGGGCATGAAAGCTAGAAATCATTTGAAAAATATGTGTGATATGAATTTGAAGCATAAAGTGCATAAAAATCCCCATTTGTGAGCAGGGAGATAATTGCTTCCTCTTAAAGAAAGCTCAGGTGGTGAGTGTCAGTGTCTGTTTTGCCAAAACAGGATTGGTGAGAAACGAGGGAATTCGATGAAGTATAGTGTTTTATAAAAGGAATACAAAAATCTAGGAAAGCACTGCCCAGCCAAGATCAGTATTTACAGTATCTGGGAAATGCGGCGTGTTTTTTGTGGAGTAAAAATTGAAAACTAGGGGATGGGCAGAATGGAGTACATAGGAAATTTGTGGGATTGGGTGACCATCTGGAATCTGAACAGGAACAGTCCATACTCTTCAATTTATTTACATGTTACCCCTTATGTAAGACGTGAGCTGGTCAGAGTTACTTCCTAGATGCTCTCCCCCTGGTTTCACGATGTTTTTGTCAGATGATAGGCTGTCTAGGGGTGTATCTTTGTTGTTTGTTGTTGTTAACTGCCCTCGAGTCGATCTTGATGCATGGCGACCCTATGGATGAGACATCTCCACAACCCTCTGTCCTCCACTGCTCTGCTTAATTCCTGCAACCCCTTAATCCCGTGAGCTCCTTAATAGAGTCCATCCATCTGATATGTGGCCTTCCTCTCTTCCTATTTCCCTCCACCTTCCCCAGCATTATTGTCTTTTCCAAAAAGTCTTCTCTTCTCATGATGTGCCCAAAGTACGGCAGCCTCAGTTTGGTCATCTTGGCTTCCAGGGAGGTTTCCAGCTTCATCTGCTCTAGGACCCATTTGTTTGTCCTTTTGGCTGTCTATGGGATCCTCAGAGCTCTTCTCCAGCACCACATCTTAAATGAATTGATTTTCTTCCTATCTTCTTTCTTGACTGCCCAGCTCTCATATCCATACATGGTGATAGGAAATACAATGGCTTGTATGATTCTGACTTTTGTGCTGAGTTGTATATCTTTGCATTTTAGAATCTTTTCAAGTTCTTTCATAGCCACCCTCCCCATTCTTAATCTTCTTCTGATTTGCTGACTGCAGTCCCCATTTCTATCGATGTTTGATCCCAGGTATGGGAATAATAATAATAATAATAATAATAATTATTATTATTATTATTATTATTATCATCATCATCATCATCATCCCCCCTTTAAAATTCTAATAAACAGTTGACATTTTAAAACACACTTAAAATAATAACACAAATAAGCAATAACTGCAACAGAATCAGGGATAAGCAGGTTGGGCTATCTTTTGGTGGCCAGGATATCTATTCAGGAAAGGCTTGCCAGAAGAGATCCATCTTAACAGCCTTTTTAAATCTGTTTAACATGGTAATATGATCTCATCCGGCAGGCCATTCCATAATCTGGGAGCGGTTGCCAAAAAGGTCCTCTAGGCAGTTGCAGACAGTCTAGTTTTTATAAGCTGCAGCAGATTCCTCCCGGAGGACCTGAGTGTGCAAGATGGATTATACAGGAGGAGGTGGTCCCGAAGATAGGTTGGATCCAAGCCATTTAAGGCTTTAAAGTTGATAACCAACACCTTGTACTGGGTCTGGAAACTAATGGGCAGCCAGTGAAGTGATCTTAGGATCGGTGTTATGTGGTCTCTTCTCGTTGATCCTGAGACCAGCGTGGCTGCCATATTCTATACTAGTTGAAGTGTCCGGACCAAATACGAGGGTAGCCCCATGTAGAGCGCATTACAGAAATCGAGACAAGAGGTTACCAACACGTGCACCACAGTTTCAAGGTCCCTAACTTCCAGGAAAGGACGCAGCTGGCATATCAGCCGAAGCTGATAACAGGCACTCCTGACCATTGCATTTACCTGATTTATAATCTATTTACTATTTCTATTTCTTCATTCTCTAGGTTGCACTTGTGAAGGTCCTGTGGTCATTTTATTTTTGTTTCTTTTATGTTCAACATGAAGCCTGCCTTTGCACTTTCCTCTTTGATCTTCCTTAGCAGATGTTCTAGGTCTGTGAGATTTTCTGCTAGACTGTGATGTCATCTGTATATCTTAGATTGTTGATACTCCTTTCTCCTGTTTTCACTCTTCCTTCTTCTGTGTCCAAGCCTGCTTTTCTTATAATATGTTCTGCATATAAGTTAAACAGATAGGGTGAAAGGATACAGCTTTGTCTGACCCCTTTGCCAATCGGGAACCATTTTGTTTCTCCGTGTTCTGTTCTGACAGTAACCTCTTGTCCTGAGTACAGATGTGTTGGCACTCCTATTTCTTTAAGGGCATTCCATAGCCTTTCATGATCTATGCAGTCAAAGGTTTGCTATAGTCTATAAAGCACATGCTGATTTTCTTTTGGAATTCCTTGATGCACTCCATTAGCCATTGTATGTTTGCAGTGTGGTCCCTCATGCCTCTTCCTTTCCTGAATCCTGCTTGGACCTCTGGGGTTTCTCTCTCCATGTATGGTTGGAGTCTATGTTGCAGAATTTTGGGCATGATTTTGCTTGTGTGGGAGATCAGTGCTATGGTTCTATAGTTGCTGTAGTCTCTTTTGTCTTCTTTTTTGTGGATGGGGATGTATATTGATCACTTCCAATCTGTTGGCCATTGTTTTGTTTTCCATATCTGTTAACATATATTGGTTAGCACTAGAGTTGACTCTCTCAGCGTGGATTGCAGCAGTTCAATTGGAATATCATCTGTTCCTAGTGATTTGTTTTTCATTATTTCTCTTACTGCAGTTTCCACCTCTACACTGTAGTAATAGTGCAGTTTGACATCACTTTAAGTGCTGTAGTTCCATCCTGTGGAATCCTGGGATTTTTAGTTTTACAATGTCTTTAGCCTTCTCTGCGAAAGAATGCTGGTGCCTCACAAAAACACATATCCCAGGATTCTGTAGAATGGAGCCTTGGCAGTTAGTGGTGTTAAACTTCATTATTTCTACAGTGTAGATGCACCCTAAGATGACAGGTAGGTTTTCTCCATGGACTAGAGACTTCCATAGTAAGCCTGCTTGGTTTTGGATTTCTAGGAGGTTGACTAACAACATGGCATTCTGACAAGGATTTGTAGGAAGATGTATTCCAAATTTGATCATTTTTATTAAAGCCTAGCATGATGGAATTTGTAATTGTTGTGTATACTGGGTTTTTAAAAAGTTTGGATTATATTGAAATGGCTGAAGAGCAGCCACTCTTTGCAAAATACAGGAGGAAAACAGATAAGTATATACCATGTGAAACTTAATTTCATATATTTTGTCTCTTCTACAAAAAAAGGAGAAAGTAAAAAATCGGGGCAGTTGTATGCTTTTTGTGGTTGGTTTCTGCCCATCATCTTCCAGTTGCAAATTACAAATCAAAGAAAGCTTACTCCTTTGTAGCTAATTTTCCAAAGCTATTAATAAGCCTCCTATTGTTCCCTTCTGTCAACCACCTACTCTAAAGAAGCTGCTAGTGAGAGTTGTAATAAAATGCCAGTCTCATCACAACATCAAAACACTGTGCAGCGTTACATCACTTGTGTAGGTCTGCAAGAAACAGCAACTTTTAAAAGCAGAAGCATAGGCACAATATCATATTGAACAAAACATGACTTACAATTCCATCAATTTCATGTATGTGATCGAATACCAGCAACCCAATACAGTGTGCAATATGGCGGGGGGGTTGTCCCTGATATTTGCACAAGATTCAAGAATCATAAATAAGTAATCACCATCAAAAAGTTGGAACAACCTGTTGCAAAACATTTTAATTCTAAGGAAAAACAACCTTTCCAACATGGCTGGATATCCAGTAGTGGAACCCCATCGTTTGATTGTATTTGAGAAAAGAGTCTGCATTTGCAGGGTTGACAGCTTGAAAAGCAGTAAAGCACCATCAAAAGTAATTTTTGTTAACATCAGTTTCAAAAAGCTTGCTGGAAAAGAAAGGTCTTAACCTGACACTGAAAGGAAAATAAAGAAGAAGCCTTACTAACTTCCTTAGGGAAAGAGGTCCAAAGTGAGAACAGAATGGGACAGGTAGGACAGAGAGAAGTACCTCCCTTGCAGATCTTAGAGCTCAAACAGACTGATATGGGAAGATGTGGCCCTTCAAACACCCTGGGTGTGAGCTGTATAGAGCTTTATAGATCAAAACAAGCACTTTGAATTGTGCTCAGAAACAGACTGGCAGCCAGTGGAACTGTTGTAACACAGGAGTTCTAACCAGCACCTGTTAGTAATCTGGCTACTTGGATCAGTTGAAGTTTTTGAACACTCTTCAATGGCAGTGCCATGTAGAGTACATTACAGTAATCTAGGTGGGATATAACCAAGATCTGTGACACCAAGGCCAAGTCAGACGTCCCAAGGAACGGGTACAGCTGGCATACTAGTTTAACTGTGCCAGTACACTCTTGGCCGCCGCAGAAACCTGAGCATCCAGGGTCAGGGTTGAATCCAGGAGTACACTCCAGCTGTGGACCTGTGTCTTCAGGGGGAGCGTAACCCCATCGAACACAGGCTGAATCCCTATTCCCAGATCTGACTTAAAACCGACCAGGAGCTCCTCTGCCTTTTCTGGGATTGAGCTTCATCTTGTTTCAGAATGGATCTGAACGATTTTAGCTGCAAAGTGGTTAGCAAATTGTTCACTGCAGGTTATCAGATGGTCTAGATCCTGCTCTTGTAGGCCAGGTGTAAAAGATACCTAATGACTCTACTGGATGGCTATTTCCAAATACAGTGGTGGCTTGCTGTTTCACTCATTTAATTGCTACCATTTCCCTAGAGAACCAGGGAACTGGTTCAGCTCTACTCTGTAAGAGGGGATGCTCAGGAGCAATTGTGTCCATCTCCCTAGTCATTTCCTCTTTCCAGAGGTCCACCAGGGCTTAGACAGAATTGCCTGCTGAAGCAACAGGAAATTCTCCAAGAGCCATTCGGAATCCATCCAGATCCATTGGTCTCGAGTGGCTTTTCATCTGCATCCCTACAGAGGCTCTGAGTCCCAGTGAATCTAAACCTAACCAGGTAGTGGTCTGTCCATGATAATGGAACTAGAAAAAGTACCTCCAGTCCCATCATCCCATCCAGCACAGAAGACAATGGCTTCCACACAAACCAGTATACTATGGGTGCAGTCTGGAGTATTCTGACCCCAGAGCTGCCTTGATGTCCCACTGTTATCTGGGGCTCACCATTGTGAGGCTGTTCACATGCGCATCTCCATGTGCTGCCTGCCACCATCACATCAAGTTGTTTCCACTGAGGTCAGAACAAGGTGCCCAACATTCACATGGCTGGCTCCCTCATTCTGGCCTTAGAGCAAGTGACTTGCCCAGCATTGCAATTGAGGACTCAAAATCTTCCCAGTAGATATGGAGCAAAATGCAAGTTTTTTTTTAAATGTTATAAGGGTAGTATATAGTGGGTTCCATGCTGAACTGGCCGGACATTGGACAGTTTGTACCAGAACCAGGGTTTGGGCCATGTGTCATCTGGACTTTTTGTTGTGGGAATGGGGGGAGGACTTGTATTTCACTGTGGAGACAGGTGGAGTATGCTTTGCAGCATGAGTAGGGCCAGATACAACTTCGGATAGACCCATGGTAGTCATGGGTCATAGTAGTCATGAGCTACTCCTGAGAGGGCAGTCTCAGCATGGTTGTTGAAGTCCCCCAGCACCATAAGCTGAGGGACTCCACCATCAATCCTGAAATCATCCTGGCTAGCTCAGGGGTAGGCCGTACAAACCCTACAGACTGTGGGATGGGGCACTTGGTCATGGGGATGCAATCGCAATAGACCATTGCAACTCTGACTTCCCACCCCCTAGATCTTGTTTGCTGCTGCACAGAGAAACCTGGTGGGCAAAGCTGAGGGAGATTAACCCTCCTAGCCCCATCCAACGATACACACCAGGTTGGCATGCTCATCCAGGATTATGTCCTGAATGGCAGTTGTTTTCCCATTCACCAACCTGACATTAGCAGCAGCATTTTCAACACAGCTACCCTGATTATTCAGAACAGAAGAGAGTTTAGGAGCAACCAACACCTTATTAAATTCTAAGATTCTAGTATTCTCTCATGTCCACCACTGTGCAGTTGTCACCTGTGTTCAGCCCACAGTCTTTAAAGTGCCAGAGCAATTTTTCCCCCAAATGGGAACTGTGACCTACATTTTTTCTAGAATTCAAGGCATCCTGGAGTTGATCAGCTGTGGAAGGAGCAATCCTTTAACAGAGGCACAGGTGTTTATGATTGGAAGGGTTCTTGAAGGCCATCTGATTTGACTTTAATGCAGAAATCTTGCAAAATAGGGTGTTCTCTGGAATAACACTGCAGCCGTTTGGAGAACCGCTTTGTAACCAGCACCCATGCTTTGTTATTTCCTAGGTAAATGGCAAAGGTTCTTTATGGTGTGTGGACCCAGAATATAAACCAAACCTTATACAAGCTCTGAAGAAGCAACCGTTTCCCTCTGCATTTGCATTCTATACCCCACCGGCATCACCACTGAGGTAGGCTTGATATTTAAAAATATATAATATTATTGCTGAGGTGGAGCATGGAACAAACTTCAGTCTTGTTGAAGTATATAGTGTTGTCCAGACGTGGTAATACAGGGAAAAAAGGATAGTTCTGGCCTTGGTAAGTCTGTAGCTGAAAGCTGTTACTCATTTTGGGTGAGAGAGCCTATAGCTCACTGAAAGCATGTGTTCTGTATGCAGAAGGTCTTAAGAACCACATTTATTGTTGTATGCCTTCAAATCATTTCCATCTTGCAGCAAGCCCCCTATCATGGAGTTTTCTTAGCAAGAATTATTCAGAGGAGATTTGCCATTGGCGCCTTCTGAGGCTTAGAGAGTGTGACTTGCCAAGGCTATGGGTTTCCCATGGTTGAGCAAAAATTTGAACACTGGTCTTCCAGAATCCTAGTCCAAACCACTATACCATGCTTACTCTAGAACCCCGTGTGATCTGAAATATCTCAGTTTTCCTCTTCAGTCCCTGTCAAAATGGCATCAGGAAGTGTCACAGCATGACCTCTTGATGCTTTTTTTGAGAGGGACTGCAGAGGAAATGGAGGGCTAGCTGTAGGGGAGGGATGCGACTTACGCAGGGATTGGAATTGACCCTCTGTCCCAAACACAGTCTGGACAGTCAAAGGCTGATTGCTCCACAGCTGATAGCCAACAGCTAATGAGCAAGCCAAGTCACAGAGCAGTATACAGTTCAGCACTTACTTTACTTTAGTAAATGTAAGCCTTAAGTCCCAAACAGAGTTCAGCAATGTCCAAGTCAGGTAAATGGCATCCAGAGTCAACAAACACAGTCCAGGTCAAGCACAGAGTTCAGGAACACAATAGGGAGCCAGGTAGGTCAGATAATCTCCAACAACTCCTGGAGGACAGGGCTGGGAATTTATAGATCAGCAGCTCAACACTGTTGCTGCTTAATTAATTGCTGTGTACTATAAATCCTCTGAGAACCCCTCAAGCCCTCCCTTTGTTGTCTCCACTTAGCAAAGGTAGGTAGCGGTAAATGGTCTTCTACATCTGAATGGGCAGGATTCTTTCCCAGAGCTGGTACTACGCTCTGGTCTGTCTCTGAGACCTGTGGTTCTGGAACCCCCTCCTGCTCTGGTTCAGCAGAAGGTCCCAGCCATGTTATGGAAGTAGGGCATGATACCCTGGACCCTACACCAGGGGTAGGCAACCTTTCCCCTTTAAGGGCCGACGGACTTCAGCTCCCAGAATCCCAGAAACTATTGGCCAACATGGGACTATTGGCCAACATGGCTGAGGCTTCTGGGAGCTGAAGTCCCTCGGCCCTTAAAGGGGAAAGGTTGCCTACCCCTGCCCTACACAGTTGCCCACTCTTGTCTTAGAGGTTATCACATTGCACTGTATTTTACATCTCTCCCCATGTCCCAGCCTGGCTTTGAAAGCGGGTGCTGTGTCCTCAGACCAAGAACTGCTGGTAACATACTAAGTGTCAAGAGATTTCTATCCCACCATTCCTGAAATCTTATTAGGGTGTTGTAGCAAAACCATATTAAAATATAGTAACAAGTGAGATTTTTTTTAAAAAAACCTAACAAACAAACGAAGTCAATGATAGCTTAATAGTTGACCCCACTAAAGGTAAGAAAAATGAATTCAAAAAATTGTTTTAAAAAATGAGACGCATCACAGTAGCAGCAGACAATCTGTGTCATGCCCTTAAACATTTGACAGAGTTTGCAGCAATTTTCGTAAGGTAAAGACAAAGGGGGAAAGTGGGAGGAGGAAAGGGAAACCGGGACATTTTAATTAGAACTGTCTCTTAAAATTGAGATAGTTAGAGAGTGTGCTATAACTCTCTGCTTAATTTCAGCAAAGCTGGGGGGGGAGGCCTTTATTTTGAACTGCCAGACTCCCCCAGCCCCCATGAACTTCAGAGCTTAGAAAATTTACCTTTTCTGGACTCTTAGGTTCCCAGAATCCATGCCCATGGCTGGCAGATAGAGTTATATCTTAAAAGTAACTGTTCCATGCTCTGCATTTCAGGAGCCCTCTGCAAACAAACAGGACATCAGACCATTGGGTTGAATCAAAGGCCATCGTGTCCCACAAGTCTTGTTGCTAGGGTGATGATGAGGCCTTTTAAAATCGTGTGGGCAGCTGAAAGGAATGAAATATTTTTCCTGGGGTGGATTTTGGGCATGGCTGCAGGAAGGGCACATGACTCTTCAGTCCTTCTTCTCAAAATAGACTGGAGTGTTGCAGTTATTATTGTTATTATTACTATTTTTTACTAGAAGGGCCCCCATGAACAGATGCTCACAACAAACTTATGCTCAAATCACTTTTGGGAAAGTCATACAAGGGGGAACCAAAAGGCCAGGGTTGCGTTTTTGTTTCGTTTTGTTTTGTTTTTCTCTATAAATAGTACTTTTAAACATTTGCATGAGAATGTTTCCTGTATTTCTGAAGGGGCTTTTCAAAGCCTGTGTCAGAGTTTGGTTAGGGGTGCAGAGTATAGTCAGATCTAATGATTTTGGTTTAGAACAAGATGGAATGAAAGGCCAAGAGAAACTCGGGGTTTGAGAAAAGGAGTGGCAGGTTAAGAGCACAGTGTTGTTGTGAAATGGCTTGTACAGAGGATCTGGGCCAGTGATTCCCATACTTTGGTCCTTCACATGTTTTAGACTTCAGATTCCAGAATTCCTGGTTGTTGGCCAAGTAAGCTAGGGCTTCTGGGAGGTGAAGTCCAAAACTGCTGGAGGACCAAAGTTTGGGAATTACTGTTCTAGGCTTTGTCTGCACAGGCCAAAAGGCTTGTTCTCCTCCTATTTCCCCCATATTTTGGAAGCATCCTTGGGTCTGGTGCGAACAGTCGGGATGACATCCAGCATGTTTAGAACTACAC
The DNA here is from genome assembly GCA_026167975.1 of Phrynosoma blainvillii. Lineage (NCBI taxonomy): Eukaryota > Metazoa > Chordata > Lepidosauria > Squamata > Phrynosomatidae > Phrynosoma > Phrynosoma blainvillii. The sequence continues at coordinate 25,572,355 of JANUYF010000001.1, read as the reverse complement.
TGGGCCCTCCACACTCGCTGGGGTTAGGAGCACAGGACCCTCATGAAAGTGGAAAAACCACAAATAACAAAAACACTACTTTTTTACCTGAGAGAACACCTCTCTAGGAATCTTTAAGTCCTCCAGCAAATCTCTATGGCCAACATCTGCCATAAATTGACCATAGAATTGCACTGGAGGGCCTACAAATGCCTAGAGAAGTGTTCTCTCCAGGAAACTCTAGGTTCTCCAGCATGGTTTCTGCGTGACATTGACCATAAGATCATGTTGAAGAAACCTCAGTTTTTTCAGGGGGATCCATTCCGGATGCCCCCCCGCCCCCCGCCCCCCAAAACAGAGATTCACCAATAGTCAGTACCAAATCCGTGAATAATCAAAGCTGCAGAAGTCAAAGCTGCAAGTGTGAAAGGCCAACCGTAGTGTATAACACCCTTAAAAAGTTTTTTTTTTTAAACTTAGCTGTTGCTCCAGATCTTCCGGGAAGATTTAGTGCCCTCAGTTCCCATGCCAGGCCAGCTGTTTGCACTCACGGCCCACTGAACTGCCATTCACTTCCACTGTTATCGCCAGTTAGTCAATCTGAAGTCAAAACAAGGCACCCAGCCATGTGATCTTCATTGGGTACCTTGTTCTGACCTCAGAAGCAAGCAACCCATGGTGGCAGTGCCAGGTGGCTCAGTGGGACACGTATGCAGACAGCTGCTCTGGCACAGGAACAGGTAAGGGAGGGGAAGTTGGGGCAACTCTGGGGCCAGGATACTCTGAGTTGCCCCTGGAGTATCCTGGCCAGTGCAGACAAAGCCTTAGTCCTCAGGATTAGGAAGACCTGGAGCTGGAATCTATGAACGTAGGAAGCTGCCTTATATCAGATGAGATTATTTGTCCCCCAGCCTAATCTTGCCTGTTTTGATGGGTAACACTTTCTCTGTGGTCCTTTCATGTCACCTACCTCATGGGTTTTTTAAATATATATATTTTTAGTTGAATTATTAGGCATTTTTTCCAGGACCATTGAACTGTGGCCTTCTTAATGAGAGCTGCAACCATGCTCCAGTTTCATTCTGATCAATTCATAAGGTAAATTGATCAGATTCACAAGAGATGGTAATTATGATAAGAAGATACTTTTCAAACATCCTTTTGGGTGTTGATCCAGCAATACCATTTGGTAGAATAAGCCATATACTTCCAGCAGCAGATTCAGGGAGGGAGTACCCCAGCAACTTCCTAAGCCCCCAGTTGTTCCCCTCTCTTAGACATCAAATCTTTGTGTCCACAAAGCTTGTCTTGTACCCTCTAAACCAGCAGTTCCCAACCTGTGCTCTGAGGAGCCCTTAGGACTTCACACGCACTTCCCAGGTGCTCCGCGGCCGCTCCAGAGAAATGAAAGAAACAAAAATGGAACAAAATTAAAGAATAAGAAACAACAAGTAACACTACAGTTGACCCTCTGTTTTCCCTGTTCTGGGAACCCACCCATCCCCCACGAAAATGGAGATTAGTGAATATTCAAGCCCCTTAGACTTGAATGGGGTGCACCCTATTATTTAATAGAGGTCGCGCCTCTGTGAATATGTAAAACCAAAGACTTGAAGTCCGCGAGAGCGGAGGGGCGACTGTACGCCTAAAAACTGTGAACCTATAAGGCATAGGGTAGGCCTCTTAGGGGCTCTGCCATAGAAATTGATTCCAAAAAGAGCTCTGCGAGTCAAAAAGGTTGGGAACCCCTGCTCCAAACTGATCTGCTTCCCTCAAATGTGGTGGCGGACCCTATGGCAAAGTGAGGTCCCACTGCCAATCTAGTCATCTTCTATAAATAGGAGGGGACACCATCCTCTCTTTGTTTGAGGCAGTGAAATGTATGGAAGCAGTCCCGCTAGGTGCATTTTTAAAAAATGTCTGACCAGTGTTTCTAGGGCCAGGTCCACACAGGCCAAAATATTCTGGGAGCAGTTGAGAGTATTCTGGTCCTGAAGTTACCCTAATGTCTCCTATTACCTTGGGTGCTCTGTTGCAATGCCAGGTAGCTATTTGCACTTGCGTCTTGCTGTGTTGCTTAGCTCCACTGCTACTGGCAGCTATTTGCACTCGTGTCTTGCTGTGTTGCTTGCTCTGAGGTCAGAATGAAGTGCCCAGCATCAATCACATAGCTGGGAGCTTTATTCTGACTTGAGAGCAAGCAACTCATGCCAGTGGAGGTGATGCCAGGCAATACAGCAGGACCTGCATGCAATGCCCACTTGGCATCACAACAGAGGGTTCTGGATCTTTCAGGAAGATCTAGAGCAAACAGTGAGTTTTTACAAACTGTTTTAAGGGGGATATACCTCAGGGCATAGGAGGGATATTTTATCTGGCCCATGTAGACAGAGTCTAGGAGAGATTTTGGAAACTGATTCTCTGTTTACCAGCTTGAGTAGTTCTACTTCTTACGTAATTTCCAGTGCAAGCGAAACACCGCCATTTCAAAATCACTGTGATTTCAAATGTCAATATGGTTAGAACAAAAGTAGGTTTCACTTTTAATTAGCAGAGTCAGATAATTTTTAATTTTTTTAATTCCTCTGTTTTACAACTGATTTTAACTTAATTTTATTTAAATATTACCACTCTATAATGAAGTTCTAATATGATAGTTGATTATGTTTTCGTATTTAATTGCTTTGATCAGTTGTGAGTCCCAGTGTGGGAGACAATTGGGCTCAAAGTTAAATAGAGAAATAAATAAAAACAGATGTAAACCTTGGGATTCTTTTTCATTTCTTTCAGTGGTTCCTCATCTCCTTGCTATTTAGCCTCAGTTCTGAAACAGAGTCAGAGCCGATCTGTTAAAGGTAAGTGTGGTGACATCCATTGTCTTCTAACTTTCTTGGTATTATTGTCTTTTCTAATGAGTCATGTCTTCTCATGATGTGGTCGAAGTATGACAGCCTCAGTTTAGTGATCCTGGCTTCCAGGGAGAGTTCAGGCTTCATCGGTTCAAGAATCCATTTGCTTGTCTCTTTGGCTGTATCCTCAGCACTCTTCTCCAACACCAGATCTCAAATGAGGTTGTTTTCTTATCTGCTTTTTTCATTGTCCAACTCTCACATCCCTCCATGGTGATGAGGAAAACAATGGCTTGAATGATTCTGACTTTAGTGTTCAGTTATGTATCCTTTACTCTTTTGTTTAGTTCTTTCATAGGGGCCCTTCCCATTCCTAGTTTTTTTCTGATTTCTTGACTGAAGTGTCCATTCTGTTCAATGTTTGATCCAAGGTATAGGAACTCTTTAACCATTTCAGTTTTCTTATTGTCTAGGCTGAATTTATGTAGATAAATCTGTGGTCATTATTTTTGTTTTCTTTATGTTCAGTAGTAAGCTTGCTTTGGGCATTATCTGAGAATAATTTTTTTATGGAATTATTGCCATAGTCTTTGTAGCATGACAAGAGTGGGGAGTTAGTGGCCTTTCAGATGCTGTTGGACTGCTACTTCCATCAGTCCTCCCTGTATAGCAAGTGGTCTGGAATTATGGGAGTTACAGTCCAACAACAGCTAGAGGGTCACATGTTCCTTAGTCTGAGATATTTTTTAAAAAAACAACCTTTCCTTTTCTCCTCCAGTCATGCCATCCTGCAGGGTTTTTTTTCCTATTAACTTGCCTTTGTTTAGTCTGAACCTGAGTCTTGTTTTCATCTCTTTTTTTACAACCTCAATGGCAATTACGATTCATCCAAATCTTAATCTATTTCCCATTTATTATTTATGTTTTTTCAAATGGCTTGGTCTGTGTTTCTTTTTCCTATGCTGTTCCTCATCATTTGTTTCTGCAGTTGACAGCTCTTCCTTCTAACTTGGCAGTAAAGTAACTAAACTCTTAGAGGAAACCTGGGTGCCAAGCAGGGATCCTGCTCATCCATTTTTAATTTGCTTTTCTAATTTGTAGTGATCTGATCTGGAGTATAACTTGTGGCCCTGTTCTGGAGAGTCTGTATGTCTGCAGCCTTTGACCTTGAATTTGTGGGAACAGTGTTCAAATTCTTAAGGCTGTAATTCTGATTGGTTACACTTGGCCAAGACCCTTACTTTACCTCATTTGTTAGCCTGATATGTGTGTGTGTGTGTGTGTGTGTGTGTGTAATGCACTATCAAAATGAAATCTTAATTTGTTGCTTTTTCCCCCCCTTTTCAGACTCTGATATTGATGCTGCTACTGCCATGATGCTTTTGAATACGTCCATCGAAGAAGGCATTTTAAACTGTAAATGCATGATACTTTGTAACCCCTTCTCCCTTTTAAATGCTGCTGTTTTTAAAACCCATTTCAAGTGTAAATCTTTAGATGCTATGCCTGAGCTAAAGCAATGAACAGTTTGACAGAAAAAAAATACCAGTAGAGTTTCTTTGCTCCTCATTTTAAGATTTCTCTTAGGTGAATTGATAATGAAAGAAAATACAGGTTCAGCCAGATCCTGTACATGCTTGCTTGACAAAAATGTCCCTTTTTTCTCAGTGTAGCTTACTCATAGATAAATATGCACATTGTGACTGCATAAGATCCTTATACTTTTTAAGTCAATTAAATTTTCAAGAGAAGGGAACACAGGGAGGAAGGTTTAGAACAGGGGTAGGCAACCTTTCTCTTTTAAGGGCCGAGGGACTTCAGCTCCCAGAAGCCTCAGCCATGTTGGCCAATAGTCCCATGTTGGCCAATAGCTCCTGGGATTCTGGGAGCTGAAGTCCCTCGGCCCTTAAAGGGGAAAGGTTGCCTACCCCTGGTTTAGAATAAGGGGTTAATGTGAGCAATCTTGGTTTGATACTTTTCAGTTGCTTCCAGTGACAGTAGAAGGAATGGGAAATATCCAGTGTATCAGATCAAAAGTGCATCTGCCTTGGTTGCATAAGCCAAGAGGTTTGTTTCCACACACACCACTGTTCCGGTGTCTTCCTGTTCAGATGATGCACAGCCCAAACCCAGTTGTGGTGCGAATGGTCCAGACAACATCTGGCACATTCAGCACCAGAACTGGGGTGTAACACTCTTATTTTTAAAATTTACCACTTACTCTGGATCTTCCAAGAAAATCCGGAGCTCCCTGTTCCTGTGTGGGAGCAGCTATCTCCATGTGCATACTGCTCTACACATCCGTTGCTGTTGCCACTCCCTCATTCTCAGGTTACAATGAGCTGCTCAACCATATGATCGTTACTGGGTGCCTCATTCCGACCTCAGAAGCAAACAAGTTGTCTTTGAAAAAGTTGCCTTGGACTACATTTCCAAAATCCCAGAATCTTTTATTTTTCTTGGATAAAATTGCTACCTGGGGGATTTTTAGCTGCTATAGCTTTTGCAGGGTCTGCCTCCTTGCTTTGACTCCAGTGACTGTTTATCACAGGGTCTAATAAGATGCTCCCTTTCCCTCAGGTGAAAAGCCACAGCCTCTCAAGCTCTCCAAAAAGAGGAATTACGGCAGCACATTCCACAACCATGGGGTGGCGAACCAGGACGAGAGCGATTTGGCAGTCACCAGTGTTGACCCCAAGGCGGATCACAACTACAGTGCCAGTGGTGTGGCCTCACAGCGTTGTGCATCGCTATCCAGCATGTCTTCCCTATCCTCCATCGATGAGGTATATGATTTCGTCTCAGAAGCCAGCCGGACAGGCAGTGATGGCAGCGAAGGGTTCCACAGTGAAGTGGACACTGATGGTGACGACAACGAAGATGAGGAGGAAGAAGAGGATGATGATGACGATGATGATCCCTTGGCTGATAGCGGTTACACCTCACAGCCATGCGGTGGGGCTTCAGAGAAGGCTCCATCCCACCAGAAAGCCCTGGAGGAGTTGTGCCAAGAGATTGACGAGGAACTGAAAGAGGCAGCAGGGTCTCTGCTTCACCTTGCTGGCATCAGCACATGTCTAGGCTCCCTAATAAGTACTGCAAAGACCCATAGCCACAAACGAAGGAGAACAAATAGTGACACGGCATGAAAAGCTGTGTTTGCTGATAGATTTAAATGCATATTTTTTTTATTTTTCAGTGTGGCAATACTCCTCTACTTTCCCTTCACAAGGGAGATCAAAGCCATAAAAGGACAGTTTTGTTGGATCTTTTGTTTGGTTTTTGCAGATTATAGTTTTACAAAATTATTTTTTTTAATTTAATTTCTTCCCCCCTTTATTGTAGCATGATGGTTTTTAGATGGATTGGAAGGATGACTTGAGATTGGGCAGAACAGGTGAGGAAGGAAAACTGAATACCTCCCTACCCTCCCTAATAATTTTAACCAAGTTGAATATTCTAAATTTATTGGTGGAATGTTTGGATTCACACAGGTGTCCTTGTCTGTATCAGGTGATGTGAAGGAAGGTCTTGTAAAGCTCTTTGAATGAAATGGAGATTGGGAGATGTATTATCATTGCATGTGAAGCCACTCACTGTATTGTGTACTCTATGTCCCAGTATGCCTGTCCTGCATCCAGGCTCACTAGATGCTTGTATGTCAGGTATTGGAACAGTGACTTTTTCCATCAAGTCCAATGTGGAGTTTCTGTCTCACATTTTGAGGTTTAAGTACTGAGACGATGAGGACAATGCGTTGCAATATCTACATGGAAGCTCATTCCACCTGAGCTTTCACGATCAGGCAGGAGACATCAATTAGACTGGACCTTCATACACTAGGCTTAATCAAGGGTGGACAACTTGACACTTTCCAGATGCTGCTCCCATGTTCCCTCACTGTTGGTTTAGGATGGCTGGGAGCTGCAGTCCCAACAACATCTGGAAGAGCACCAGTTGTCCACCCTAGACTAATTCCTACCTAGAGAGCAAGTGAAATGAATGAGACCTTTGAGTCCCAACTAAATTAAGTCTCTTTAGGACTGATATTTGCTTTAACTCATTGTCTCCTGTTCCAGTCTGGCATCTAGGATACAAACACTGGGTGAGCCTGAACGTGGATAAATTACATCTGGAGGGAGGGAGTCAGATGCCACAATTGGTTTACTCCACCCTTATTTATTACAGGTTCAGCATATGTTGTGATATAAAACGCATGTGTGGTTGCAAGTTTGGGCAACATCTTACATTCTGGTACAAGTAATGGCAAAAATGATGGTTTTTATCCCCACCTAGCTTTGTCTCCCATCATTATATAATTTTCTCATGTATAAGAGTCTGTGAATGTTTTAATGCTATACCACTGCCATCATGGATCGTTTACAGACTGATACCTGCAATTATAAAATGGGCTGGGTAGAAGAAGTGTAAGATGCAAACTTAAGATATTTTTGAGAGTTTCATCTTCAATGGTTCATCTTTGCTCTCACGCTAAAATTTCCAAATTATAGCATGAAGTAAGCAGCTTGTTCTTTCCTTCTTTTGGGTGGCCCTTATGAGGAGAAAAATTATTAGCTCTTATATCTACAACCCAGGAATTCATTTGCAAATCCAAGGCCCTTCTTGTTGTCTTAATACCCCAGTTAAGTGAAAAATGTTGGCTGCAAAATCTAAAAGAGAACCTGTACTTAGATTTTTCACATAGAGCATAATGTAATGGTGATTGATTTTTTTCTTTTAGGTTGAAGTAGCTCATATAGCTGTTCTGGTTTGTACCATTTCATACTGCAGGTGAAGACTCACTTGACTCTGCACTGTTTTCTATGAAACACACACACGCACACACACAGCTAGAAAGCTAGATATTGGGTAAAAGTTTCTAACTTTCCCTTCTCCCAACCATCTAGTGCTCTGTTTGCAGGCATCTTCATCTTGTATTGGAACTTGATATCATGTGAGCTCCACCTGCATTCTGAAATAGTCCATTTCTGATAGATGTACATCCCAATAGGCTTTGCAAAAACATCTTTTTGAATGGATGCTTAATGCCACTTGGAACACTAGCCTTCTTTCTCTAATTGTATGCTTCATCGTTTTGCTATATTAACCTAGTGACCTTTGAAAGTCAGTACACAGCAGGGCTGGAAAATGTGTGGACCACCAAGTAATGTTGGACTGCAAGTACCATCAGCCCTAACCAGCATCACAAGTGGTGAGGAATCCTGGAGGTTGAAGTCTGACAACACTGAGAGGGCCACTTTATTTTCACCCATGGAATACAATATACAGTTCTAAAGGATACTGTTTTAATATCTGTACACACGCACACACACACACAGACAAGGAACTTAGAAAATGCATGATGCTGAAAATTCCTATCAGTCTTCGGCTTTCTTGGAGACATGGGATTAAATTCTGACTGGGAATGGATTTGGTATGGTCAGAATGGAATCTTTCTCTTATATTGGTTATTTCAGCAATAATATGGCATGCATGAACACTGTTATAGTAGTTTGGTACTATAGTGGTTTCATCCTGTGGAATCTTGGGATCTATAGTTTGGCGAGATTGATTAGAGCTCTCTTAACACAGAATTTTAAATCCCCCAGTAAACACAAATCCCAAGTTCTGTAATATGGAGTCATGACAAGTTTAAACGGTACCAACCTGCTATAACTTTGCAATGTTGATACTGCAGTTTCTCTGCGATACTGTGTGTCGCCTGCTTTTGTTCTTCTCAGCCCAGATGCTCAGATGGATTGGCCAAAAACCCAGTTTGCCTTTTTTGTGTGACTTTTCTGTTGTGGTTATCCTTCCCAAATGTTCATCTACAAGTCAGCATGGGAAGGACTGATGCAACTCTGCAGTGTTGATGCTGGCAATTTCTCTTGCCAAATTCTGTGGCAGCTGTGCCATGATTATGTGCAACAGTGTTATCCTAGTGTGTAGAAAATGTAAACACAGGGAAATGGTAAAAGAATGCCTGTTGCTGTGAGAAGTCTTGAATGGGCTCTGTCTTCAGATGTAGGCTTGGAGTCCTCTCATCTTTAAATACAGTGTTCTCTGTAAGAGTTAATGCCCCATGTGTGCATCATCTGAGAAAATACAGTTTTCCTATCCCCATACGCCAGAAGACATGACCTTACATGTATGCTCTTGGCTTTTCTGAGGACCTTTGCAGACTGCCAGAAATAGTGCAAATTGAGTCCACTTTAAATTGAGGCACTGCCCTGGCTCAGTGCTAGGGAATCATGGGAATTGTATTTTTTTCTGGGACATTGAGCCTTCTCTGTCAGAGAGCTCTGGTGCCACAATAAATTACAGTTCCCATAATTCCCTAGCACTGAGCCAGGGCAGTGCCTCAATTTAAAGTGGACTCAATTTGCACTATTTCTGGCAGTCTGCAAAGGCCCTAAGATACCTGCTGTGCTGATTGGGTGCTTTTATGCAGGTAAAAGAGAGAATTGTCTTTGTTGGTGAGATGGACAGCCTGCAGGTTATAGCTAACAGTATTGTCCAAGACGGTTCTTTTCTTGTACCTGTTGTTTGTAATGATGTTGTTTTTTGAGATGGGAAGGAAGTTCACAGGGTGTATCCACACTGCAGAAATAAGGTAGTTTGACACCACCTTCACTGCCATGACTCTGCCCTGCAGAGTCGTGGGATTTGTAGTTTGGTGAGGCTCCAGAGCTCTGTGACGGACCAGGTTGAATACCTCACCAAACCTGAAATCCCAGGATGGAGCCATGACCATTAAGGTGGCATCAAACTGCTTTGTTTGATTTCTTTGTTCTTAGTGGTAGTATGAGAAAAACTGTTGATTGGAACAAACAGCTGATCCGAGAATGACAGTGTCATTGGCCTGGAATTCCCAGCATTCCTCACCACTGACAGTGCAGGCAAGGGATGTTGGGAGTTGATCCAGCAGCATTGGAAGGCTGTACAGTTTCCAGCGCTGATCTAAACAGAGCAATCTCCCCCAGTGCCATTGCTAGGAGGCTTCACAGATAGACCTGACCCCTTGAATAGTGGCTCTTAGACACTCCAAACAATTTGGACTTCAGTTTCCAGAAGCCCCAGCCAGCATGCCCAACGATCATGGATTCTGGAAGCAGAAGTCCAAAACATCTGGAGGACCAAAGATTGAGTCTTGCAAAGAGCATAGCTGTGTTCTTAGTTACACAATTCCTCTTTGTTTCAGTGGATGCTTCCATGGGAAATGTTTCCAGGTAGTGAGCTGGGGCAGTTCTGCAGTTCTCAGAATGACTAGAATACTATGGCTTCATTCACACTACACAGTTATAGCACTATGATTGCACTTTTAACTGTTATGACTGTAGCCTATGGAAACTTGGGGTTTTGTAGCTTGGTGATGAACTACAGCTTTCTGGCTAAGAATTCTGAATATCTCTCCCTAAACTACAAATCCCAGGATTCTGTAAGATAGAATCATGGGGGTTAAAAGTGGATTCATAGTGCTCTGATTTGGTAGTGTGAAAGGGCTCCATGTGGTGATTAAAGCATAAATGTTGCATCTTCTGCTTGGTTTGATGAGGCAGCTTGTGTTTCATTTTTTAAACACAAGCTGCCCCACCAAACCAAGCAGAATAAGCAACATTTATACTTTTCACATTTCTTTCTTTTTTAAAAAAATTGTGTAAGAGAGGTCATGCTTAACTAGTTAAGCAAATCTGACCCCTATTTTTGGGGAAACCAATGAAGACTAAAGTCCATTTTAGCCCTTAGTAGACTGAAGTGAAATGTTTAACGGTGGCATAAAGCTTCCTAACAGAGTAACTGGGGAGAAGTGGGGAATGTGTGACCTTCCACAAAATTGAGAGCACTGTAGCTTTTATTAGCTCTAGCCAGTCCTGAGGAATGATGGGAGTTGTAGTGTAACAAAATCTGAAGGGCAACAGGTACTCCATCCTTGTAGTGAAGGCAACATGCAGGCTGAATGTAATCCCCAGACACTTTTGTGGTGACGTGGTCCCCGAGCCACAATCTGATTTTGGTAGTGTAGCAACAACATCAACAAAGGGCATTTGGGTATTTTTCAAAGGTAATTGTGGTCCAGGAAGGTGCTTGAGAAGCAAGCCCAGTTGCTCTCTTAAATACTCTGTTTTCCAAAGCAGTAGTGGAGGAACAAATCAATTTCTGTTTGCCATTAGATAGCCAAAGGAGGTGGCAGAAGTGGTGTGTGGCCTGTAGCAGAGCCTGCCCCCCTTCTCAAATTGGCCCCTGGACCCACTGAATTTGCCCATCCCATCCCATTATAGTAGATGAGCAGAGTTGTCATTCTCTTGAATGCTGCCTCCTTACATCTTGTGTCAACTCTTCCACTGCAGTCATTCTTGTAGCCATTTTGTAGAGGTCCAGTGCCACAGTCCAGGGAAGCCCCGCATGGTGTGTCTACTGGATCCCAAATACAATCTGTTGCATAATGTTGGCAGAGATTCACCTTGTGTTGGCAAGGGTCTGTGTTGCATTTTTAGTGTTTTGGAGCAAAATCTTTGTTCAAACTGTAAATGCCTCTACTTTGTATACATGTTGCTAGTTTCTAGACGAACAAAACAAACTTTAATGCATGGCTGTTTGCACGTTCACCTGTTTATACACAACTTATTCTGGTGTAAAGTTTAAACACAAATGGTGCTCGTTCTGTGTGTCTCCTGCTTTTGCTCTTCTCAGCCCAGAGGCTCAGACGAATTGGCCAAAAACCCCAGTTTGCCTTTTCGTGTGACTTTTCTGTTGTGGTTTTGCTTCCTAAATGTTCAGCTACTACAAGTCAGCATGGGAAGGACTGATGCAACTACCCACTCCCAAGTTAGACAATGACATTGTATGATTTAGTTTTAACTTTTCTAGATTTCAGTTTTCTATTAAGTCCCCAAGCAATTGGTTTATGTTCTAGCAAAGTATAAAAATGAAGCTGAATCCACGGTTGAAAATGCTTCATTAAATATGTTTTTATTTGCAGTTTAAAAGTGCAAGGGTGTTTGGGTGGATTGCCCCACAGTTGTGGTGCCATAAAAATACTTCCTCACTAATAGCTGGTGTTGAGGGTCTGCTCCTCTTGGGGCATTTTTAGCTGAGTAGAGTTTCCAGCCAAGGGAACTGTTTAAGTCTCTTTATCCAAATTCTCAAAAACGCCTGTATCTTATTTTTAATTATATTTGTTACTTTTTGCAGAAAAGTAAGCAGTACCAGTGCTCAGGGAAGTTACTTTTTGGACCCAAACTCCCACAATCAATGAGACAGGAGGCAAAGGATTCGTGGAGTTGCATTCAAAAAAAGTATATTTCCCAATAATCTGACTAAAATGGGAGCAAGAAAATAACATGACACCCAGGAGCTCAGTAATACATTTGCATTATTGGGTGGAATTGGTTCACAAAATAGTCAACTTGGAGACTGCAGATGGTTGAACAGAAACACAGAGGAAGAAAAGGACATGTCTGAACTTGTGACTGGCTCTAGTTGCATATCTTTTCCATATCATGGTTTTTGCCATGAGCATGACTTGTAAGTCTACTTACTCCTTTAAGCAAAGAATGATATATACTGTGTGGTCCTGAGCACCTACGGCATGGGAATTTAATGTGAATTCACCTCTTGCAAGTCAACAAAAGCCTGTATAGTAAGTGTGTATGCGCATTTTAAGTCCTGTATGTTGTGTTGCTGGTCAAGAGTTGTCCTTTCCATTTAACATTTGCCCCAAATATGTGTTTAGTAACTTTTTTATGTGATTTGGAATTTGTTTTTGTAGCAATGCAGGCAACAGGGCTGTCTTAAGAAAAAAAAACACATTACAGTGTTCCTTTGATCTGCCATATCTTTTGAAAGTTGACAATAACTAAATCAGCCTGGAGAAATTCCTTTGGACTACAACTCCCAGTATCCTCCAGCCAGCATGACCACTGTTGAGGTGGTGGTGGGGATTTGGGGAATTGTAGTCCAAAAAAGAATTTCCCCTATTTCTGAACTGAATTCAATTCTGGTTTAAAATCAGCCAGATTTTTAAAAGGAGGTTACTTTTCCCCAGGTCTTGTTTGATCAGTCTTGTTGTTTTACATCGGCCCTACTAAACATTCTGTTTACAGCCTCTTTGTTCCCAACAGAATTTGGTGTTTGAGCAGCTTGTGTCTTCCCACTATTAGTGAAGTGTCTGTGGTCACTTTTGTACTAGAAAATATATAGTACTTGTTAACCTTGACTGCACTTCCCCAATTATGTTTCTTTATCCTCCCCTCCCTTCACATGTCCAAAGGCAGAGCAATACAAGAGGAACAGAACCATTCAAAAGTCCAAATAAAAGGGCTTGTACTTGTGGCAGGACACGAATTCTTGATCCCAGTGCTGATGTTCTGGGCTATATGTCACAAAGAATGGGGTGGTCCAGTTTTGGACTGGATCACTTCTGTTTGAAGGTGTGAAATAATATTTTTGCTTTAAAAAACACTAACTTCCCAGCATGTCATAAATTAATGTATCAAAAAAGGGGAGAGAACAGTACATTTTATGGTGTGGAATAATAAGGAGAAATGAGGTCCACACACACAAAATTCCTCCGTTTTAAAACAATTCTGTCTAGAGTTTTACATTCTGTGTCATATGTAAAGTAAGTTGGAGCTTGAGGAACAACGTACAAAGGGTTGACTCCCTTTCCAAATGCATTGTGGAAGAGTCCAAGAAAGGGATATAGTATCTGAGGAAGTTCCTGATGTTGCTGCAAAGCACTTCTCTTGTCTGGATAGCTCTTGCGTCCATTTCCAGTATGGTTTTATGTATAAGTTATACGGTCATGGGGCCAAAATAACAGCCTATATCATTTGTTAGTCCCAACTAGAACAGATCTATTGAATCAAGAGGAATTTGTCAAGTTGGCATTTAAGTAAATTGCATTCATACATTGGGTTTACTGTAGTTGGGACTAACGGATCTAGGCAATTATAGGAATGAGCTGCTTTTCCCTGAATTCTCAGACTTGGGAGGTTCAGCGATCTCCATTTGCAACTCTGGTGTAGCAAAATAGCTTTCTTAAACAGAAACCTGTGTGTCTTCCTATGGCCTGAATCCACAGATCCACAGAGTCTGTTCTGGCATATAGAGTAGAATAATTTAGACTCCATCTCCCAGTTCTAAACAAGACAGTGAAGTGCTATAAACGTCTCTCCTTCTTAGCACATCCCCATTCCTCTACCTCTGGTGTGGTTCTGGTTAGTTCTGGTGTAGTTTGGACACATCCAGATGATACTGATGTTTTGTTTTGTTTTCTTTAAAAAGGGGGACAGAAATAGATTTGTTACAAACTGCCCCCCTCCCTAATCCTCGTGGTTCATACACTCAGCTGACTTCCAGAAAACAGCTCAGCAGGTCCAAGAGGCAGATGGTCAACAGGTCTAGAGAGGTATGATGGTGATGGGGGCAGAGTACATATCCATGCATTTTTGCATGTACTTAATCTTTGATAGCCGAAGCACCAAACTTAGAGCACTTGTTTTCTAAGTATACCTTTATAAATGCTTTTCTAATTATTCATTGATGCTTCGCTTCTATATATTGGTCTGTCCTTTGCAACTTTTCTTCCATAGAGAGAGCTGAACTTATTTCCATTTTCTCTTTGAGGAGTCCTTAGGTTATACCTGAAGTCACATCTTGTTGTTAAGAGTACATGCCTTTTTTCCTGTACCATCCTGAACTAAAGATTTATGTCAGGGGTAGGCAACCTTTCCCCTTTAAGGGCCATGGGACTTCAGCTCCCAGAAGCCTCAGCCATGTTGGCCAATAGTCCCATGTTGGCCAATAGCTCCTGGGATTCTGGGAGGTGAAGTCCCTCAGCCCTTAAAGGGGAAAGGTTGCCTACCCCTGATTTATGTCTTCAGGAAGAGTGTATGCTCCTACCCTCCACACTAATCCTCCATGACAGGGGTAGGCAACCTTTCCCCTTTAAGGGCCAAGGGACTTCAGCTCCCAGAAGCCTCAGCCATGTTGGCCAATAGTCCCATGTTGGCCAATAGCTCCTGGGATTCTGGGAGCTGAAGTCCCTCAGCCCTTAAAGGGGAAAGGTTGCCTACCCCTGCTCCATGAACTATTATACCTCTTCATAGTGATGGTAGTGGATGTTATGATTGAATGATTCTTGCATATAGAAAACTCGTGTGCTTGGAAGCAGGTTAGCTTGGCTCCTGAAACCAGCTCTCTATCTATAGGGAGTTTGTCTGGGGATTCGTCCATTACATTATCTCCCCCTGCATCCCAAGATGATCATACCACATACTTTTCTCTGAACCTGGAACTCTACCTTCAACTATTCTTTGTTTTTTCCTTATTAAGAGAGGAGAGGCAAATGGTAATCTC
This sequence comes from Phrynosoma blainvillii, assembly GCA_026167975.1. Classification (NCBI taxonomy): domain Eukaryota; kingdom Metazoa; phylum Chordata; class Lepidosauria; order Squamata; family Phrynosomatidae; genus Phrynosoma; species Phrynosoma blainvillii. The sequence goes on along the minus strand of JANUYF010000001.1, from coordinate 25,557,167 downwards.
ACTCTATATCCATGTTAAAAAGATGCAGAAATTGCGTTCTTGTTTTTGTTGAAGCTACAAAGATCGGTGTAGGCATGTTTGGTGTTGTCCCATGCTCTTTTGCAGGAGGAGAGCTCTTTTGCATAGGAAGTATTAAAGTATTACAATGGTAGTAGTATTCAGTAGCAACGAATGCTGCTATTATTTCAATGAACATATAAGTGGTGGTGTTATGCTGTACATGGGCTGGTGCATTAAAGGCATCCCTATGCCAGTTCCTCCCATGCATTGCGTGGGATGGCTTGCTCTGAGACACATTTCTCTTGTGCTTCCCATCTCCACTTAATTGACCAAGAGGGTAGCGTGGGTGACAGTGGGCAGGTCTCCACTGGCCACTCCTGGAGTATTCTGGCCCCAAAGCTGCCTCAAATTCCCCATGTTATCTGTGCATTCCAGAGCAACGGCAGGTGGCTGTCTAACCACATGTCCCGCTATGCCATCTGCTCCCTCTGATGTTGAAGATGAGGTGCCCAGTATCAATCACATGGTTGGGCAACTTGTCACATCAGAGGGAGTGACCTGTGCTGATGGTGGTGGGCAACACGGCAGGGCTCTGTGTAAACAGCCAGCCCATGTCACTCTGGAGTGTTCTGGATTTTCTGGGAAGATCTAAAGCAACTGGTTCATTTTTAAAACATACTTTAATGCAGGGGTGGCCCAGATTCATTGCAGAATTGTCCACAGTTAAGACAGTCTGCAGTCAAATCAAGGCTTTGGCTCTCCATGGTTTGGCTCTCACAGGCCGACAGTGAGGGCAGGGGGGAACCGATTCATTTGTCTCATGTAAACATGCCCAGCATGAGTGGTGAAATAATCATAGTCTGAACATGGAAAACTATCTTTTCTGGATTCCAGTCCCCCAGCTAGTGAAGCCACTGGCTATACCGATTGGGCAGTTCTGGGATTTATAATCCAGAGAAGGTCCTTTGTCCAAGCTTTGGATTGTATGTGACATATTGGAGAGAAATGGAACCAGATAATGCCATTTGTAGTCATTCTGTTTCAAGCGTACAATCTAGTTCTGTTTTCCAAGTGATTTTGAAAGTTGCTGGGGTTTTTCTTTCTTTCTAAATGAATTTATGTCAAACCATCAGTTTAGCAGCAGGTAGAAGGTAGCAGGGGGGAAAGGTTAAAAGAATTTGGTCCAAGTCCTAAAATTAATATGGAGAGGTTTCTGAGAGAGGCCTGCCCATTCTTGAGATAACTACTGACACCAGTGCTTTGCAAATCTTTCTTGTATTTCAGTGCTAAATTATAGCTTCTGTGAGAATTTCAGGCAATACTTTTTAGAAAAAAAACCAACTTTGAACTTGCACAATTTGCAGCTACTTTGTTTGGCTGAAGCAAACGCTTTGGTTAAAGCAAAGCATACCCTGCCATGCTAACAATGGAGTAGTCAAAATATTTATTGAAAAAGAAGAGTAGCTTATTTTTTAAAATATTGTACCTGCCATTTATTTGGAGAAAGCACATTCTCTACAACTTAACTGCCAGTGCCAATAAAGGTCTGTTTTAGAAGTGTACATTTTTTTTTCAGATTGAAAGTACCTAATTTAAAAGTATTGTGTTGCCATCTAATAGTGATATGAAACCATTTACAATTGCAAATTCATTGTAACTATTATTTATTTAAAAAGTGGAATTGTAAGAATGCTTTTGGATCAAGGTAACTAGTGTTCTTTCTAAAGATTCCTGTTAGGTTGTTTCTCTACCCCGTCTTCAGTCCTGAAAAGATAGCATATTGAAACCCCTTGGACTTACATAGAATAACTCTGCCGGTAGACAAATATCATTCTAACACTTTATTCCCTAAGCCCAGTTTAGTAGTTGACCTGGTTTAAAGACAATTTTACAGATATTTTAGTTTTTGTATGCTAACCTCTATTAATTGAAATGTTTATGGAGTTTATTTTTACCAAAGAGATGCAATTCATTATGATAAAGTATTTCAAAATAAACTTTGTTTTATAACACTCTTGAATGCCTTTGAATTCTTAATAGATAACAATTGCAGTTTTTTTTTTCTTCCCTGCAGGCTTATTCCTGTAAAGTATGGGTGCCGTTTGACACCACTTTAACAGCCATAGCTCCATCCTACAGAAAGTTAAAGTGGTGTCAAATTGAATTATTTGTACAGTGTGGATGTACTCTTATAAGACAAAGTGTTTGGCTTAATGGATGCGACTTTATTTGGATGTTTCTGTTTGTGCATCTAGATCAGTGATTCCCAAACTCTGGCCTTCCAGGTGTTTTGGACTTCTGCTCCCAAAATCTCAGACCATCGGCCAAGATAGCTGGAGCTTCTGGGAGTGAAGTCCAAAACATCTGGATAACCAGAATTTGGGAATCACTGTTCTAGATCATTACCCCATAGTTCTCTTCACTTTTACTGGGAACCTTTATCTTACACTTTGTTCTTCTCTTATTAGAAACAGTGTCCCATCGAGTTAAATGGTGCCTGTTTCCAAGCAGAACTTCGAAAGTTACTTTTAAAGGGGAGGACTAGAACAGCATATTTAAGATTATTATAATTGAACAGTGTTGGGATGATGTGTTGAGATTCCAGAGCATCATACTGTTAACAATTCAGGTATTGATGGCTTCTAAGACATTCTGCTTAAGCATCTTAAAAGCAACATTCCAAGTTCTGCTTCCATCAAGTTCTTCCTAAGAAGACAACTTGTGAATTCTCAACCCAGAAATTCAGGGCCAAAGACCTCTTCTTCAGAGTCCTGAACCCCCATCCCCACAAATATGAACTTCATATATAATACAAAGAGAGAAATGCTTTCCCATTTCTATTTCTGGTTGCAGTTGCTAAGAAAAGAGTGGCCTAGGATAAGAGCATAGGGAGCGATCCCATTGAAGGAGCTGTGCTTTAAGCTATTCGCTATCACTTGAAGGCATCTCTGAAAGCAGCTATTGGCCATGCTAGCTGGGGATGACAGGAATTGTAGTGCAATGCATCTAAGAAAGCACCAGATTGGGCTGCCTTAAAGGAATGTGAGAAGTTCTCGTAGAATTGATTTCAAAAGTACTTGCGTTAAATCATGTCTTTTGAACAATTTGAAGCCCCCGTCAAGTAGCATGATGTCATTTCCACCCAATCATAACCTCTTTTCTATGAGCAGAAGCTTGACTCTCTGGGGAAGTATCCAGTGAATGACAGTAGCATCCCGCGCAGCAGTTGCCAGGCAACGGACCAGCTTTCTTTCAGCAAGCCCCAATATTAAAAGATTTAACTCTAGAAGATCCAGGATTTGTTGTACCTAGAATGCTTTCTGGTATTTTATTTTATTTTATTTTAATATATTTTAATATATTTTTGTAGACCTGAATAGTTTGGGGGAGGAATGCAAATACTCTTCCAGTGTTAAAGCATGATTAAAATATTAATCCATCTGTTTAGCAGAGGAAATGTGAGGCAGGAGTGATCACTGCATGGAGCTCCCCAGGGGAATCCAATGCATCTCTGCAATCTGCATACAGAGACACAATGCCAACCTCTGCGCCTGGGTGGATGACTGCATTGGAGGGCATCTTTCAAATGGGCTTCACTGTACCATCACATTGAAACTGGAGGTAATATTGTGTCACTTCAAGTTCTGTTCATAGCCATGGAAACTTGGGGAGGGTGTGATGAGTCTTTTCATACATTTTGAGGGCCAAAAATGCTCCGCTCAAATGTACAAGTGGAGAGCTTGTAAGAGTGTCCAGGGGTACCAAAAGTCACAAATAAGGAGTTCGAGGATTGCACTTTTTGCTCTATATTATTCACCTTGTTGGAGAAGGCTTGGCAGTACAGTTGGCCCTTCATAGCCACGGATTCAACTATCCATGGCTTGAAAATATTCCAAAAATATATACATTCCAATAGACAAATTGTTTTTGCCAATTAGGGGAAACAATTTTACTGTGCCATTGTATTTAATGGAACTTAAGCATCCATGGATTTGGGTATCCATGGGGGGGGGGCGCGTTCCTGGAACCAAACACCAGCAGAGATCAAGGGCCCACTGTATGTACTTTACTTTTCTCTATAGGGCAGAAAGGCAGCCTGAATGTTTGTATAAAGAGGTATCAGGGTTGCCAAAGTAAATATTAGAGACAGTTTTTGTACCTTTGATGAAGAGGGAATTTCAGCAGGTGCTGTTTTTTACCCAGTTGAATGATAAGTTACACTTGCTGAAATTTCGTATTTTACACAGTCATTAACAGCATAAAAACCATCTCCAGTTTTCAGTCTAGCAGTCCTAACAGAAAATATAAGTTGGTCCTCTACATTTGTAGCTTTGACTTTTGCAGACTTGATTATTCACAGATTTGATTAATATATTTTTTCTAGGAATCTCTAGGTCTGCCAGTGTGATGCTGTTAGCAATGTCTGCCAAAAGTCACGTTGGGGGACCTAGAAATTCCTAGAGAGAACATTTCTCTAGGCATTTGTAGGTCTTCCAGCACAATTTCATGGTCAACGTCTGGCAGATCTTGACCATAGAATTGCCCTGGAGGACCTAGAGATTCCTAGAGAGATGTTCTCTCAGGTTTAAAAAGAATTGTTTTTTTTTTTATTATTATTTGCAGTTTTTCCATTTTCATGGGGGGTCCTATGTCATTAATCCAAGCAAATGTGGAGGATCCGCTGTATTAAAGCAAGGTCTTGTTGCTCTTGACTGCTTTTTGTCAACCAATGGAGACGGCACAAAACATTAGTACACAGTGGTTAGGGCCCCAGCTAGGATTGCCTAATTGAAGATTAAAGAGAGCTCCTGTCCCTTTACCTGTCCCATGAACAGGTAACAAGCAATGCCTGCTGAAATCCTCTCTTTTGCACAACCATTATAGGTACAGGAGCCTTCTAAAGTGCTCACTCTAGCAATCCTGATCCCAGCACTTTCCTCTCTCTTTTTGTTTAAATCAGTATTCCAACATCAAGCAGTTGGATTTGGGAACTACAGTGTTTAACCGCTCACAGTGCCTTGGAGCATGGGCATGTCAGAGGCATTGTGGGTGGGAAAGGAGATGTTTTATGACTACTTGGCAGAGCTGTCAAATAAGCCTGCCAAAGCCCATGGAGATAAGAGGCTGCCTATGGGAGAGTATTTCAAAAGGTTCCTCCAAAAAATTTCTTTGACTGCAGCAGCATGCTGGCAACCCAAAATGGGAAACCCTCACTTCTAGTTTGTCCATTTTACATTAAAACAAGATGCTGCAAAAATGAGTGCCTTGTTTTAAAGAAGAATCACACTGTCAGGAAACTATGTGATTTTCCTCTCAAGGTAATCCACTGCACCTTGTTTTAGAACAAAAATGTGTGTGTGTTTTTGCAAAAAATCAGTAGTAAGCTGATGACTTCATGGTTGGTAGTTGAGGCTTCATAATGTCTGGGGAGGCTGGAGACTACATGTGTCCACTCTGCATTACGTTGTCACCCATGCTACATAACATAAGGCTGCTAATCATCATTACCTTGACATCTGTTGGTGATGGAACCTGTGAACTGGCTTCATATATTATACAAACATCATTTGTAAAATCAGTCTAACAAATGGACAGTTATGTTCTTCCATGAAGTTATGTAATTCCATGAAGGAATTAAATTGAGGGAACACACATGCAGGTTATAGTAGTTACAAATATGACCCCCAAACCAGGAGCTGATTCATCCCTTCTCAAAAAACTGTTTTTCTGTAGAAAACAAACAGAAGATAAGTTGGGGCGTTCCCCTTAAGACCTCACAAAATGTGCACATGACATAAGATTATTACAGAATCTGGAAAGCATTGCTAGATACACTCGTCCCACCACATTTGTGGCTTTGACTTTTGCGGATTTCATTATTCACGGATTTTATTAATATGTTCTCTCTAGGAATATCTAGGTCCTCCAGCGCAACTCTATGGTCAACTTTAACCAAAAGTCGCACTGAAGGACCTAGAGATTCCTAGAGAGCATTCCACTATGCATCTGTAGCTCCTCCAGCGCAATGCCTTGCAGATGTTGATCACAGAGTTGCACTGGAAGACCAAGAGATTCTTAGAGAGGTGTTCTCTCAGGTAAAAACATAGTGTTTTTGTTGTTTCTGGTTTTTCCACATTCACGGGGGTCCTGTGCCCCTAACCTCAGCGAATGTGGAGGGACAAGTATACGTTAAAATGGACCTTTGTCTATTATAGCTCATTAACAATGACTCTGGCCTTGTCTGCATGGGCCAAATAAACCAGATTCCCTGCATCCTCTCTGTGGGGAGCCAGACAATACACAAACCAAATCCCAGTTCTGGTGCAAACAGACTGGATGACATCCGGCACATTTAGCACCAGAACTGGGCTATATTTACAACAAATTTTTAAAAGTTACCTTTTACTCTGGATCTTCTGGGAAGGTCTGGAACCTTGTGTTCTAGTACTAGGATGGCTGTTTGAAATGTTTCCCACTGAGCTGCCCAATCTGTCTGCAGCTGCCATCAGTCACTCGCTCTGAGATCAGAACAAGGTGCCCAGCCATGGGATCAAGGCTAGGCATCTCATTCTGATCTCAGAGCAATGCAAGCATGCCAGAACAGAAGACTTTTACAATGGGGACAAGTGGCGGGTATCCTGGCCCATGTAGACGAGGCCCACTGAGCTCTATTTGGCCCCAATATCTGACCAGGGAGTAGTTTCTATAGGTAAAGGAGAGTAAAAACAGAACTAGGATCAACCTGCAAAATGGGAAATATTTGCTTTGCATAGGATTGTATAGTACAAAACCAGCAGCACCAATTACTCTATAGGTTTTATGATGTTTATGGATTTTAACTGTAAGCCAAGAACACACCTGTCTTTCCTCCTGCTCTCAACTCCCACTTGCTGGTACTTGGCTCAGAGAAGAATAAATGGATTTGAAGAGATTTAAAAGGCACTGCCCTACAAGAAAGAATTTGTCAGATCTGTTATGAGAAAGCACATACATCTTGCTGCTCAGCCTTGCTGTTGCTATGATAACAGAAACAAAACAGCGGTTCAGAGCTCTGCAGCATCAGCATCCGTGGGCCTTGGCTTGGGCTTTGGCTGATGAGTTTCAGTGACTCACAATGAACTGCCTGTTGTGAAATATTCCCAGAACTATTTAACATGACCGAGCAATAGGGAGAAACTTCTTCCCATGATGAATTTTGCTATAACAAAACTAGTGGTAGATACTAACTCAGGTGGCTTTGAAAAAGAAATGGACATATCTTGGAATTGAAATGTGGGGCAACTGTTTACAAAATCTTGGCCAACCTGTCCAAATGTATTACAATATGACACAATTCCCTGATTTAGCATGACAAGGCTGGCTGAAGGCTGTTGGGAGTTGCCATCCAAAACATGAAGATGGCTCTAGTTTGGTGAAATCTGGCAAGACTGCATACCAGTAGGTGCTAGCGATAGAATATGGCCATCATCTCTGCTGCATATTCAGGAAGCTCCCACTTATCTGATGGGTTAGGAACAAGAGGACAGGTTAGGAACAAGAAAGTGGAATCGACTGAAAAGTGGAACCCAGGGTTTTGGGTTTTTTTAGCTTGCAAATGTATTTTGGCCACCAAAAAGCATAAATGTATATCACTTTTGAATGCATACAAAAGCTAAATAACACATGTATGTGTATATGTGTGTGTGTGTGTGTGTGTGCATGTGCATAAGTGTAAATGAAGAAAAGCTTACCCCTTAATATCCTGCTCTCAGTATACTACTGTATATGCATTATATTGCAGTCAGAGTATCCATAGAGGATCTGTTCTGGACTCCCCAGAAGATACCTAAAATCTGTGCATGCTCAAGTACCATTTTAGTTAATGGCAGCAGTATGCATTTATTTCTAGCCATGTCTGAAATTAATTAATTTGTACACTAACAACACTAGCAAAACTGACGTATATATTTTTTGGTATTTTGCCAGTAAGACTATAGGAACAAGCAAAACAGTTCCTTCCAGGTCCCTATGTTCCCACATAGTGCCCCAACAATTATAAATTGATTGAATGGAAAAGAAATTGCACATTTTTAGAAGCATCGTCATTTTAAACCACTATACATCAAGTGCAGATGTTTATGGTAACTTCGGAAGAAGGCATTCAGTCACATAGCTGCCTCTGCCTTGTAGAATAAACCATCCCTGGAAAGAAGATATGAGCTCAAGCTTGAAAGCTTTAGGTGTTTGCTAAAAAAATCTCTCTTCACCTAGGATTTCACAGATTAACTGTGTGGATCACTAATTACTCTTTCATATATGTATCATTAAATGGATCTTTTGAAAGTACTGTATTTATTATTGCATATTTATATGTAATTTCTATGACAAAGGTTTTGTTGTACATCACTTTGATTAAATCCCTTTTGTTAAGGAGTATATGAACTTGTGAGACCCAGCATGTATAATGGTTTGAGTGTTGGACTATGACTCTGGAGACCAGAGTCAGCCATGGAAACCCATTGAGTGACCTTGCACCAGTCAGTCTCTCAGCCTTGCCAAAAAGACCCCATGATAGGTTCACCTTAGAGTCACTGTAAGTCAGAAATGACTTGAAGGAACACAACAACTAATATAAACTTGCAGTTGTTGTCACAGTATTAATAAATACAAGTTATAAAGTAACAGTATTGTGGGTCCTTGTTATCTGCTGGGGTTTGGTTCCAGGCCCACCCGCATTGATATCAAAATCCATGGATCCTCAAGTTCCATTATATACAATGGTATAGTTAAATGGTGTCTCTTATGCAAAATGGCAAAATCAAGGCTTGCTTTTGGGACTTTTTAAAAATTTAAACTATGGATGTTTGAATCCATGAATGTATAATCGGTGGATACGGAGGGCCAACTGTACATTATAAATCAGCTTTCACTAACTGGGGATGCTACTTAGATGTCTTACACTACAATTCCCATCACAGTGCTGGGAATAATAATAATAATAATAATAATAATATTTTTTATTTATAGCCCGCCCCTCTGCGGAGCAATCGGGGCGGGTTACATCAATTAAAAAACAGAAGATACAGAAATTAAAAACAATCACATACCCATCCAACCCTCCCACCCCTTAAAACAGTATTAAACTAATTATTAATTAAAACAACATGCTCCAAAGACAACAAAATAAATAACAATACAACAAATACAACATGAGCAGCAGGGGGAAGGGCAATATAGCTGTCTCCTGGAGCTGGAAGTTATTCCGGGAAGGCCTGCCGAAAGAGATCCGTCTTTAATGCTTTCTTGAAAGCCGCAAGAGTGGTGATATGACGGATCTCCTCCGGCAGGCCATTCCAGAGTCTGGCTGCAACAGATTCCTCCCAGAGGACCGAAGGGCGCGGATGGGATCTGGAGTCCTGCACATCTGGATTGTGTCAGAGTTGGGGAAGGCCATTGTAAATGCTGAATGTATTTATTGGTCCAAGATATACCATACAACTATGGTATATCTTGGACCAATGAAAAACTGTGGCAGGAGAGAGAGGAGAGATACTACTGAAATAGAAAATAGGCTTCCAAGTCTCCCCATTCTTAAGGCACAAATGAGAGATTAGAAGAAGTGAGTCTGTGGTGGAGTGACCTGAGAGCTGAATCTGGCAAAGACTGTCTTCTCTTCTCATTTCCGTCTTGGACTCATTCCATGCCCTTGGAGAAGCTCTTGTCTTTTGTTTATTCAGTTAAAGTTGTTTTACACTTTGAAAGAGTCTCAGCCTTTTGAAATGCTCAACAAAACACCTATTCTGAAGCTTTGGAAAGAATACAAGTGTTTTAATTGAAACTGCCTAATTGCTTGAAAGTCAATGTTGGAATAACAATTGACAGAAAAGAAAGAGAGAACTGTATTTCAGAAACAGGTATGGTTGGAATCAGGGGGTTAAACCAAACCTGGATGAAAAACTAGAATAAACTTTTATTTTAATTTCATTTTCTTGATCTGGAACAGAATCAGAAAAAAAGATCCAGTAGCCGACACCAGGATTAGACTCAGAGAAAAGAGGTGTGAAAATTGGAGGAAGGAACATCAACAGCTTCAAATGAAATGCTTGCAGAAAATAGAATAGACATGGAATGATTATTGATGAAAGTTAAGGAAGAAAATGCAAAAGCAAAGTTAGAGTGGAATATGAAGAAAACTAAAATAATGACCACCAATTATTTACATGATTTTAAAGAGGGCCATGAAGACATTGAAATAGTTAAAGGTTTTGTATACCTTGCCTCGGTTTTTAATCGAAATGGAGAATGTAGTCACGAAACCGGAAAACAACAAAGAACTGGACATTCCCACACATCTCTCCCTGATTGTCTTCCCGGCAAATATAGGGCTTTAGATAGGGCTCTAGTTGCAATGATTTTTTTACTCCTATTATTTTATTCCACCCCGATATCTGAATGTGCCTTATATTTAACTTTTCTATTATAAATAGGACCTGAACAAACATCTATTGATGCAGTTTTAAATTGTTTCTTTAATTCAAGACAATTTTAATACAATTGTTTGGTGCTGACTTCATACCCTCCAGCTGTCATGATCTGCCAGGAACAGTCCAGATTAATCTTCTGTTGTCCCACTTTTTCAGCTGCATTTAAAATGTCCCTGCTTCTCTCCCTCCTCTCACTTCCCCACTTTGTCCTCATGTTTCAGACATGGCTAGAAATGAATGTACACCCTCCAACTGGAGCAGTTAGTCAGGAATACTCTGGATTCATCCTCTGTCATCTTGCTTTTTCAGCTACTTTTAAAATGCCCCCCTTTGTCTCTCCTCTACCCACTCCCCCCCTTTTGTCCTTTGCTTACTTCAGTTGCTGCAAATGGAGTTCAAAGTGCAAAAGTACTTTTGGTGCTCAATTAAATGGAAGGAGAGGAATCTTTTCTTCTCAGTAAACTCAGGCAAAAGCAAACTGCTGCAGCTCTACATCCCTCCACCTTTCCTAGCATTATTGCCTTTACCAATGAGTCCTGCCTTCCCATGATGTGGCCGAAGTATGACAGCCTCAGTTTGACCATCTTGGCTTCCAGGGAGATTTCAGGCTTGATCTGTTCTAGGACACATTTGTTTGTATTTTTGGCTGACCACAGTATCTTCAGTATTCTTCCACAGCACCATATCTCAAATGAATTGATTTTCTTCTTATCACCCTTCTTAATTGTCCAGCCCTCACATCCATACATGGTAATAGGGAATAAAATGGCTTATATCAGGGGTAGGCAACCTAAGGCCCGGGGGCCAGATGCGGCCCCCCAAGGCCTTTGGACCGGCCCCAGGCCGGTTCTGCCGCCACCACCGCCACCACCGCTACCGCCCCCCGCCATGGTGATATTGATTATTGTTGTTATTACTTGTTCTTGGGGTTTTCTTGGCAAAATCTCCACAGGGGTTTTGCCATGGCTTTTCTGGGGCTGAGAGAGTGTGCATGCATATTTTTTTATTTTTTTAAAAATTTTAATTTTTTTATTTTTATTTATTTATTTTTGGTGCTTCGGCCCCCCAGTTGTCTGAGGGACAGCAACCCGGCCCCTGGCTCAAAAAGGTTTCCTACTCCTGGCTTATATGATTCTAATTTTCATGTTTAGTTGTATATCTTTGATCTTTAGGATCTTTTCTAGTTCTTTCATAGCTGTCCCTCCCATTAAGGCCCTGTACAGACCAGCCACAAGGGTCGGCCTGGGGGTGGAGTCAGGGTGTGGTGACTGCATGCTGGCCACCCCGACTCCATCCCCACGTCATCCTCACGCCACCCACCCAAACAGACGGCGTGTGGCGTCAGGGTGCTTCCTTGGAGCAGTGTTTAGACACACTGCGCCAAAGGAGTGCAGAAAAGCTATCGCTGCCAGAGGCGGCACAGAGCGGCCCCTTAGGGGTTGTCTGTAGAGCCCCAAAGTCGCCTTCTGATTTCTTGACTGTAGTCTGCATTCTGATCAATGTTTGATCCTAGGTGTAGGAACACTTTTACTCTTCTATTTCATCATTGTCTAGATTTAATTTGTGTAGATCCTCTGTGGTCATTATTTTTGTTTTCTTTATGTTCAGCAGTAAGCCTGCCTTTGTATTTTCTTATCTGATCCTCCTTAGTAGTTCTTCCAGGTCTGTGATGTTTTCTGCTAGTAGTATGGTATCATCTGTATATCTCAGATTGTTGATATTCCTTCCTCCAGTCTTCACTCTTCTTTCTTCTATGTTTACACCTACTCTGTGTATGATATTTTCTGCATACAAATTGAACAGATAGGGTGAAAGGATGCAGCCTTGCCTGACCCTTTTACCAACTGTGAACCATTCTGTTTCTCCATATTCTGTAATGAGTATTGTAAATTGAGTATTTAGTCATACGAAAGTAGTATTACTGTTCTTCATACTGCTAAAAATGATCTTGATTTGGTCAGCAATAGGTCACACCAATTTCAAAGGGACTTACTGCTCCCATGTAAGAAGAGCATGCAGGATCACAGCAGGCTAAATCCCATCAGCAGCAAGGGGCCTTGCTGTTTGTTAGTAGTAACAAACCTATATTCATGTGAGTGGGACGTAGGGCCTAACTAGATGTGATACCGTCCATGTAATTTAAATTTTAATTAATGCACTTCTATATAACTACTATGGATTCGATTGCAGAAACGGAAGATTTAACTATTTGCCCTTTCCCCTAAAACCAAAATCCACACGGAAGATTTAACTATTTGCCCTTTCCCCTAAAACCAAAATCCACACGGAAGATTTAACTATTTGCCCTTCCCCCTAAAACCAAAATCCACATCAGGTAGCCCATGACTGCTATTTGCATGTAAAAAAACTGTGTCACACTTCCAATAGGGCTCTGCTATATCCAGGCTGAGATAACAGTGAGAGGCAAATGGATGAAGAAGAATAACAAATACTTTATCTCTTTTCCAGATCAAGCCCTAGCCCCAGGTCTGCTATTTACATTAAAAAAATCCCTCTATTCACACAATCATTAGTTGCATTAATGGCATTTTGTCTGGTTTGGATCACAATTGCAACTGCCTTTACCTAGGTTCTGCAACTTCAAGTATTTATGAAAATGGAGCAAGGGGACTACTTTCCATTTTAAATGACTCATATATTTCATATAAAGAGGTCGTACTGTTCATGTTATCCACAGTTTGAGATTGTCAAACACAAGTAATCCTGCATAGGTCATACCAGGGGTAGGCAACCTTTTTGAGCCAGGGGCCGGGTTGCTGTCCCTCAGACAATTGGGGGGCCGAAGCACCATAAATAAATAAATAAATAAATATAAAATTTAAAAAGTTAAAAAAAGTTTAAAAATTAAAAATATATGCATGCACACTCTCTGAGCCCCAGAAAAGCCATGGCAAAACCCCTGTGGAGATTTTGCCAAGAAAACCCCAAGAGCAAGAAATGGTGGGTGGCGGCGGCGGCGGCGGGGGAGCGGCGGCGGCAGGACTGGCCTGGGGCCGGTCCAAAGGCTTCGGGGGGCCGCATCCGGTCCCCGGGCCTTAGGTTGCCTACCCCTGGGTCATACCTTTCAAGGCTGATACCATACCTACCAACATTTCATAGATGAAAACTAGGGCACATGTGGCCAAGCAGCATCAGAGTCTTGTCAAGATGGCAAAAGTTATTAATAAGGAGGGGCACACAAGCTAGGAGTCTGAAGCAGTTTGCTTTTACCTGAACCTACTGGGAAGGGCAAGATTCCAACTCCTCCTCTTCTCCTCTTGCTCAGTTAATTGACTGCAAACTCCTTTTGCATTCTGAACTTAGTTTGCAGCAATGGAACTACTACGCTGAGGATGAAGGGGGAAAGTGGGAGGAGTAGAGAGAAACCAGCACATTTTACAACCCGCTGAAAAAAGTGGGATGGCAGACAATTAACTGCCAAATCAGGACATTTGAAGGTTATGTGATACACTGGAATTTGGAAGAGAAGGTGACTCATACTAGGAGGCTTGTTACTGAAGCAAGAAGAACAGTTTAAAGCAGGGGCCGGCAACCTACGCCCCCCGGGCCGGTTAAGGCCCAGGTCGCCGGACTTACCGGCCCAGGCCGATCCCTGCCACTGCCACCGCTGCCGCGCGCTGCTGCCATGGCGCGTTTTCTCCTTCGTGTGGCCACATGCGCTGCGGCCGTCATTTCGAAAATCAAAATGGCGGCTGCAACGCATTTGCGCATGCGCAGGAGTACTGCACATGCGCAAACGAGTGGTGGCCGCCATTTTGGAAAACAAAATGGCGGCCGTGAGTGGCGGCTGCCATTTTGTTCTCCAAAATGGCGTCCGCGACGCGTTTGCGCATGCGCAGTACTCCTGTGCATATGCAAATGAGTGGCGGCCGCCATTTTGATTTTCAAAATGGCGGCCGCGACATGCGCCACGGCAGCTGTGGCCGTGCGCGCTGTGGCGGCGGCAGCGTGCGCGGGGGCAGAGGGTGTGCGCGTGCACCGCCATTCCCCCCCGTGAGTGGCGGCTGCCATTTTGTTCTCCAAAATGGCGTCCGCGACGCGTTTGCGCATGCGCAGTACTCCTGTGCATATGCAAATGAGTGGCGGCCGCCATTTTGATTTTCAAAATGGCGGCCGCGACATGCGCCACGGCAGCTGTGGCCGTGCGCGCTGTGGCGGCGGCAGCGTGCGCGGGGGCAGAGGGTGTGCGCGTGCACCGCCATTCCCCCCCCCTCGGTCCAGCGGAGACCTGGGCTTCGGGGGACCAGCCCAGGTCCCGAAGAGGTTGCCTACCCCTGGTTTAAAGAAATAAAGTTCCTTTACAAGTCTCATAGTCCTCTTTGTCTTCCTGCTCAGCTGGGGGGCTGGGGGGGATTCAAGCCTTCTTCCCATCTCTCTATTGTTTCCCAGTGCTCCTTCAGGAATGGGAGCAGGCTGAGATGGATTCAAGCCTTCTTCCCCATCCCTAATCAGAAGAAGATTAAGAATGGGGAGGGTAGCTATGAAAGAACGAGGAAAGATTCTAAAATGCAAAGATATACAACTCAGCACAAAAGTCAGAATCATACAAGCCACTGTATTCCCTATTACCATGTATGGATGTGAGAACTGGACAGTTGATGATAAAAAGAAAATCAATTCATTTGATATGTGGTGCTGGAGAAGAGTGCTGAGGATCTCATGGACAGCCAAAAGTATAAACAAGTGGGCCCTAGAGAAGATCAAACTGGAAACCTCCCTGGAAGCCAAGATGCCCAAAGTGAGACTGTTGTACTTTGGACACATCACGAGAAGAGAGGATTCTTTGGAAAAGACAATAATGCTGGGGAAGGTGGAGGGCAGTAGGAAGAGAGGAAGGCCACATGCTATGGATGGACTCTATTAAGGAGCTCACGGGTATTAAGGGGTTGTAGGAATTAAGCAGAGCAGTGGAGGCGAGAGGGTCTTTGAGATGTCTTATCCATAGGGTCGCCATGAGTCAAGATTAACTCGAGGGCAGTTAACAACAAACAAAAAACAAGTCTTATATAAATAAAGAGGCAAAATCTTCATTCTTCAGAATCTCAGACATTGTGTGAAGGGGTGAGGTAGGTACATGCTTTAAACGAAAATCAGTATTCACAACTGTCATTTTAGAAAACTGTCAACATTAACTGCTTTATGAATTTTTGTTAATTTAACACATTTTTTTCCTGTATTGTTGCTTAAAATTAATACCATATTAATATATTTAATGATTTATTCAAAGTTTCAGAAAAACTACTTTTTCTCTCATCTTCAGAAAATGAGATATATAGTATGCTCCTTCCAAGCACAGCTAAAAAGCTCCCCCTTGTGTATCTAAGGTAAATTGCACATTGTATTTATTCACAGAGAGGAAGGAAACCTTAATTAGGTTTCATTTTGGAGTGATTTGAATCATGAAAAATATTTGTAAGCAGAGCATGAAATTATCAGAAAGCGCTAGACCCTGCCAAGGTTCAAGTCTGTTTACTGAAAGAAACAGGAATTACAACTGAAAGTCCAAGGTTACTTGTTGCAGCAGAAGCAACAAAATTTCTACAGATGAAAGGTTGTATGCAAATAGTGTCTGTTTGCCACTGGACTGGACATCACTACAGGAATTAACTCCTTTTCCATTCTAGGTCCCTCTGGAGCTGATCTGGGGTGAGAGCAAAAATCCTACCCTCCAATTGTCCTGATTTCGCAGGGACAATCCTAGAATCATAGAGTTGGAAGAGACCACAAGGGCCATCTAGTCCAGCCCCCCTGCCATGCAGGAAGACACAATCAAAGCACCCCTGACATCCAGCCTCTGTTTAAAAACCTCCAAAGAAGGAGACTCCACCACACTCTAAGGGATCGTGTTCCACTGTCATACAGCTCTTACTGTCAGGATGTTCTTCCTAATGTTGAGGTGGAATCTCTTTTCCTGTAGCTTGCATCCATTATTCTGTGTCCTATTCTCTGGAGCAGCAGAAAACAAACTTTTTCCATCTTCAGTATGACACCCCTTCAAATACTTGAACAGGGCTATCATATAGTCTCTTAACCATCTCTTCTCCAGGCTAAACATACCCAGTTCCCTAAGTCGTTCTTCATAGGGCATGGTTTCCAGACCCTTCACCATTTTGGTCACCCTCCTCTGGACATACTCCTGCTTCTCAACATCCTTTTTGAACTGTGGTGCCCAGAACTGGACACAGTATTCCAGGTGGGGCCTGATCAAAGCAGAATACAGTGGCACTAGTACTTCCCTTGATATAGACACTATACTTCTATTGATGCAGCCTAGAATCCCATTGGGTTTTTATGCTGCCACATTAATCTGTTGACTCATGTTTAACAGTCTACTAGGACTTCTAGATCTCTTTCACATGTAATGTTGTCAAGCCAAGTGTCCTTGTTAACCAAAGTGATTTTTTCTAAATTTTGATGTGTGTGTGGTATTCCACATGACCCCAGATGTACCCTGCAGTTGACCCCAAGTGCCACCTGGGTGATGACAGGCAGGTTACACCAAGGTTACTTCGAAGACCAACAAAAACCATCTCAAGGACAGGCAGGTAGTGTGGGAGTTACAAATGGACCATCATCACCTCCATAATCAGAAGAATGGGTGACAATGGCCTAGATGTCTCACCTGATGGGCCAGCTAACGACTTAATCCTTTTCCCATTCACCTTGAATATTGCCAGACTGGATTGCCTCACCCATACAATCCCACACCTTTGCCCTACAGCTAGTTTTAGCCCTTAAAAACCCCTGGATTTTCCCCCTCAATGTGCTAGTTTGGAGTTCATGGGGACACTATGTCACTGTGATCTCTAGTCTAGTTATTGGCACCTCCATTCAAACCCACACTCTTGGAACGGCTGTGTCCTATGCTACTTCGCCCAATTTGAATCCTCATCTGTAGTATCACCTGTATTTTTGCCTCAAGATCTTTTCCAAGCTAACCTCTGATTTCCTGAGCCTTGAATGAACAAGTGTATGAGTGTGAATTACTGTGTGATTCTCCCTTTAATAAAATAATACTTTAATTGGAGAATTCTGTCTCTGCATCAATTCTTAGA
Source organism: Phrynosoma blainvillii (assembly GCA_026167975.1). Classification (NCBI taxonomy): domain Eukaryota; kingdom Metazoa; phylum Chordata; class Lepidosauria; order Squamata; family Phrynosomatidae; genus Phrynosoma; species Phrynosoma blainvillii. Next base: position 25,539,628 of record JANUYF010000001.1, on the reverse strand, counting down.
TCTACCAGCCTCTCGGTATACAAATGGGAAACGGTCTCACGGGGTCCTTGTAGCCAACTCCTTTTCAGTTTGAGCTAAATAAAATTCTCCATACTAGACTTTTGGCTACATCCTCCATCCTATACATTTGTCCAAAGAAATATACATCACATACATCTGTGAATTTCATTTTTTCTGCCTAGGTTCAGAATGTTACATTTCTCCCTGCTGAAATTCATTTTGTTAGTTTTGACCCAGCTTTCTAATCTATCAAGGTCATTTTGAATTTTGAGACTCTTTTCTGGGGTATTAGCTACTCCTCCTAATTTGGTGTCATCTGCAAGTTTGATTAATCCTGATTAATCCTATGTGATCCCACTTTCCCACATGTAATGCAATATTAAAGTGCTAGGAGCCCTGGAGGAGTTCCAGATTTAGGACCCTTTTGTGCACATAGGCTAAAGGAAGGGTTGGCTCTGGGTATTTCCCCCATAAGAGTCCAAGCTGGCATGACTGAGGCTAGAGACTCAGCAGCAGCCATGCCAATGTACCACCTGCTTCTTCCGTTCGCTTTACAGCTGGAAAATGGTGCTAGAGCCAAGGCAGATGGCAAACACTAATAACCCTTGGGCTGAGTGCAAGGAGACTGGCAACTCTTTTGTCTCTTGAAACATTCTTCTCTTTACAACATCACAAGAAATTTGTGCATGTAGCATCAGTAGCAGCATGAGGCACAGCCATTGAAAGCACTGGAGCATTTGTTCTTTGGTATCAACCATCCAACCTTGACAGTGTGCAAATTGAGGTCCACGAAGAGTCTAAGTGGAGTTAAATAAAACACTTATTTTAATTTTCTCTATTTTAATCATACATGACTATGTAGAGAATTATTGTCCAAAACATCTTGGAAATTACCAATAGGTAGGGAGACAGTGTGGTGTAGTGGTTTGAGTGTTGGACTACAACTCTGGAGACCAGGGTTCAATTCCCAGCTTGGTCATGACACCTACTGGGTGACCTTTTGCAAGACACAGACTCTCAGCCACAGGGGAAAGCAATGGCAAGCCTCCGCTGAACAACTCTTTGCCACTATGGGTTCATCTTAGTGTCACCATAAGTTGGAACTGACTTGAAGGCACACAACAGCAACAGAACAATCCCCTACTTACATAGAATTACAGAATGATGTAGCTGGAAGGGATCAAAGTGTTATCTATCCCAGCCTCCTATTTGCAGAAGACTCTATAGCTGAAAATTCCTGACAGCTATCTATCTAATATTAGTTTAAATGCCTCTAATGGAGGAGAGCCCACCATCTTCCAAGGTAGCTCTGAATGTTGAGTTGGTATTCCCTTTTTTGTAATTTGAACCCATTGGCTTGGATCCTACCCTCTGGAGCAGCAGAAAATAAGCTTTTTGTATCTCCCTTGTAACAGACCTCCAAACATTTGAAGATGACTATGATATCACTGAGAGTCAGCATGGCATGGTGGTTTGAGCATTGGACTACGACTCTGGTGACTCTGGAGACCAAGGTTTGATTCCCCACTCAGCCATGAAACCAATTGAGAGGAAAGCAATGGCAAATTTCATAGAATCATAGCATCATAGAGTTGGAAGAGACCACAAGGGCCACCCAGTCCAACCCCCTGCCATGCAGGAACTCCTCTGAACAAATCTTGCCAAGAGAGCCCCATGATAGATTCGCCTTAGGGTCACCATAAATTGGAAATGACTTGAAGGCACACAACACAGAGACATATCATTGCTCAGTCTTCTCCTCTCCAGGCGAAATATATCTAACTCCTTTAACTGTTCCTCATAGGCAGCGATTCCCAAACTTTGGTCTTCCAGGTGTTTTGGACTTCAGCTCCCAGAAGCCCCAGCCAGATTAGCTAACGCTCATGAATTTTGGGATTTGAAGTCCAAAACATCTGGAGGATCAAAGTTTGGGAACCACTGCTCATAGGTCTTAGTTTCCAGACTGGTTACCATTTTGGTCATATTTCTTTGGACACATTCCAGTTTTGTTTATCTTCTTCTTAAATTGTGGTGCGCAGAACTGGACACAATACTCAGGTATGTCTGGCCACAGCTGAAATAGAGCAGCACTATTACATCCCTTGATCTGGACACTACATTTTATGCTGACACCAGGCACATCTTCCACCAGAAGAATGCAGTGCCCATTGTGTGCCCAACTCAAGTGAAGGAATGCATCCAAGCAGAAAATGCAAAAACAATGTATAAATGCCAGGACTAAGTTTCTGCTCAAGGAGGAAGCTAGTGAACTTATGCCATATCATGACAGGAACAAAAGGAAAGAAAGAAAAGGAAAGAAAAGAAAAAAAGATGTGCAAGATTATTTCTTCCAATAACCAAAGCTCTGCTTGTATGGAGCATGCAAACTGCAACTCTAGAAATTTCAGAGAACTAGATAATCCCCGAAGAAGGTCAATTGGTGATAAGGACAAAATGTGTCGGTCTTTTTAAGAAATAAACGTTTTTGACCATCATATAGCACGTGGGATTTTGTCTGCATCTACACTATAGAAATCATGCATTTTTATATCACTTTAACAGCCATGGCTTCATCCTATGGAATTCTAGGATTTGTAGTTTTGTGAGGCACCAGCACTCTTTGGAAGAGAAGGCTAAAGACCTTGTAAAATTACAAATTGCAGGATTGCATAGGATGGAGCTACCACACTTGAAATGGTGTATTATTTCTACAGAGTAGATGCACCCCTTTAATTCTTCCACTGCTGTGGGGATCTCTGCCAAGAATACTGCCCCCCTACATTCATCGGGCTTGGAAAAAATAGATATTTTTCCATTATAATTGCTGTGTGTATATTTAATTAATTAATTTCTACGCCACCTTTCTCCCCAAAAGGGGCCCAAGGCAGCTATATGAGAATTGTCTCTGTGTACATCATGTGTGAGAATAGAACCATGTGTTACATAGGGAAATCTATAAATACATGAATGTAGGGATGTGTATGTATGGCTTTGCATTATCAGTTTAATCAGGGGCACTAAGGTTTGCAATTGCATTCAGTCAAATGCAACTACTCAGGGAAGCTGAGGTTGGGAGGGACAAGCTTTTTACGTTTGCTCCCATTTTCCCTCCATGCTTTCTAGTTCATAACACCTGGACTGACTTTATGTTGTTCTCTATGATATGCCAGAAATCCTTACCTTTTGATATCCCAAAGTTCTAACTGGAAAGCCTTTTATTTTTGTTGTTGTTGTTGTTGTGTGTCTTCAAGTTGTTTCTGACTTATAGTTACCCTAAGGGAAACCTCTAATGGGGTTTTCTTGGCAAGATTTGTTCAGAGGTTTGCCCCAAGGCTGAGAGTGTGTGACTTCCCCAAGTTCAGTTTCATGGCCGGGTGGGGAATCAAACCCTGGTCTCCAGAGTCATAGGTCCAAAACACACTGCAGAAATAATCTAGTTTGAGCTCTTTAACTGCCCTGGCTCAGTGCTAGGGAATCCTGGAAAATGTAGTTTATTTTGGCACGAGAAGGCTAACACTCAAACCACTATGCCATACTGGCTCTTGTTTTAAATTGCATTTTATTTTGACTTAACTACTTTAAAATTGTTCCAAATTTAAAGGGCTTCTACAACTTGATACTGAGTTATATCATTTGTACATTGTAAGTCTTCTTGACATGACCATAGCCTTATTGGAAACAAAAGTCCAAAACACACTGCAGAAATAATCCAGTTTGAGACCATTTTAACTATCTTGGGCCGTATTCACACTTGCATTTAATCCGGTTCCTAAGTCGCTTCAATACGGGAGTGCAGAATCGATTCAAACAGATATGAAGTTCACACTATGTTTTCCATCACCAAATGCGTTTGTGTCTGTTTTAAACATGCATCTCATTCACAACGACATTTCCTCTGCTTCAAAATGGATTCTCACGACTGATCCATCTTGCTTTTTTAATGTCAGTCATATGATGTAAATGAGCGTATTTCTGGTTACGGAAGCACTTGGAGGTCTGGTCGTGCACATCAGCTGTCGCTATTTCCATGGGCCTGTGTGTGTGTGTGTTTATGTATGTATATGTGTGCAAGATGCACACCCTCCTCCTCCTCCTTTCTCTCCGTGTGGGGAAATGGGATCCTAGAAGCTGAAAGGGTGCAGGACTCTTTCTATGGGTCAAAGTGCTGATCATATACATACATCTCTCTCTCCTCCACTTTCTCTTCATGTGGGGAAATGGGATCCTAGAAGCTGAGAGGGTGCAGGACTCTTTCAATGCGGGCAAGAGCTGATCATACACACACACCTCTGCCCTTTACTTTCTCTCCTCCACTTTCTCTCCATGTGGGGAAATGGGCCCCAAGAGAGCGTCAGTGACCCCAGAGGAAGAGAAAAGCTCCCCTTTGGTCTGGAGCTCCCCTTTGCCCCCAGGACCCCCACCGCCATGTGGATCGGGAAGCCACCATCCACTACGCTCATCCTCCTGGGTGCTAATGTGGCAAAAGGCCACCCAGGAGGAGGAGGAAAAGGAGGATATAAAGTTACTCTTCCTCCCTTCTTTCCCTCCCTCCTCCTTTATTTCTTCCTTTCTTCCATTGCAGCCTGTTGCCGCCTCCTCCTCTTCCTCCTTCTCTGCAGCCAAAGCAGCTGATGCAGACCTAGGGGAACTTTTATTTCCATGGGGGCAACAGCTGATTGGAGTCAGAAAAACACACACAAATGCATCCGATTGCATAAACTGTCATTCACTTTTGAACACCACTTGGCTGTGATGGAGATCGAAATCCACAGCCCCACGTAAGCCCAACCACAGCCCCACAGCAGCGCTGAAAGGGAGAAAAATGGCGGGTTGCCCAAGACCTGTGATGGGTTGGGAACCACCCCTCTGCCCACCTTCTGCCCATTGTCCCTCCCTTCTAGTGTGCTCCGGTTGTGATCGCAAATGCGTTCACATTTCTTCAACACGCCGCAACACAATTCTTTTCAAAAGAACCGCCAAAAGATCTGCTTCCAAAATAAGTGATTCTTTTTGGAATTGCATCGTTTCACCATGATTGACCACGATCAGACCAAACACGGGTCTGAAATCAATTCAAGTGTGAACGAGGCACATATAAACCGATCTGCAAATCGGTTCAAATCATAGTGTGAACGAACCCTCTGCTCAATGCTAAGGAATTCTAGGAACTGTAGTTTTGTGAGACATTTAAACTTCTCTATCAGAGATAGCTCTGGTGCCACAATAAACTACAACTCCCAGGATTCCCTAGCACTCAGCCAGGGCAGTTAAAGCGGTCTCAAACCGGATTATTTCTGCGGTGTGTATTGGACCAAAGAAAGATATTAAATAAATAAATTCTGCTTGCTTTATTTACAAAGAAATGCGTTCAGGGCAGAAGAGTGACTCCAGAACATTTTTGTTTTTAAAGGGGCAATTAGGTTGTCACTCATTTTGCCTACTAATGGGAGAGAGCAAATTACTTTTCTCCATTTGATATAATTCAAATACAAATATATATATATGAGGACACTAAGAAGCCCAGTGTGCACCTAGAGGTGTCCTCTATGTATTTGGTGTGGCTTATTCCCAAGTAACTGAGCACAGAATAGATGGAAAATAGCCTTTATTATTACTGGGAGGGCTTAACAACCATTATTGTCTTAATATGCTGTTTGCCTTCAAATAATTTCCAATTTATGTCACCCTGAAGGCAACTCTATCACAAGGTTCTCTTGGCAAGATTTGTGAGGAGGGTTGTTTTTTCTTTGCCTTCTTCTTAGGCTGAGAGAGTGTGACCTGCCCAAGGTCACCCAGTGGGTTTTCATGGCTGAGTGGTGACTCAAACCCTGGTCTTCAGAGCCATAGTCCAACGCTCAAACATTTACGCCACAATGGCTCCCTTAATATTTCTGGGGAAACATATTCAGGGCTAGCGTATTGGCCATATTAGCAAAGTACAATAACATCCAAAATCCACAAAACAGTGATACCTTTATTTGGCCATTTTGTGCATTTTTGGTTGGCTGAATAGTATCCCAGTTTTGTGGATTTTGGATGTTGTTGCACTTTAATATTTCTTAGTGCTTGATAATTTGGTACATTTATTAACCATGGCCAAGGAGGCCAAACAATTGGATTCTTGGGCTGCTGCAAAATTAATGCAGTTTGACATCGCTTTAGCTACCATTGCTCAATGCAGTTCTACTGATCAGGCAATTCAGGGATTTGTAGTTTTGTAAGACATTTAGCCTTCTCTGTCAAAAAACTCTTGACGCCACAACAAACTACAAATCCCAGGATTCCCTAGCACTGAGCCATGCCAGTTAAAGTGGTGTCAGACTGTATTAATTCAGCAGTGTGGATGCAGCCTTAGCCTTCTCGGTCAGAGAGCTCTGGCGCCACAACAAACTACAGATCCCAGGATTTCATAGGAGGGAGCCGTGACAGTTAAAGTGGCATCAAACTACATTAATTCTGCAGCGTAGATTCAGCCTAAGTGATCTAATTTTGCCAGATCATTTTAGGAAAGGCTTATTCCTCCCTATCTAGCCTAGCCTTGGGACAATCCCCTTAATCTTGTCCCAAGGGAAGAAAGGGCAGTAAATGAACATTTTATTTGGTGTGTTTTTATTGCTGCAGTTTATTAATATTTATTGTTTCTATTTATTAGTATTTATTGTTTGGGTTCATTATTTCGGGCTGTTTAGTTTACTGAGGGTTATGAAGACCACGTCGGTCCACTCAATAAAACGCCATGATCAACTTAGGCCGTCTGGCGTTGCCATGGCAATCCACCCCTTTGCATTCTGGGAAGCGCCTTCCAAACGGCGCCCAGACAACCCCTGCTGCAGGTCGCGCTGGGAAGCCCCGTAGCACACAGACTGAACCCTCGCTAAACGCCATTAGGCGCTCGAACAAGGAAAGGCAACCAATGCTCTGACAGCTGGTTACCACAGCAACCGTGCAGCCCACAAGAATCTAACGGCCGCTCGTCCGCCTTTTATGGCAAAAGGGGAGCGGCCTCTTTTGTGCCCCGCCCCTTCCCTCAACTCTCGTCTGCCGCGGCGATAAAGCTCCAAGGAACAAACATGGCGGATAGGCTTTGCGCACCACAAGCTGATTGCCGCTCGTCCGCCTTTTATGGTAAAAAGGGCGTGGCTTCATATACACCACGCCCCTTCCACCGGCCATTATCTACCATGGTGATAAAGCTTTCCCCCCGCCTTATATTAATAGTGTGTGTGTGTGGGGGGGGGAGCCAAGATGGCGGACTGGCTAGTTACTAGAACGAGGTTGCTCGTCCGGTCTGACTGCCGCTCCTCCGCCTTTTATGGTAAAAGAAGGCGTGGTGTCTTATTTACCATGCCTCCACCTTGTCCGATTATTCTAATAAGGGGCGTGGCCGCTTATGTACCACGCCCCCTCCTTCAGCCATCATCCGCCATGTTGATAAAGCTCTTCACCCTCATATTAATGGCGGAGAGGGAAGTTAATAGAGAGCAGTTGGACGTATCGGTTTGCCAGCCGCTCGTCCGCCTTTTATGGTAAAAAGGGCGTGGCTTCCTATATACCACGCCCCTCCACCAAGGGCCCCAACCTAATTACCACTCGTCTGCCTTTAAGCTAACAAGGGGGCGTGGTCTTTTATATACCACACTCTCTCCAGCCATTCTATCACATTTCCCGGCCTACCTGCCACTCGTCCGCCTTGTATGCAAACAAGGGGCGTGGCTTCGAATATACCACGCCCCTCCAGCCATCAACTTTCTTGGTGATAAAGCTATAGTTGAGCGGGAGGGGAGCCAATATGGCGGACGGTCTAGTTACCAGAGCGCAGTTGCGCGGTGACGTCAGCGCAGGCGCCCCGCCCACCAACCCGGAAGTACGTCCTCTGAGGTGGGTAGAGCGGCGGCAGCGGCTCTCCGGAGAGCGGTCTCTGGTCCGCTGAGGGCGGCCATGGCGGCTGCCGCCGAGCTGCAAGGGAAATACCAGAAGCTTGCGCAGGAGTATTCCAAGGTACCGGGATACGCCCGCCTAGCCGCCTCAGAGCAGCCTTTCCTGTTGCCTGGGTGGGCGGGTGTCGGGTACGGGAGACCCGAGGGGTCAATTTACCAACGCTTGGCTTAGAACGCCATCTCCCTCCTCGCCAGTGGGAAAGGCTGCACCCACACTGCAGGAATAATCGGGTCTGACACCGCTTTAACTGCCAATGGCTCCATTATGTGTTCTGGGAACTGTAGCTTGTGGTTCCATGGAGCTACGGCAGTTAAAGCGGTGTCAGACTGGATTATTCCTGCTGTGTGGGGACAGCCTCAGTCCTGTGGCAGCCCCTCGGAGCATCCTAGGCGCCCCTCTGGTTCCTCCTGACTCTTAAGAATAATGAAGGATCCCCTCCGTTTCTTCACTCCTGAGCTGCCCATGCCCTGTCTGCTTTATTTATTAGTAGAAATTAGTGGTAGAAAACAGGATTTTGCACCTAGAAAGTCCCAGGTCTCATCGCTACGGGCCCATAGTTGCCCACAATCAACAGTGTGATGTTGCAGCTAACCATGCAGTTTCCACTTGTAAGGTACTGCACTTAGGCGGAAAAATATATATGAAATGCCTAGATATAAGATGAGGGACACCTGGCTTGACAAGAGTACATGTAAAAGAGATCTAGGAGTCGTAGTAGACCACAGGTTGAACATGTGGCGATAAACAGTGTGATATTAACTCATAAGCTAAAAAGCCCAATACGGTTCTAAGCTGCATCAATTGAAGTACACCTATTCCTCCACATTTGCTGGGGTTAGGGGCACAGGACCCCCGTGAATGTGAAAAAACTGCAAATAACAAAAACACTATGTTTTTACCTGAGAGAATACCGCTTTAGGAATCTCTAGGTCCTTCAGGGCAACTCTGTGGTCAACATCTGCCAGACATTGACCATAGAATTGTGCTGGAGGAGCTACAAATGATTAGTGGAGTGTTCTCTCTAAGTACTTCTAGATACTTCAGTGTGACTTTTGGTTAAAGTTGACCATAGAGTTGATGTGGAGCACCTAGATAATCCTAGAGAGAGCATATTTAAAAAACATGTAAATAATCAAATCTGCAAAAGTCAAAGTGGCGAATGTGGAGGGACGAGTGTATATGTCTAGATCAAGGGAAGTAATAGTTCCACTCTATTCTGCTTTGGTCAAGCCCCACCTAGATACTGTGTCCAGTTCTGGGCATCACAATTCAAAAAGGATGTCGAGAAGCTGAAGCGTGTCCAGAGGAGAGTGACCAAAATGGTGAAGAGTCTGGAAACCATGCCCTATGAGGAGTAGCTTAGGTAGCTGGGTATGTTTAGCCTGGAGAAGAGAAGGTTAAGAGTTGATATGATATCCCTGTTTAAATAGGGGTGTCATATTGAGGATGGAGCAAGCTTGTTTTCTGCTGCTCCAGAGAACAGGACCTGGAACAGTGGATGTAAACTACAGGAAAAGAGATTCCGGCTCAACATTAGGAGGAACTTCCTGACAGTAAGAGCTGCTTGACATAGGCATACGCTGCCTCAGAGAATGGTTGGATGGCCATCTGTTAGGGGTGCTTTGAATGTGTATTCCTGCATGGCGGGGGTTGGACAGGATAGCCCTTGTGGTCTCTTCCAACTCAGATTCCATATGGCATCTCAATTAAAGGGGCAGGTGAGAAGGAGGAGATAAGATAGATGTCCTGATGTCTTGTCCTAGTGTGCAGGATGGAGCCACTACAATCGACCCTCTGTTCTCACGGGGGATCCATTCCAGACCCCCCTGCGAGAACAGAAAATTGTGGGCTTGAACAAAGGTGCGCGCCCATGGGTGGCCAGTGGGGGTGCATGGCAGGGGCGCGCCCCATTTTGTCCCCCTCCATTCGCTGCCCATGGATAGGAAGGACATGAATGCCAAGTCCACGAGAATGGAGGGGTGACTGTATTTTGGTTTGGCATGTTAGATAAGGGACTGTGATATGCTGGTACTGTACTGATTTTGTTGCCTCCCATGAGATAGATGCACACCTTCTCTAATCAAAACTTCCTATATTATTCTTGGACAGTTTCGTATTCAGCGCCACACCAAAGTGATGGTTTTCTCTGCCTGTAGTAGTAAAAATAGTGAACAAAATCGGCAATTCCCTAAAAGTTATCTATTGTGGCATACAAGGAGGGCAGGGGGAGGGAAAAAAATTGGCAGCACTTTTAAGACTAACTTTTATTTATTTTAGCATGAGCTTATTTTTATTGACTATAGGCAATCATCAACAATCTATAGGCAATCAACAACAAACAATCGCCAACAGATTGGAAGCGATCAATATACACCCCCATCCACAAAAAAGGAGACACAAGAGACTGCAGTAACTATAGAACCATAGCACTAATCTTCCATGCAAGCAAAATTATGCTCAAAAGACTGCAACATAGACTCTAGCCACACATGGAGAGAGAAATCTCAGAGGTCCAAGCAGGGTTTAGGAAAAGAAGAGGCACCAGGGATCACATTGCAAATATACGATGGCTAATAGAGCATAGCAGGGAGTTGCAAAAGAAAATCAGCATGTGCTTTATAGACTATAGCAAAGCCTTTGACTGCATAGATCACGAAAGGCTATGGAATGCCCTTAAAGACATGGGAGTGCCAACACATCTGATATCCCTAATGAGGAATCTTTACTCAGGATAAGAGGCTACTCTCAGGACAGAATGGTTCCCAATTGGCAAAGGAATCAGACAAGGCTGCCTCCTATCACCCTACCTATTCAACTTATATGCAGAACATATTGTAAAGAAAGCAGGCTTGGACACAGAAGAGGGAGGAGTGAAAATAGGAGGAAGAAATATCAACAATCTGAGAAATGCAGATGACACCATAATACTAGCAGAAAACCTCACAGACCTGGTACAGCTACTAAGAAAGATCAAAGAAGAAAGTGCAAAGGCAAGCTTATTGTTGAACATAAAGAAAACAAAAATAATGACCACAGAGAACTTTCACACATTCATGCTAGACAATGAGGAAATAGAAATAGTAAAAGAGTTCTTATATCTATGATCAAACATTGATCGGAATGGGGACTGCAGACAGGAAATCAGGAGAAGATTAAGAATGAGGAGGGCGGCTATGAAAGAACTAGAAAGATCCTAAAATTCAAAGACCTACAACTCAGCACAAAAGTCAGAGTCATACAAAACAAAAAGAAGCAAAGCAGCTTCATGTATATACCGCTTCATATCGCGCTATGGGATGTCTAAGCGGTTGTACAACTGTAAGCTCATTGCCCCGCAACAGTTGGGTACGCATTTTAGCGACCTTGGAAGGATGCAGGCCTGAGTCTAGCCTGAGCCCTGGCTAGTATTGAACTCGCAACCTTGTGGTCTACCATGTATGGATATGAGAGTTGGACAATCAAGAAAGAAGATAGGAGGAAATCAATGCATTTGAGATAATATGGTGCTGGAGAAGAGTGCTGAGGATCCCATGGACAGCCAAAAGGACAAACAAATGGGTACTAGAGCAGATCAAGCCAGAGATATCCCTAGAAGCCAAGATGACAAGACTTAGACTGTCGTACTTTGGACACATCATGAGAAGGCATGAATCGTTGGAAAAGACAATAATGTTAGGAAAGGTGGAGGGAAGTAGAAAGAGAGGAAAGCCAGATGCTAAATGAATGGACTTTATTAAAGAGACCACGAATATGAGTTTGCAGGAGCTGAGCAAAGCAGTAGAGGAGAGGGGGGCCTAGAGATGTCTCATGGATCGGGTTGCCATGGGTTGAGATCGATGTGAAGGCAGTTAACAACAACAAAATAATCAGATATGACTCTAGAAAGGGATGTGTGGTATCAGTTACTAATACAGCATATAGAAATGGTGCTAGATCCTGTCTGAGTCAATAATCAACCTTCTACAATATTGATTGATTGATTATATTTATATGCCACTCTTCAGAAATTGTCACAGAACGGCTTGCAAATTGGCAATTAGACAATAGCCTGCTTAGTACTAGTTGTGACACCAACATTCTCATCTTTATTCCACGTGGTAAATGTATACCTTTCTAATGTTTTCTGAGGCACGTGGTGTAAATAAAAATCCTTGTAGTAGCTGTTTTCTGCCTCTTGATTTGATGATGGAATGTTTTAAACTGCTGTCTTTTAATTTGTTGTACGCCGCCCCGATTGCCGAGCAGAGGGGCGGATTATGAATAAAAAAATATTATTATTATTGATTTCTCTGTTTTGGTTGATCCTCTTGTCATGAGGAACTAGAACTCTAATTTTGGGTTCTGAGCTCCAGCTGTACTTCTCTTTCTCCAGGTAATTAGCACATTGTTCATACTCATTTACATCATTTACATATCACCCTGTCAACAGTGTCCACAGGGCAGTTAAAATAAAAGCAAAAAACTGCAACAAAGGTGACTCCTTAGTTTTATTTGTTCTGCCATAGTCAACCGTCTGTATTTCTAGTCAAAAAATGTGTCTTTTTGATATAACTTTTGTTTCAGCCCCACCCACATGCATAAATATCAGGTTGTGACATCAGTAGATACATGGGCAACATGTGGCTTTCCAGCTGTTGCTGGGCCACATCAGTCCTAGCCAGCATAACCCATAATGAAGGACATGAGGATTCCAGTCCAGCAGTTCCAGATGCAAAGGGCTCTCTATGTCAAATTCTTTTTATTTGAAGTTGGCTCTTTGCAGTTAAAAATGATATCTAGTTTTTATACCAAAGCTCTCCTGGGTACTGATTCATTGCAACAGTTGATAGTGGATGCTTTTTGGTTTTCTGTCCAAATGATGGTGTTCTAATTTGCAACATTACTAGTAACCTGTTAACCCTTTGTGATATTATTACTAGTGTTAGTGTCCCTGTGATGTTCTTTAATGCTTCCTTTGTACCCAATATATTTTCTACTGCTTCTATGAAAGATATCTCCTATTGTCTACCAAGTCCACTCTCAAGATGGGATTTAAACTCTTCCATCTCTGTTCTGAAAAATAATTTTTTTTTCAAGGGGAGCAGTTGGAAGAACAAAAAGAGATCATTAGAAACTAATAGAACATAATGCATTAATGAATGTTAAGGTTTGTTAGTGACTGCTTATCATGATAGTTTTGTTAGCTCTGTTATTGGAACAAGTATGCCTCTAATTACCAGTTCCTGGGAATATGATCAGAGAGTATTCCTTGCCTAAGAAAACCTTATGAAATTAATAGGCTTGCCATAAGTCGATAGGCAAATTGAGGAGACATTCACATAAGCCTCTAATTGGCAGTTGCTGAAAATATGAATGGGCTGTGGAAGGTACAACTAAGCTTATGTCATTATTGTGGACTTTGTAGAGGCAACTAGTTGGCCTCCATGGAAATAGATTGCTGATCAAGTACAACTCTTAGGCTCTTTATGTCATTTGATTAGTGCTGGCTGAGATTTTAAAGCCATAATTTATATGCAACATTGAAAACCCATTAGGCCATTGTGTTATGTTTTAACTTTTTAATTCCAGTAAATGTTTTCCATATCATCTTGGCTGCTCAGCAAATGTCTAGGGGAAAATTCTAGAATGTACATAATCTACTAATGGCACTGGTCAGAGTTGCAGATAAATATAATAGACAGCACACACTTTTGTGTTCTCCTTTCTCTAAGTTGCCAGTGATTTTTCAGGACTGCATGTTCCCCATCACCCTATTGGACATTTGGAGCCCTTGACAAGCCCTTGTATTCCTGGAATGCGGTTTGAAGATGCTTGATCATATTCATTAGTGATGTATCACTGTTAGGTCCCTTAGACCCTCAAACTCCTCCTCACTATCTCTAAAATGTTACTGAGACTCTTGCTGGACTTATGTCATCAAATTATCCATCAAGTGCTTCTATCCCCAGAAGTACTGTAGCTAAAAAAGCATTCTAAGAGCTACAATCAGATTTGCACTAGAAGTCCTCTGTTTCTTCTTGGCAGTTTTACAGTTTGAAATGATTTAATTGAATTTTTGGTACTTCACTTAGATTTTTTTACTGTATTCCTACTGTGGATAATCATGTTTTTCTGTGCTCTCAGTGTGCTTAATATTTACCAAAGAGAGAGAGAGAGAGAGAGAGAGACCAAGTTTTTGCAGTTACTATTGATCATCTGGTAACCTTTTTTCTTCACAAGTGGGTTAATGATTTCTCTTTGTCTCTCTTTTGCAGCTTCGAGCTCAGAATCATGTGCTGAAAAAGGGTGTTGTGGATGAGCAAGCAAACTCAGCAGCCTTGAAGGTATGCCTTCAAAATATTGAAATAAAAAGGAACTTGGAAATCACATTGGCTGCGTAATCAGATATTACATTTTGGTATGGGGTTAAACATGGCTCCCTATCAAGTGTTCACTTCAGATCTTGGTTGAATTACCTTTTAGTACCAGCATCCTATAATGGCAAACATCTGATATGGTAGACAATAGTATGAGTGGTTTGACAGTCTCCATGTTTATACAAGACTTCTTTGTAGAAGTAGAACATCAGTGGTGATGGGAGGAGGAGGAACCAGCTGCATGCTGCTCTTGAGAAACTGGCTCTGAGCTTCCTCTTTCTTGAATGCCTAGCTCTGAAGGGTGTTTGGTCCTCTGTCCCATAGTTCCTTGGTTTTGAAGACACCTTGTGCTCAGACATTCAAGAAATAGGCAGCTTGGAGCCAACCACCATTACCTCCACCACCTCTACTCTTCCTTATTGTGTATGATTGTGTGCCACCATGTTCTCCTTATCCTATGTAGTTAGTGGAACTCACTAAGATCTCAGCCTAGATGTACAACACTCAGAATTGCAGCTAGATGCCTGCTAGTTATAATGGCTGGGGGATTGTAAAAGTTGATGTCAGAAAAAATAAATCCTCCAAACTCTGGTACACTCATGAACTTAAACTGGCTGCAGGGTGAAACATCCCTAAGTTTAGAAGTACTCATACTGCAGCACATGTTGACAGAAATTTATAGAAATCCATTGCTGCTCCTTTTGAAGAAGACTCCCTGATTACTGGCAGCACTCACCAAGAGCGGATGAACACCAGGGTTCTCTTGCATCACTGCTATCATTGTGAGAAGGAGAATGAAATCTTATTTCTGTTGTCAAGAACCATTACTGTGTTTGAAATAACTCTTCACTAACCACAGCCAAGGATGTGTCCAGATTTCTCTGTGCCATCAAGAACTGTGATATGGTTCTTAGGTCTGTACATAATTGTTGTAAATGCTTTATGCAGCTTAATTTTGTTAGCTGACTTCATGTTGTCAGTTGAAAGGGAAAGTATGAAATTGATATAGTTCATGTTTGATATATCCAGCTGTTTCTTACTGTCACAGCTCCTGTATGAAGGGGGTTAGCCAGATCCGATTCACTCTGACTTCAGATCTGGTTATAGGAGAGAAATAGCTTTTGTTGCCTTGGTGGAATTGGACACGGGGAGTGTGCCTGTTGCTTCTGCTGGACCACTTAGCAACTTTGATGCCATTGACCATGGTATCCTGGAGTGAGTCTTTTTATCACTGTTCTGCAATAGCTTAGTCTTTCCTTCAGAGGCAAGCTTAGAAGGTGGTGCTGAGGGAAGCCTGTTCAACACTATTGGGCTGTTGTGTCCCTCTCTTAGGGCTCTATTCTCTCTCTTATGCTGTTAACATATACATGAAACTGCTGGGAGTGGTTATATGGAATTTTAGGGTTTGATGTCATCAGTATACTGACTATGCTTGTTTATGGCTTTTTCCCCCCCCATCCAATCCCAAGGAAGTTTTTTCTGCACTAAGCCAGTGTCTGCTGTCAGTAGTGGAGTGGATAAAGGTGAACAAATTGAATGAAGCTCAGTCCAGACAAGACAGGGGTGTTCCTGCTTAGTTGAAAGGCAAATCAGCTCAGTTGGCCTGCTGTCTACTCTCTTTTTGCTAGCAGGCAAAGAATTAAAAAAAAATCAGACAAGCCTTTGACTTTTAATTGGTTGTGCAAAAGAATTTTTTTAAAATGGGGTATGCTGAATGTCTTTCTTTATGTCTTAAACTGTTTTAATGTCAATTTTTAATAGGATTGCCTATTTATTGGCTTTTTAAAATCTTATGTACAGTATTGTCATTTGTTTTAGCTGTATGTTTTTTTAACCTACACTGTAAGCTGCTTTGGGTCCCATGTTGAGAGAAAGGTGGCACATAAATGAAATAAATAAGTAACCTGGCTTTTAAAAAGTTGGATCCTTTGCTCCCCTTCTGAAGCAATGCAAGAAGGCTGCATCTGCCTTGCCATTCTGCAAGGAGGGTTGAACCTGTAGAGCTACCATAGCCAGAAATAGTGCAGGATACATATACAAGATTGGTTTTATTTTGAGTTGCATGTTAACAGAGCTAGGAAAATCTTTTAAAAATTGACTGGATTTTCATTTAGAATCTAGAATATTTCCCCAGCAAAGTGAAATGGCAGCTATTAGGTCCCTCCCAACCAGTAGAATCTCTCCCTTGCTCATGAATGGATATTCAATAAATAGGGAATCACTCCTACAATGTAAAATGTAAAACAGATAGCTACAATATTAAGGCATATTAGTTGGCATATTCCTGTACATCACTTGCTTTCCTGTCAGTAGTAGATAATGGCTTGGGAAACAAAAGGCGCTACATGTTTGATGCTCTGAAAAGGCATTCGATTTTAGAGAAGAATTTTGTTAGGATGGCTTCCTGCCAGGTAAAAATTGGTCCCTGCCAGATCCTGATGAAACATTTTGTGTTAATGCAGGAGCAACTGAAAATGAAGGACCAATCACTCAGAAAGCTGCAGCAGGAAATGGACAGTTTGACCTTTCGAAATCAACAGCTGGCCAAGAGGGTAGAGCTGCTTCAGGATGAACTTGTGTTAAGTGAATCTAAAGGCAAAAAGAACAAGGTAGGTACTTGTGAAAGGCCAGTGAGCAGTCTGTTAAGAGGAAAGGTGACAACTTCAGAGGTTTTTTAAGCTTCAAGTAAAGGAAGCTGAGATTATAATAGAAGGTCATAAAATTATGTCTGGTTTAGATGGAGGTTCTTTTTCTCCTCTCATAACTCTAGAATCTTGGTTTCTCCAATGAAGCTGAATGATAGGAAGTTGGGACAGTAATACTTTATACAAAGTATAGTGGCTTTAAAAGGGAAATATTAGAGGATGACAGCTGTTACTCAGGATGGTTAGATAACATTAGCAGCATCAAAAGCAGTGGTATAACTCTGAATACCAATTGCTGAGGAACTACAAAAGGATTGTTGCCTCAGGTCCGGCCTCTTGACTTTATAGGAGGTTCAGGTTGAATGATGTGAGAATTAGGAAGGCTTCTCATCAGATGCAGCATGACCACAATTACATTCTTAGCATATGCAAGTATTTCTGTAGTCTGCCATAAAAGCTGAGGCACAGTCTCTTAGTCCTATGCATGTCTTTTCAGAGGTTACATTTGAGGATGGCATTGAATTGCATCCTGAGAGATTTCTGTTGGTGCCTTCAGTTGTGTATGTATGTATGTGTGAGTGAATGAGGAATAATGAAACAAGTACTGCTTCTATTATATGTATAGAGATTTTGTAGCACCTTTGAGAGTAAGGGCCTGAACAGACTGCCAGAAATAATCCAGTTTGAGACCACTTTAACTGCTCTGGCTCAGTGCTAGGGAATCATGGGAACTGTAGTTATTGTGACACCAGAGCTCTCTGACAAAGAAGGCTCAATATCTCAGAAAAAAACTATAATTTCCTTGATTCCTTAGCATTGAGTTGGAACAGTTAAAGTGGTCTCAAGCTGGATTATTTCTGGCAGTCTGTTCAGGCCCTAACTGAAAAAAAGAAAGGAAAGAAGTTTGTAGCATGAGCTTTTGTAGACTTTAGTCAGGGACAGACAGGAGGGCAGGAGTTTAACGGAATAAAACTGAAAAAGAGTGTTGGCTACTGCAGACTCAGTTTTCATGAGGAGAACCCATGAGTTCTGTGAGATACGTAGTTTGCAAAGGGTTCTTCACACACAGGCCTTTAGGAATGATGTTCAGCTGTTTGCATTTGTGGAGAAAGAAGATAATCTGGTTGTATCTGGGCAAGTTTCTTGAAGAGGTTGATGGGTTTCCACTTCATTCAGCTAAATTTGGTGCTTTCCATAGTGGTAGAATTTAAATATATAGCCATGTTAGTCTGTAGGATTAATATGTTTAGAGATTTTGTAGCACCTTTGAGACTAACTGAAAAAAAGTTGCTTCTATTATAGTTACACCTTTGATCTTCCTCTGAGGATCTCTTAGTATCATATTATGGTTGCTTCTGAGGTTATCTCCTAACTCAGCAACTGAAAACTCAACAATTAAATTGCATCATATGTTTTCTGACCATTTGTTAGAAATGTCTTGTTAGATACATTAGATACATTTTTGACCATTTGTTAGAAGCATTGCTTGCAGAGCTGACTGAAGTGCATTTCCTGCTGCTCATTAAACTGTTTTATAGTGTTGGCAGTATGCTATATACAGTGCAAGCAAGAGGAGGAAGCAAGCTATGGACTGCCCACATGCTTCCAGACTTTTCTCTGTTACACAGTTGAGGAAATGAGAGTACAAAATCCTGACCATGGTAAACATAGAGGGAAATGAGTGACGGAGCAGTTAGGGTACTGGTGTGTGAAGTCGTAGGCTTTCATGGCCGGCATCCATAGTTTTTGTGGGTTTTTCGGGCTGTGTGGCCATGTTCTAGAAGAGTTTCTTTCTGACATTTCGCCAGCATCTGTGGCTAGCATCTTCACAGAAAACTGAATTGGAGGAGCATGGGTCTATATATACTGTGAGACCCTGGGTAGGGAGGAGTGGTTCCCAGGTGAACTGTGTGTTCTGTGTTGAATAGGTATTGTTCTGTTGTTAATGGCATAACTTCAGGGTATGCAATCAAGGATATTGTTTGCTATTCCCATGTAAACTGTGTATTGTTCTGTGTTGAATAGGTATGTTCTGTTGTTAATGCCATGGCTTCTAGGTGAGGATATGCAATCAGGGAGAATGTCTGCTATTGTCTGCTGGGAAAGCCCCTGACCCTGGTTGGTTTTCCATTTGCCTTTGCTGAGTGCTGAATCTCTGATTTTGTAGGACTGGTAGCCATATCTTGTTTACTTTAAGAGTTTCTTCTTTCCTGTTGAAGTTGTCCAAGTGTTTATGGATTTCGATGGCTTCCCTGTGCATTCTGACATGATAGTGTTGGCATGGTCCAGAATTTCAGTGTTTTCAAACAGCATTTTATGCCCAGGATGGTTTATGATGTGTTCTGCTACTGCTGATTTTTCTGGCTGGCCCAGTCTACAGTGTCTCTCATGTTCCTTGATTCGTGTTTGGACACTGCGTTTGGTGGTCCCTATGTAGACTTGTCCACAGCTGCATGGTATGCAGTAAACTCCTGCAGCTGTGAGAGGGTCTCTCCTGTCCTTCGCTGAGCGCAGCATTTGTTGGATTTTCTTGGTTGGTTTGTAAACCATTTGGAGGTTGTGTTTCCTCAATTCTGTCTTTCCCAATTCTGTCTGTGACTCCTTTGATATATGGTAAAAATACCTTCCCTTTGGGTGGCTGCTTATCTTCAGTCCTCTGGGTTTTTCTGGGTCTGGCAGCCCTTCTGATGTCTGAGCTGGAGTAACCATTTGCCTGTAGAGCCCAGTCTAGGTGCTTCAATTCCTCTTCCAAGAAGTGGGGTTCACAGATGCGTTTTGCCTGGTCTACCAGTGTTTTTATTGTGCTTCTTTTTTGTCCTGGGTGATAGAGTTCTTGTGCAGGTATCTGTCTGTATGTGTGGGTTTTCTGTATACTGTGTGTCCCAGACGTTGGTTTGGTTTGCGAATGACTAGGACATCTAGGAATGGCAGTGTGCCTTCCTTTTCTTTTTCCATAGTGAATTGGATGTTAGGGTGGATGTTGTTCAGGTGATTCAGGAACCCAACCAGATCTTCTTCTCCATGGCTCCTATTCAACACAGAACAATACACAGTTTACATGGGAATAGCAAACAATATCCTTGATTGCATACCCTGAAGTTATGCCATTAACAACAGAACAATACCTATTCAACACAGAACACACAGTTCACCTGGGAACCACTCCTCCCTACCCAGGGTCTCACAGTATATATAGACCCATGCTCCTCCAATTCAGTTTTCTGTGAAGATGCTAGCCACAGATGCTGGCGAAATGTCAGAAAGAAACTCTTCTAGAACATGGCCACACAGCCCGAAAAACCCACAAAAAGTACTGGTGTGTGTTAAGAAGAAATTGATCTGATGTAGTGGGAGGTTGTTGGGTGGTCTTGGACAAATCAGTTCCAGCCTAATATGTTTGAAAAAGAGCTGATTTAGTGTCATGGCTAAGAGAGTACACTAACAATTAGGAAGTTTGAGTTTTGCCTGCTCTGTAAACTCAAAAAGTGGCCTTGCACAAGCCCCCCCCCTTCCCCATTGCATTTGCAGATGGGAAATAACTGTACTGTTAAACTTACAAGACTGTTAAAATGCCTATGGCTGGATAATGCATGCTAAACATTGGAAACACTTAAAAGTTATGTACCAATGATGATGATTGGCTTCATCGAAAAGCATGTGCTTTGTATACAAAAATACCAGGAACAATTATGGTGTCTCTAGATAGGGCTTCTGTCTGAAACCCATCAGAAGCTGAGCTACAAGGACCAAAGGGCTAACTAATATAAGATGGCTTCCATGTTTTTATTTTACAAATAGGACCCAATTCACACCATCCCCATTACTTTGAGCTTTTTGCAGGAAGAATGGGAATGCAAATATAATAGAACCAATTATTGATTTTAATGATTTAATTTGTTTTCATTGATATTACTTGCCTTGAGCAGTATATATTTTTGCTGTTGTTGAAAGGCAGGATAAAAATGTAAATAAATAAATGGAATGATCTGAACAGACCAATGCTATTTGTCTATAATGCTTCACTATTCCCATAGGCCTGATAAATCAATATTAGCACTTCAGACTTATATCAACCACTCTCTAAAGTGGCTTGCCTAAAACAATCTGGTGAGTTCATCTCATACCTGTGGTGACATTTGAACCAGGGATTATGCCAGATGTCTAGTCTATTCTTTTGCAGCAGTAGTAACTACAGAGAATTCATTCATATGGGAAAAATAAATGAAACCAATATTTTCTTGTAAAAATGCACAACAGCTTTGGTATAGACTGGTATGTAAGTGTATTCAGTAAACAAGCATCCTTTTGCTTTTTATTAGAAAAGTGGTGAACCCATATCTCAGTTGAGTCAAGAACAGAAAAATGTATTTGATGAAGACCTTCAAAAGAAGATAGAAGAAAATGAGAGGTTGCATATTCAGGTATGTGGTTCAAGACATTATGCTGTTGGACACTTAATTCTTGACTTTTAGAACAACATACCAAGCACTATATTTTTGGGCCCTTAAGAATAACCTGGAAAGCAGCAAACAGGCCCTCAGAGAACTAACTCTGCAGCAGCACAGCTGCCACTTGAAATAAAAATGAACCACCACAGCCACAGTGAGCACTATGACATTGCCAAATACTCTGAGGAGCTGCTACAAACCAATTTCCCTATGACAGTAGAACCTCCCTCATCATTCCAGCTTAATGTCCCTCCTTTGCTGACAGTCAGAAGCATCTTCCTGCATGCAGATGGATACACTAGAAACCAGTCAGAGGGCATGGGCCATAGAGCTCTCTGTGATCAGTTGTTTTCTAAAAAATGATCTGGAAACTGCAATTCGACAGCTCTGCTCTCTATTAGTATCACTTGTTGGTGTTGATACAGCCTGGAAGCAATGGCAGTACAGTTTTTCAAAGTTTAAAAAAATATTTTGTGCATTTTGTGAAAGTAAGAAAAGAAATGTGGCTTCAGCCATGAAACCCACTGCGTGACCTTGTACAAGTCACATGCTCTCAGCCTCGGGGGAAGGCAGTGGCAAACCTCTGAATAAATCTAGCCAAGAAAACTGCACAATAGGGGTTTAGGCTTTAGGGTCAGCATAAGGCAGAAACAACTTGGAGGCACACAACACACACATATACACACAAGAAAATAAAACTCAGTGGAGTGAATGCAGGACATCTAATGGAATTAATATGGGAATTTTAGGAAAATGAGAAAGCTTGGAATGGACATTGTTGAATCTTAATGGGTAAATTCAAAGATATAGCCATGTTAGTCTATAGAATCAGTACGTAGTCAGATCTTGTAGCACCTTTGAGACTAACTGAAAGAAAGAAATTGGCAGCATGAGCTTTCATAGACTTCAGTCTACTTCCTCAGATGCATCGTAATGGGTAAAGTTAAATTGAGTAATTGGGAGGATGCGGGGATACACATTTGAAAGTACAATTCTAAAAGGAATAATAATTATGATTTACTGATAGCATTGTTTGCCACAGTAGATTGAGAAGATGAAGCAAAGTAGCAGAAGAATGCTTGTCTGACAGGAGAATTAGTTGAAAACATTTGTGCTGTGAAAGACAAATATGTATTTTTGTTTTGTGTCGTGCATGTGGAGTCCCTTGCAAAACCAGATGCACACCTTGTGGCCAAATGGGTTGTGCATCACTGATGCACTCCATTCTCTTCTAGAAGGAAAACACACAGTTTCTTTCCCTGACTCTGTCTACTGTCATTCCTATTGGGGGCCATATAGCTTACCATGAGCAGTCATAGAAAAGAGGAAGAAAAGAAATTGGCAGCATCTTTAAACTAACTGGTTTTTAATTTTGCGTGAACTATCATGGATCTAAACCCACTTCTTTGGATGCAGTACAGAGTGATAACAAATGCTGAGCTATAAAGCATATTTACACAGTTGTAGGAGTGGGATGGAATGTAATAAGATTCAGAAATGTGCAAATCATGATCCTTGCCCTAAATTTTCCACAGGCTACATCAGGGGTAAGCAACCTTTCCCCTTTAAGGGCCGAGGGACTTCAGATCCCAGAAACCCAGGAGCTATTGGCCAACATGGGACTATTGGCCAACATGGCTGAGGCTTCTGGGAGCTGAAGTCCCTCGACCCTTAAAGGGGAAAGGTTGCCTACCCTTGGGCTACATAATGTGATACAAGGCTTTCAGATTTTTACAGTGATCATTTAGTATTGACACAGTGTATCTTTATAAGGAAGTATAAAGCATGTCCTCACTTCATTGTTTCCTTTCCTCCAACTGTTTGTTGCAGTAGAGGGGTCCTGGGTGGGGGAGTGTTGACGGGTGTGAAAAGTTTGCTGGTAAAACTAGATGGGACTAGAGTTGTGGGGAAGATTATACACTTTTCCCTCCACATTTGTGGCTTTGACTTTTGCGGATTTGACTCTTCATGATTTGATTAATATATTTTCTCTAGGGCTATCTAGGTCCTCCAGCACAACTCTTTGGTCACCTTGAACTAAAAGTCGCACTGAAGGACCTAGAGATTCTAGAGAGAAGACTTTACTAGGCATTTGGAGCTCTTCCAGTGCAATTCTATGGTCAGTGTCTGGCATATGTTGACCACAGAGTTGCCCCTGGAGGACCTAGAGAAGTGTTCTCTCAGGTAAAAACATAGTGTTTTTGTTATTTGCAGTTTTTCCATATTCATGAGGGTCCTGTGCCCCTAACCCCAGCGAATTTGGAGGGACGAGTGTATTTCAGGTTGTCTTTCAATAAAGAGGATGCATTACCCACTTACATCTTGAGGAGAGTGGGTAAACTTTTAATTATTATTATTTGGCCAGGTTTTAATATATTCAGAGCTGTAATCTGCAGTGGTTATAACTTCAGACCGTTTCTTTGTGGCCAGACATGTTTACAACCATCCTTCCCCCTCTTTTTTCCAAATCTGAAGTAAATAATAATAGTGTATTTGTATAGTGCCATAAATTTATATGGCCCTTTACAGATAAAATCAATTCAAAACATTAAATTCTGCCAGAGGCATACAATCGATTTCTAGGTTTAATGTTCCAAAAGATCACTGTGAATTGTATGTCCTTGCCCATTCATTCATTCTTTTTCTCTCTTAGCTAGGCACTAATCAAACTGGTTTTCCAAGTCTTTCCTTGACTTCAGTCTGAATAAATTTCTTTGCCTCAGGGGATAAAATTTGCCTGAAGAGTTTTCCTTGTCTTTTGAACATACCTCTAGGCTAGTAACAAGTGAGACAGATAACTGTTCTCCTCTACCAGTTTCATAAAGGACTTTTTTTAAAATCCCCTGGTAAACAGATAGGCACACAAATCTTTTATACAACAAACATTAATTTTGTCTTTCCTTTCAAAGTTGCATGTATCTTCATAACCA
Source organism: Phrynosoma blainvillii (assembly GCA_026167975.1). Classification (NCBI taxonomy): domain Eukaryota; kingdom Metazoa; phylum Chordata; class Lepidosauria; order Squamata; family Phrynosomatidae; genus Phrynosoma; species Phrynosoma blainvillii. Next base: position 25,515,311 of record JANUYF010000001.1, on the reverse strand, counting down.
CTCTATGATGGTTTAGATCAGGGGTAGGCAACCTCTTTGAGCCGGGGGCTGGGTTGCTGTCCCTCAGACAATTGGGGGGCCGAAGCTCCAAAAATAAATAAATAAATAAATAATATGCATGTACACTCTCTCAACCCCAGAAAAGCCATGGCAAAACCCCTGTGGAGATTTTGCCAAGAAAACCCCAAGAACAAGTAATAACAACAATATCCTCATCATGGCGGGCGGCGGCGGCAGGACTGGCCTGGGGCCGGTCCAAAGGCCTTGGGGGGCCGCATTCACACAACACCACCACCACCACCACCCGGGCCTTAGGTTACCTACCCCTGGTTTAGATATAGCAGTTGGCGCAGGGTCACTCAATGCTGCATGTGGAGTGAGGGATTCAAATCTAGGTCCTCGGGGAAAGCTATCCCCTCCAGAAACAAGACTGTCCTACTTACAATATATTTTCCTATTGTCTAACTTCTGATGGTGGAGTGGGCCCTCCTAGTTCCAACAGTGTAGCCTGGGGTATCTGTGGGAGAAATGCTCAAATGATAGGGTGTCATGTTTGGAATAACCAACATGGTGAAAAGTACAAAAGGTTGCCAACAAATCGGTAAAGAATTGCTTGCTAAAGTTAATTGTTTGAACATTTCATATTCAGTATCCATGTTTCTAGGCTTCAGTATTATTATCTCAGGAAACAACCAGCTATGACATGTGAGATCTTTGATGTGGAACTCCTTTATTGGCTGGACTGGTACTTGAATCTTTCCTTACTAATAACAAGCATGAAAGGATGCGGGGAAGGTGTTCATGAACTACCCAAGACATTTTCCTGCCTGAGACAAAGGACAAGACGACACTCCCCAGCTATTTCATGTATAAAAGCTGGTTGGACAGGCATGCAAATCTTTCCTTGCCAAGAACTATGGGGCAGCATCTTGTATTGCACCTAAAAGGAGCAATAGGGGAGGTTGCATAGTGCATAGCTCTCTCCTGCAACACTCTGCCTAATGGTTGGTTTATTAATGATCTTAATTCGGAAACCTATTTAGAGAAAAGGCTTAATTTACTACATACATATTCCCTGGCTGCTTTATTCCTGTAAATATATATACAGTGTGCCCACACCATCCCGGGTTTGCCATCAGTGGACTTGAGCTCACGTGGACGGCAAGTCCCAGGGCATTATAATGGCACGTGCACCTGTGGTGTGCACGGTCATACGGAAGAATGGGACTTGAGGTCCCATGTTTTTTGCTTTGCGGGGGTGGGCTTCGGAACGTTTCTCTGTGTATAAGGGGCCACTGTATTCACAAGAAATCCTGATAGCTGACACCATCTAGGTGTGGACTAAGTAATGTGTGGTCCTCTTTAGAAGCCCCTGCTTGACCCAGTTTTGGTAACAATCTCTCATGTTTGACCCTTCCTTTGTAGTTCTTTGAGGCAGATGAGAAACACAAGCTCTTGGAAGCTGAGCTGAGGAATAGACTTGAGTTTTTGGAGATGGAGGCTGCCCAGCACCAAGCGGTGGTGGATGGCCTAACTCGGAAGTACATGGATACAATAGAAAAATTGCAAAATGATAAAGCCAAGTTAGAGGTAAGTATCAAAGCCAGGCATTCCTTGTGTGCTGCTCTCTATGCTGAGGCTCATCTGGTTCCTACAGTGGTTGTGTTCTGGCTAGTCGAGATATGAATGAGTCCTGCGTGCCCTGCATACAGCCATTTATTTCACTTCTCCCTTTGAGTGATCAAGGGAACAAGTTTTCAGTTAACTATAATTTCCTGTTACATTCAAATGTGGAAGCTGTAGTGATAGCTTTTGAACAAATCAGAATATGAAGGCAACTTTAATGATTATGGCATCATGTCAAGACTTGTTTGTAAAGCCTGAATTCTAGTTTTCTGATTTGGACATAATAGGAAGTGTAGTTAGCTGAACACTTCCTGGCTTTTTTATTCACTCACATGTAGGAAGTTGTGAAATAATTGCATGTAGGCCACAGGACATGGTTTATTAAGCTGAGGGGATGATAATAAGAATGCAATCATGGTGGGCCTTTTTGACTGATTAAAAAAATTATCTTCTCATTCATTCATTCATTGCAGGCTGTTTGCTTGTACCAAATGTATTACCTGTTTTAAGTTCTTTTAATTTGGTGTGATTTATTTTTTAGTGATTGTTCTATTACTTTGGTAATTGTTTCCAGCACCCTGTATTTCTTTAGTGCTGCTTTTAGTAGTATTATGGTTTATACATTCTTAAAATAATAAAAGGCTAAAACACAAGTGATCTTGGTATTAAATTAATTGTGCTTATGGTTGTTGATAGTTCTTCTCGTCTGTCTCTTGCCCCACTTTTAGATTAAATCTCAGACCCTAGAGCGGGAAGCCAAGGACTGCCGGGTCCGAACAGAAGAATGGTAGGATTTTTTAAAGACTGAATTGAATTTTATTAGGGTGTGCCTGGAGAATGTTTTTGGAGAAAAGAAAAATAACTACTTTTTGCTATTTAGACACAGATGTAAAGAGCTTGTTTTTTGTGAGCCACTACAAAACGTAAGGATACCCCATAAGTGCATGCACATTTTAGAATGGTAGGTGCAAAATATATCAATTAAGTATTCATTTTTTTCATATTTCTGTGTGCATGACAACATATTGTGTGTACCTAGGTGTTAAAAACTGTGTGCGCAATATGTATGCATGAATGACAAAGAACTCTTACTGACCCTGGATCACCATGATGCTTACACAGGTTTTTTTTCATAATGGCTTTATGCAAATTGGGCTTGGCACCTTGATGGATTGTTCTTTGTTTCCAGAATAGTGACATCATGATGTATGCCAGGCCTTCAAATCTGCTGCCAAATCTGGTAGATGGGTCATTGGTAGGTGGGCAAATAATGTGGGTTAACACATCTCAGGGCCTGGGGACAAATCCATCCTTTCTGGATTCTTGGATTCCCCAGCTTAGGAAATTGGATGCAATTGCTTCTATATGTTTTTCCCTTCATATTCTGAAAGTTTGACATGCTACTACTAAGGATTAGTTACTGGCTTTAAGGGCTTTAAGCTAAAATATGCTGGTATTTTTGGTCCCATCCTTTTCCTCCTTGACCACTGGAATGTGATGCCAGAGAACTTCTTTGAAATTGAATTTGGCCCTTGGGCTAAGGGTCTGCACTGTAGTTCTAGGGTTCAAATATTGAATGTGGATTTTTGACTAATTTACAGGAATGGATTAAGGTCACTTGTAATAATAGTTAAGATAAGGGTGAAATGTTATCTTGTTGGAAAAAATGCACATCTGCAAAATCATTTTAAAGGTGATTTTGATTCAAGATAATATAAGGTACATTGCAGGTAATATAAAAATGCTAAAATTTTCTGTGTGTCACACATGTACTTTTGACCTTCAGCTTTGGTTCCATCATACCTTAAATGTTTCAGAATGACCTAGTTCAGGATTAAAGAACTTGGGGCCCTCCAAATGTTGCTGGACTGCAGCTCAGCCCTAGTTCGGTTGGTGATGCAGGGTGAATGGAGTTACACTCCAGTAATGTCCAAATTGCCCACCTCTGTTCTAACTGCTGAAGAACAATGGTCAATTGAGAAATGTAGGGTAGAAAATCCAGTTGCGTTTTGAATCAACATTACTGTACAGTGGGACCTTGGTATCCGCTTGGGATTTGGTTCCAGGACCCCTGTGGATACCAAAATCCATGGATGCTCAAGTCCCATTAAATACAATGGGATAGTGGATGCTTGAATCGATGGATAAAGAATCCGTGGATATGGAGGGCCAACTGTACTAATAAAATATTGCTAGTACAGACAACAGTTCTTCTTGCCCTCTCTTGTACCATGAATTAATACTTAATACTTTTGTTTTACTTTTGTCACCCAGCCAGCAGCAGCTAAAGCATCTTCATAGTGACTTGAGCAGCAGATTGGATGAATCTTTGCACATCATTAGGGAAAAAGTACCTTTCAATGACACAAGTAAGTATTGCTTGGATAGATTTTGCCACTTGACAAAGGCACAACATATAGAAAACTGGAAGTGATGAGGGTTTTCTGTTCTGATTTTTAGTGGGTTTAAATTATTTTCCCCCAGTCTGCAAGTAAACTCTTGAGTTCATGAACTGACACTTAATAAAGAACACATGGCTTCCATTGAAAATGGCAACACTGTGTTGAATTGCTAATTCATCGCACTTCAATAATTTATAGTGCATCTTACTCCATATGTTGATGTCATTATGCTGATGATTTGTCTATGTGTGGAAATATTGATCATAATTTTACTCCAGCATAAATTACAGGGATGGGTACCTTTACAAGAGGATTGCTACTTTTGATGGGCTCCCTATGCCCTTAAAATCAATCGCCCATGTATTTTTACCCATTCTGCCCCACTTTTCAATCGGCAGGCTTCCTAAGTGGCTTACACCGATGAATTAAAAATCTACCCTCAGGTCTATAGACTAAAAAGTCATGAGGCAGAAGTAAAAGTGAATGAGAAGTGAAAAGGAGAGCAGAAATCTCAGGCACCAGAAGTAAATAACCTTTATGCTTTACCCTGAAATATTCCTTATGTTTGCTTATTGTCTAAAAAATTAAAACAAAACAACATATAAATTGACTTTTAGTGACCGGTATTAAACTGAATTTAGATTTCCTCTATTAGGTTTGGATTTTAGTGCATTTGTGGTCTTTAATTTATTGCTGCTGTTTGAGCCTCTAGAGCAGGGACCGGCAACCTACGGCCCGGGGGCTGGTTAAGGCCCCGGGCCCCGGACTTACCGGCCCAGGCCGTAGGTTGCCACCGCGCTCCGCTGTCGGGGCGCGTTTTCGGCCGCCATTTTGGAAGTCAAAATAGCGGTCGCGACGCGTTTGCGCATGCACAGTACTCTTGCGCATGCACAAACGCGTCGCGGCCGCGATTTGGACTTCCAAAATGGTGGCCACGACATGCGCCATGGCGGCTGTGGCCGCGCGTGCGGGGCAGGGGGGTGCCCCCCCCATCTCAGCCCAGCCGAGACCTGGGCGACGGGAGACTGGCCCAGGTCTCAAAAAGGTTGCCTGTCCCTGCTCTAGAGCACAAATGCAGTGTAAGCTTGTAAGGCAAGTGGCAGATGTTACATTTCCAACTACTGAACTTGAACATGCTTTACAAATTCATGCATGCCATTAATCTAAGGTCTCAATTAAAGAAAACCACCAATCTACTGTAAAAAACTAGCATAGTCAACTGGCTAAAAGATATGATTGTGAACCATTCAGTCCCCAGTTTAGTTTTCAGCTCTGCCATATGCACTGCAGAAATAATGCAGTTTGACACCACTTTAACTGCTGGACTCAATGCTAGGGAATCCTGGGATTTGTAGTTTTGTAAGGAACCAACATTCTTTGGCAGAGGAAGCTAAATGTCTCAGAACTACAATTCTTAAAATGCCATAGTATTGAGCCATGGCAGTAAAAGTAGTATCAAACTGCATTATTTCTGCAGTGCAGATGCAGCCACAAACTCACTTCCTGGCCTTAAGTAAATAGCTGTCTACTAATCACAGATCTTCCAGCTGCAGTGTATCAATATTCCTGCTCTATCTGTTAGGCAGGCAGGCAGGATATGAGTTTTAACAATAACAAGCTGTTGAGTTTTTGGTAGGAATTACATGCATGAAGTGCTTTTAGTCTTCAAAAAGTCCTTGCTGAATCCCAGATGTTTGCATTTAAAATACCCACCTTTCATTGTACAAGTGCTTCCCTGTGCTTCATGATGTCTTTGAATTTTAGCCACCTTCTCTTAAGGACTCAGAATAGGTATAGATAGCCCTCTTTGAAAAAATGTTTTCCTCTTCTTGATTGAATTAAAATGAAAGAAGTGGGATCAGAAGGAAAAAAATATTGGTAGTAATGTTATGATTGAATATTATGAATAAAGCTACAAAATTACTTTGTAGGATCCAGCCACCATAACGCTTTGAATGTGCCATCACACAATAGACGACGGCAGGTGAGTAAAACAACAGTGCTTAACCTAAACAATAAATGGAACTTTTGGCACAAGACTGGGCCAGTTTATCATAGCACTGGTTTCCTCTTAACTGTGGTTCTTTTGAGTATGGTTGTAGAGCCTGATTAATAGCATTTGCATTATATATCGATGTAAGTAAATAAAGAGTGCTGATGTTGATTCCCTACTTAGTTACAATAAAGATGGGATTGGGAAATGTTTTCAGGGTGTGGAGAAGCCATAGGGTAGGAAAATTTGAAACCACATCTGGCACAAGATACCTTTGCCTCATTTTGAGGCCATCTCCTCTCCTTATATTAACCTCACAATTTGTAGTTCCATATTATTCAGGAGGCTACCTAATCCTCTGAACAGTTTTTGTGGAGTGAAGTGGGGAGGGAAGGAAGTTGCGCTGCTTTCTTCTTGCACAATGGATATGTGGTTTTCTAACCAGTTAAAGTGATTAACAGGATGCCTGGTTGAAAGAAACATGTGAGATCAGGTTTTATGCCCACCACCAAGTACACTTTGGTTTTGATGCTAAAAAATGTCTGCGAAAATCCAAACTGAAACGTGTTTTTATTCTGCTTCTTCATCATCTGAAAAACCTTTACAGCAGAGGGGTCTCCCTGGTACATCTTTCTGTTTGATCAGTTAGGAACAATGCTGTGAAAGGCTTCTAGTAAACCAGATTACACTCCATCAAAGTAACGGTGAGCCCCATCGTTGCTCTTTGTACCCTGCAGTTGAAGCTGCGTGACCTTGCCGGCCAAGCACTATCCTTTGTTCAAGATTTGGTAACAGCTCTCTTGAATTTCCACACGTACACGGAACAGCGGGTCCAGATTTTCCCTGTTGATTCTGCCACAGACACTATATCACCCTTAAATCAGAAGGTAGGGTGATCTCGGATGAACTTTAAGTATCTATGTTAAAGATGAACTTGTTATGGCTCTCTCTAGCCGATACATTATATTTGCTTTGAAAACCCCTTTGTATTCAGACCTCAGAAAAGTTCCTTTTTGGTATTATAGTTGTCAGAATGGCAGGTGATGTCCAACAAATTAATGTTTCCAAGCTAACATTTTACAATATTGAATTAAAACTTCGCCAACACTTTTTTTCTTCCTGTGTCAGAATAACATTATTGCTGTTCTGTCTTCTGAAGATTCCAGTTTCAAGCCCCTGGCATCTTCGGTTGAAATATCAATCAGCAGTTGATGGGAGCAACCTCTTCCTAAGACGGTTCGAAAGCCATTTCTCAGCCAGAACAGATAGTATTGGGTTGCAGAATAGACAGTATTGAGTCTAATTCAGTGTAGTCAGCATCATATATTCATCATCAACATCCTCCCATATGATGTCCCAGTATTTTTGAGATATCGCAGGTGGCAACTGTAAAGAGAACCATTTCAGTGATGGTCCCTGTCTTTGGAAAGTTCTCCCAAGGACCCTTGTTTGGAGTCAACATTGATGTTATTTTAGCACTGGGTGAAGATCTTTTGTTTTCCCAGGCCTTTTCATTTTTAAGCCTTTTTAAAGCAAGTGTGGGCAGTGTTGTCCAGGCAAGCCTATTTGAATCTTGTCTGATGAGTTTTTCTGTCCCTTTTCTTTAATATATACTTGTGTGGTTTTCATGTTTATATTTTTAACTTTAAAATGCCCAGGGAAGTGTTGAACATGCAAATTATAAGTAAAAATCTTTTACAGTAGTCTCATTATGGCAGCGGTGGGCAAAGTAAAGTGCATTATTATTATTGTTTTATTTACTTGAACTCCACCTTTCTCCCAGTATAGGGATCAAGGTGACAAACAGCATATTTAAAATAATGGGCTGCAAGTGACCCACAGGGCTGTTTTTGTGGCTCCCACGAGCACCAAGGGTCAAACAATGGAGGCCATGGGAGCATTTTCACTGTGTGGGAGGGTGGAGGAGGCCATTTTCAATCTAGGAAATGCTCTTTTTAGCAACAGGAACTGAACAGAAGTCACTTCTGTTCATTTTCTGCTTTTGGAAAACATCATCCTAGGTCTAAAATGGCCCAGGGCCTCGAGAAACATTGCAAAATGCCCCACAGTGCCCCCAGATTCTACACCTCGTAGCCAAATTGGTTGCATGGGACTTTATTTAAACATCGCAATGTGTTTGTTTTTCTGGGTGTTTCTCCTATCAACCCTCTGTTCTCCATATTACAAAATAACCCCCCCCCCGCCCATGGCAATATGGAAGCAGTGCCAGAATCCATTTTAATGAGGGACATTATGTTGATCATAAAGACAAATGTGACTGTAAGTTTGTAAGAGGCTTCTGCTGGAACTGACAGGTTTTTCTGCATTTAGTTCTCCCAGTACCTTCATGAAAATGCATCCTATGTTCGCCCTCTAGAGGAAGGAATGCTACAATTGTTTGAGAGCATCACAGAGGACACAGTTACTGTGCTGGTAATACCATTATCCTGTTGCCAGACTTTGTGTTTCTAAATAGGTTGGTACTATATATATGAAACATCATTTCTGCTCTTTTTCTTTCTCCAAAGGAAACAACTGTGAAACTGAAATCCTTTTCTGACCACTTAACATCTTATGTCTGCTTTCTCAGGAAGATTCTTCCGTATCAGTTGAAAAGGTACTTTATCTTTCATTTTTGAACTGTAATTCACTGTTCAGCTTATCAATTGTCTTAGGAATCTGAGAGTATCATGGGGAGTATCAATGAGACTCTGATTCTTCAGGATTTTTCTTTGATTGCTGACTGTAAATTTGTAGGCTATGGTTCTACAAATTAACCGTGACACCTGTCATTATATACCTGAGAGGGCATTGGTTTCCTTATCCGTATCATCATCATCTTTTAGCATGCATTAAGATGAATATATTAAAAGACAGACTAGAAAGCTATTTGAAACAAATAAATTGGGAGCTCACTTTTGCAACATGCCTCTATGGGTTTGGGGATTTTTAATGGCTTTTCTTCTTTCATGTTTTCCTTGGGAATTTGTTGGAAACTGAGCATCTTGGTAGAAGATTTAAAAGAAGTAGGACTGTCAGAAATTTTTCCTTTGTTAACTTGCTTATTACGTTATTTATAAAATGTGTCAATCACCTTTCTGCAACAAAATGTTCAAGTTGATGTACTTTATCTTCTCCCAACCTAACACTCTCTGTGGATGGGTTGGACCACAGCAACACCATCCTTAGCTAGTTTAGTTGGGGATGTTGGGAGTTGTAGATCAACACATCTGCAAAGGATTGGATTGGGCAGGATGATATATAGCAGCCAAGACTCATCCACGTAAAGTCCATAAAATGGCAAAGGGGAATCTGGGTAAAGAGGCAGCATTGTTTTGATTATTGTTAACAATAGCAAAAAATTTTATAAGTACTAAAGCCATCAAGATGCATTCTCTTTTGAAATATTAAAGGAAGTTATGGGAACTTAACAACTAAAATCTGCCACTCATTGTTAAAAGGAAACTTTTAGTGTTTTCTTTCAAATTGCCTATTGTAGTTACACCTGAAGCTAACTAACCTTAATCTAAATTTAAACAAGACTTTTGCCTTGCCAAATAAGGATTGGCCTCCTGTGATGAATTAGATTTCATTTTTGGTTAATGAGTCTTCCATATAAATTGTATAGAGCCTGCAGCTGTTGGTCAAACCAATGTTAATTTAGATTGCTTTGTATGTGTACAGCCAATTTGATAAAATTAGTTGCTTCCAGAAGCATTCCTGAATGATTAAGCAAATGGATGCAGCTTCTTTTTGTTTCTTCCATTATATCCCTCTGCTATATTCTTCCCCAGGCTAAAAAGAGTGCAGGTTGAGTCTTCCTTATCTGAAATGCTTCAAAATCTAAAACTTTGGAAGCTACAACACAAGTAGCATATTGTATATATTTGCAAGGCTCAAGAGATACCCAAGACTGGAGATAGACCTGAACGAAAGACCAGGAATGCTGTAGCTACATCTTCTGCCACTGCCTTTAAGGCAGAAACTGGTGGCTGAAGGGCTCCCTGGAGACCCCTGTACAGTAACCTGATCCCTTATATAAAAATGGTGCAGTATTTACAAGCTTCAGAGAGACGTGAGAGATGTGATGCTGCAAAGTTATGTGGTTGGAGAGAGGAGATTTCAAAAACCTGCTTTTTAAAAAATGCTTGAAAAATAGAGTGAACTTTCCAGTGACTGGGGTGGTAGTGGCAGCACGAGAAGGCTGTGGGAGGCAGGCTGGGAGGCTGCAAGTGGCACCATAAACTGGTGGCTGACAAGACCCAGGAAGACTGGCCTTAGTAGCAGTACTGGAATGTCTACTGATGGGTAATCCAAAATCCAAGTTGCTCTCTCCAATCGTGTCTCTCTGCAGCTTGCAAATACCTGCACCATTTTATTTTATATAAGGGACATGATTACTGTATAGAAGATCTTTGGGGAACCCTCCAGCCAACTGCTTCTGCCTTCGAAGTGGTGGCGGCGGCACTCCTGGCTATTCATTCACAAGGAAGGAATGTAGCACAAATTACTTTAGAAAACAAATATAAAAAGTACAAAACAGTCTCAAATAATTCCCCATAAAAGTGATGCGTATTGCTGCTTCAGACTTTTCTGAAAAAAAATCATAATAAAAAGTACAAAACAGTCTCAAATAATTCCCCATAAAAGTGATGCATATTGCTGCTTCAGACTTTTCTGGAAAAAAAAAAATCATGTCTTTTAAAAAAAGCAAAATACAAAAAGTACTCACTTTCAAAAACATAAATTCATATGTTCCTAGTTTGGAAGAAGAGTGTGAATCTTCTCTTTGCACAGCTGCGTTAAGAGCCAGGAACATGGAGCTCCAAAGTGACATGAAAAAACTGACAATGGTCTTTGAGAAGCTGCACACATACATTAGTCTTCTTGCCTTACCCAGTAAGTTTTTGTTGTTGGTGCTAGCAGTTCTGATTTCAGCATGATGCATGAAATGGGCAGGGGGGAGAGAGATTTGCAGGATAGGAGAGAAAGGTTGAGCTATATACCTACATTGCTACTGTTTCTTCTCACTGCACAAGAAAATTGAGGGCTTAGGAAGTGAGGGACCATAGCTCAGAGGTACAGTACCTTCCTTGCAAGCTGAAGGTCCAAGGTTCAATCCCTGCTATCTCCATGTCAGACTGTAAAAGAATCCTGCCTCAGACTTGAGACCCATTGTAGTTAATATTCACAGTCCATTGGGCAGCCTTAGTATGAGCAAAATTCTAGTGTTCATAGCAAAAAGCTTGGAAAACTTACTTAGTTGGTCTGCAGCTCCCAGAATTCTCTAGTCAGCATAGTTGTAGTCCAGACAACTTTCTAGAAAATTTTCCAGGGCTCCTCTCCTAGGGATTTGTAGATCAGCATCTTTGTTTGTGTGGTACTTTCTCTCCTGAAATTAGAAGGGATTGAAATTGATACCCTATAAAAAGTTTGAACCGACAAAGATTTTCTAGTTTTGTTTACAATAGAATTAGTTTGAAACTGATCCTATAATCTGAATGTTCTCCCAAATGTCTGTTTTGTATCACTGTTAATATATATTTTTTAAAAACCCTTTCCCCCAAATTGCAGTTAATTTTATTATTTTGTTGTCTAAAGCAGTTTCATTTCCGCCTTGTGTGTAAAAGCCCTGTAAACTCAAGTTCCAAGAAAGAACAGGAAGGTTATGGCTGATAAGCACTGTGAAGCAATCCATGGTGAAGCAGTGAGAACTCTGAAAACTTTGAGAACTTTTTGCTTTTATCCCCAGAAAATAGTTTAGTACAGGCCAGTACATTGCATGGTATGGACAATGAATGTTCCTTTACAAATTAAACATCAGCCTTCCTGCCAGGTTGTACATTTAAGATGAGTTGTCTAGAAATGGACACTAATCAGAACTAGTATATATACATACATTCATATATGCAATTATGTACTGTGGTTGCCATTTATATGATATCATCCAATTTCTTCCTGGTTTTTGAATGAAGAACCTGGAAAACGACAGGCTGCATTATTTCTGAAAACCCTTTAGCCACACTGTTTTAATACTCAGATCTATAGTCTTTGTTTGTCCAGTACTCTTCTGTTTGACAAATCTCATGTTTCCTCTTTTCTTAAAGACTTACTGGATTTTGAATTTTTTGTTCCATGTAAAAACTTCTAGGCACAAAACCAGACCAACTGCTTCGAACAAACTTCAGCTCAGTGTTCACGTACATTGCTTCAGTTCTTCATGGATTTCATGATATCCTACAAGGTGAGTCTGGTTGAAGGATAGACAGCTTTCCAAATAAACTAACAATCAGTAGTAGGCCTTGGGTCAATCAGTAATTTTTCGTGAGGTGGATGAGTTCTGGGCTTAATAACATGTTCATGTTCAACCTAAGCTTTGTGGGGATAAAGTTGACTCAAGCAGTGGTTGGCTCTTTTTACTGTGGATGCTAAAAATCAATGAACAGCCCATGTACTGTCTTGAGAAGGAAAAAAGGTATTTAACCTTAAAGAGGCTTAAAATTGTGCAGAGGACCCACCTGTATAATAGTAATAGTGTCATATGTAACTCTTATGGCCAGCAGTAGCTCCCTATCTTGGACAAAATTTTGCCCTGGCCCTGCTGTTTGAAGGCTTCTGTACATGAATGATATACCCAGATTGCCTCCAGGCTTGTTGCATCCTGTTTACTGAATCGATTCTAGATTTTCTTCACAACAGCTGCACCCGATTTGGGGCTTCCTCCCCCAACCTGCTTTTAAATAACTAATCTTTTGCTGCAAGATTTTGGCTCTCTTTGCAGCAACAATGGCAACTGCCTTTTTACTTGCAGTCCTTGCGAGTTGCCTGGCACTGGGACTGCAGGTGCAAATTGCTCTGAGATAAGAATGAGGCACCCACTGTCAATAGTGTGGCTGGGCACATCATTGTGACTTCAGCAGCCCCACCAAGCAACAAATGGGGGGCTGCGTGAGAAAGCAACCACCCGTCATTTGCTGTGAGAGCCAAAAACCTGCAGCAAAGGAGTGAAGGAAGGCAGGGGGAATTCAAGGCTAAAATACTCCTGGAGCAGCCTGGAGGGATACCTGTGATTTAACCTGAGTCTTTTTTTAGTGTTTGGTTTATCACTGAGCTTTCCAAACAGCCTGTAGTAGTTGAGGTGAAATACTCTATGCAGAGTTTTTTGTGGGTTTTTGGGGCTGTGAGGCCGTGTTCTAGAAGAATGTATTTCTGATGTTTCGCCTGCATCTGTGACTGGCATCTTCAGAGAATGGTGGCATGGAGGTGTGTGGGGTTTATATACTGTGTGACCCTTGGTTGAGAGGATTAGCATGTAAATCTGTGTATTGTTCTGTTGAAGCGAGGCCTCAGGGTGGGAGGATATGCAAGGATGATTAGTGTCTAATTAATGGTCCATTGTCTGCTGGGAAACCCTCTGACCCTGGGTGAAGTTCATTTGCATTTGTTGAGTCCTGATTTTGGTGTTTTTGAAGACTGGTAGCCAAATTTTGTTTACTTTCGGGGTTTCTTCTTTCCTGTTGAAATTGTCCAGGTGTTTGTGGATTTCAGTGGCTTCCCTGTACATTCTGACCGGATAGCTATTGGCAAGGTCCAGAATTTCAGAGTTTTCAAATAGCATTTTGTGCCCAGAAATCCATTTTGTGCACAGATTTACATGCTAATTTATATGCTAATTCCCAGCAGACAATGGACCACTAATTAAATAGACACTAATCCTCCTCGCATATCTTCCCACCCTGAGGCCTTGCCTCAACAGAACAATACACAGATTTACATGCTAATCCTCTCAACCAAGGGTCACACAGTATATATATCCCACACACCTCCATGCCACCATTCTCTGAAGATGCTAGCCACAGATGCAGGCGAAATGCTAGGAATACATTCTTCTAGAACACGGCCTCACAGCCCAAAAAACCCACAAAAAACTATTGATGCCAGCCATGAAAGCCTTTGACTTCACACTCGATGCAGAGTTTATAACTATTTTTATCCTACTGTTGTTTAAATGTATACTGGGCGCCATGCCTAGGTTTCTTTCTTTGACTTCCATTATTTGATTGATTTAATTTATGTCCTGCTTTGCTCCCAGCATGGGATTCAAGGCAGCATGCAACATTTTAAAAGCACAATAAAATTTTAAAAAACCTCTTAATGCAAAGCTTAAAACACAAGTAAATTAAAATTGTGTTTAAACAACACAAATTGAAGGCAAGTTAAAAATAGCATTAAAACAGAAAATAAAACACTATCCATATACATTAAAAGCTCCACCTGCTGCAACACATTAAAACCCAAAATTTTCCTTAAATAAAAAGGAAGTAAAGGCAACTGGTGGAAAGATAACAGGGAACGAGCCAACCATATCCTCTAGGGAAAGAAGTTCCATAATTTGAGAGCAGCCACCGAGAAGTCTCTTTTTTGTGCCCTCACATGATGTGCCTGGGATGTTGGTGGGAATAAGAGAAAGCCTTTCCCTACAGATTTTAGAGAATGGCCAAGCCCGTGTAGGGAGATACAACTTTTCAAATAGTCTGGATGCAAGCTGTGCTAAGCTATGTTTTCCTTGCAGCAACTCTTATCAGGTAGATTAGGCTGTAGTTTAGTGCTATAAGACATAATTTGCTTGTATCTTTTACTGGGGCTAGAAAATCCTGGCTAAACTCCTAGTAAATTATTGACTTGTTATGATGTGATTTCTTATGTCATGGCTCATCCAAATAACTCATTGACCCCCACGACAGAGTAGGGATGTAAGCCCTAGTCTTTCCAGTTGAAGCCTAATGTCTGTTGTTAGAATGGATAGGAAAAAGTGTATCTTTAAATAAAGTATTTTAAAAATTTAGATTAGTTTTAATTTTTCTTCCTGGTTTGTAAAAATTGTAAATAGTGCTAAATCCTAGACACTCCTATTTTCAGGTGAGTTCCACTGTATTCAATTTATTTCTGAATAGAAGCTTGCAGGATTAGCCAGGATTTTGCAATTGTATTGTAAACTTCTCTTAAATAATAACCAAGTTAACATTAAACAATCTGTCTATAAATATGTTAGGGCCTGTACAGACTTCCAGAAATAATCCAGTTTGAGGCCACTTTAACTGCCTTGGCTCAGTGCTAGGGAATCATGGGAATTGTAGTTTATTGTGGCACCAGAACTTTCTGACAGATGACTCAGAAAAAATTACAGTTCCCATGATTCCCTAGCATTGAGCCAGGACAGTTAAAGTGGTCTCAAACTGGATTATTTCTGGCAGTCTGTACAGGATCTTAGTTTTACAGCTAATATCTAGGCTTAATTTGTCACTCTGCCACTTATAGTGAGTTAAAGGAAGTTTTAAATGCCTGTGAAGGTTGAAATGGAGAGTGCCAGTTCAATAAAAACCAAACTATAGTATGTTGATGTCCAAAATAGAATACCATAGAGTGGTTAAATTCTCATGCCTCATAGATCAAAATAATGTATGACCATCACTAGGCATGCTAGGATGATTTATTTTATTATGGGAAAATACTATGTTTATGTTTGGCAGTATAAATATTCATTTCAATTTGTTGTTCTTTATTTCTATTAAGGTAGGGAAGAACCAAAGTAGAGTAAAACAGGAAGGAATAATATCACAATGTAGCAAAGACAATTGTCCCACCTCCAAATTCCTGTGCTCCTATACTTCACATATTGTCATTGTTGCTGATCATAGGAAAGATTTCCTATACTGTACTGGAATATCTTAAAGATGTTTTGTTTGTATGGAAAAAATGAAAGCATGCCAGAGGTATAGTTTATGACAAAGAGAGGCAGGGCCTAGCTGAAACTGTGGAAATAATACTCCATTTAGCTGTAAATTACTATGGTGGTCAGATTTACACCATTGTTTAGGAAATATGCTAATATCAGTAAGATATTACATTTAAATTTAAGTGGAGATTATGTGGACTTCCAGATGTTGTTGGACTGCAACTCCCTATATCCCTAGCCAGCCAATGGTGAGAACTGCTGGGAGGTGCATAGTTCAGAGTAGAGTACAATCCAACAATATCTAAAGAACTACAGGATTCTCATCTCCTGATTTAAATGGGTGGTTTAAATCATCTGCCTCCTTTCTTGCTCATATCAAACTAATTTAGATTAGTCCACCATTACTATTCTGACTTTCCAGAATGTGGGGATGAATAGTTAATTTATTTAGGTATTTAATGCATGCTTAGTGGCCACCCACTAACCAAAGTTTTCTGAATACAGTATTAGACTGCTAAAGAATATAAAATATACAATAGATGTAATGTAATAGGCAAACCTATCACTGGGTTTTCTTGGCAGAATTTGTTCATGGGGGTTTGCACTTCCCTCCCACTGAGGCTGTGAGAGTGTGACTTGCCCAAGGTCATCCATTAGGTGTCCGTGACTGAGCAGGGATTTGAACCCTGGTCTCCCAGTGTCTGTCCAGCACTTAAATCATTACATCATGCTGATTCTCTGATAGAATAGAATAGTAATACAGTGATTATACTGTAGTCCTATGCAAACTTCCCCTGAGGGTAAGCTGCCATGAATCAACCTTGTCTCATGATGGCCCTGTGAATGAGACATCTCTAAGACCTCCTGTCTGCTGCTGCTCTGCTTAAATCTTGTAGAATCATGCTCATGTTCTCCCTAATTGAGTCTCACCACCTGGCATGCGGCCTGCCTCTCTTTCTACTACCCTCTGTCTTTCCTAGCATTATTGTCTTTTCTAATGAGTTGGCCAAAGTACAACAGCCTCAATTTGCTCATCCTGGCTTCTAGGGGTATTTCAGACTTGGGGAAAATAGATCCAAAAGACATGATTAGGATTGTGGCAGAGCTCTGTGCACAGCTGACCCAAGTTGCTTCCTCCCTTTAGATATATATAGGCATTATAGCCAAAAAGCTGCCTTGGAGCATGAGCTCCCCACAGCCACCCAGAAGCTCATCACCACCAATGACTGCATCTTATCCTCCATCGTAGCGTTAACAAATGGAGCAGGCAAGGTAACTTCTCTTCTTACTCAGTGAAACCCTGAATCAATGTTGTGAAACCAAAACTAGCTTATGTAGTCATTCTCTACACCATGGGTGGGCAACCTTGTGTTTTCCAGATGTTTTGGACAACAACTCCCATAATTCTTGACAGGTGATCTGGCTGGCTGTGGGTCATGGAACTTGCAGTCAAAACATGGGGTTGGCTGCAGTTTGTCTCTCCTTGCTTACTCATTCAGTAAGCATGTATAGGACTGTGCTGCCAGATGGACTTTGTGCAAAAGCTTTGTACACTTGATTAGGAGTGTTTCTTTTTTTGAGGGGCGAGTTATTATTGTGCTGTGTTTCTTAAAACCAAATGGTATAAAATTCTGCAGTTGTAAGTAGAAATAAATAAGGCTAATATTTTTCTACATTGATGCCATGTTGTACATGGCTTGGACTGGGCGTGTAGAGAAGATTTGATCCTTTGTTGTGAGGAGCTGAAATGATGACAAGGCTAGAGAGAAAGAAAACGTGTAGGACTTTGGAGGAACAATAGGGTTCTGCTTCACAACTAGTGAAATGGGGAGAGGAGTGGCACACTCCACTGTACTCCCCCCTCTAAGTGGACTGTTGGCAAGCCTCACAGCTATGCCCACTGTAATCCAATATAATGTCAGAATGAAAAGTTCTCTAGTGTGCTTACCACTGGTTCCTGGGAGGTAGGGGCCTCCTACCCCATGTTGAACAGCCCCCACTTCAAGGCCGCCTCTTGCTGCCATAGTTGCTTCATTCACATTCCCAGTCAGCCTTGGGAAAAGTTGAGTGACTGTACCAGTGCTGCCTGTGAAGTGTAGTGAGAAAGTGCGAATAGTAGTGGTGGCTTAATAAAGCTTGGTAGCAGCTGATGGCAGCAACTGGGCAAATTGTGGATTGTCTCACCTTATACTAATGCAAAGAGGTAATGGATGCCTTCTTCTGGGAGGTTTCATAAATTCCAGCTACTTGTGTCACAGGAATTATGTGAGCCCCTTGCTTTTATACGATCATGGTCACTGTTCTATACGCTTGTCCTTCTTTACCTTTTTGGGACTGACAGCTAGGAGGCAGATACAGCTTGAATGAGGGGATATAATGCTCTTGATTCCTAGAATATTGAACATGGAAAGCTAGACAGATGTACTGGTTGAAGTTCTTGCTACTCTCTAACCTAGGATAAGGAACTGGTGGTTCACAGGCCACATTTGATTTTCACAGCAAGCCTACAGGACCTTGGCTAAACCCCTTCCCAAAGCCTTCACCTTTTCAGAAGGCAGAAGATAGAAGAGCAAGTGAGTTCTGGCTTGAAAGAAATTGGTAGCTGGAGCAAAATCAACTTTGGATTCATCCTTGGCCTTGAGGAGTGCTTCTCAATTTTGTGATTGAATCTATTTTGCTCCTCCCTTCACTTTCCCCAAGTGGGGATGGCATAGGTGTGGAACACTCCCTCTTTCTCAGTGCCTAGAGGAGATGATCCAAGTTGAGTTCTAGACCTTTTGCTTACAGTCCTGATTGAGACAATAAACAGCAAGCAAAGTCTCTATATGTCTTGGCTGGCACCTAGAAAAAAAACATTTCTCTATGTGCCAGCTGAGCTCCTTCAATCATTCAGCAGTAAATGTCTTTCTCAGTCTAGAATAAAAAAAATCCATGCTTCACTCTTCATGAAGGGAAAATGGCCCAGGTGATGTCTGAGGATGTGGCAGAAAGGAGCAGTGTGTGGGTGGAGGGAGATTGACTCACCCTCTAATATTATTCAGGTCCAAGTCCCAGGACAAATCCTGATCTCAAACCTTGACCTATAAGAATTGTCCAAATTCCATTTCCCCCCTCATTAGTTTGAAGTTAACTATATATAAGCCTACCAAACTTTGGAATATTATTTTTTTTGCAGAAACTGACAGGGATTATTTACAACAGTGCCATTTTTAGTCACAGTGGCTGCATTTGGGCATAGAACTAAAGCAGAAGTAGGACTAATGTGTTCTTCCAGATGTGGTTAAACTGCAGCTCCCAACATTCCTCACCAGTGACAGTACTGGCTAGGATTGCTGGGAGTTGTGGTTCAACTGCATTAGGAGAATTGCAAGATTCCCACCCCTATGCTAAACTGTAATTTAATGCTATAAGACTGAAGCTTGATGAACCTTGAGTTCATGTGCCCACCCTGCACATCCCACTTTGGCATATCCATAAAGAGATCAGAAGTTTCAATTTTCAGTTAACCATACTCTGCTTTGTTGCCTGAATTCTAAACTATGTTTGATCTTAATGATTGCTGAAAAAAAGTCAGTTTCATAAAATGTAACACGAAATTGGATTGCTTCCACTCATTATAGCTAAGATTAACTACACTTGTCTATGTTTGGATGACATGACAAGCTGCTCTTTATTTAAAACTGAAGAAAAAATGTTTTTTGGGGGGAGCAGTGAGCATGTGAATAGAAGGCTATGCTGTCACAATATTAAACTGTGGTTTGGAGCCGTACCTAAACCAGCCTGGGACTTTACATGCTTGTCTTTATTTATCTAGATTGCTTCATTCTTCAATAATAATTTAGACTGCTTCACTGCATCACTGAGCTATGGGCCTAAGGGAGGAATGGAATTTATCAGCCCCCTCTCAGCTGAGTGCATGCTTCAGTACAAGAAAAAAGCAGCTGCCTACATGAAACTGCTGAAGAAGGTTTGTGCTTGTTCATATAGCTAGAGTATAGTAACTTGAATACACACTTTAAAATGTTTTAGGTTTTCCCCCCCTTACCTTATCTGAAGAGGTTCTTTCTTGCAGATGAAACAGTTAAATGGTTTTGTTTTGTTCTGTTCTGTTTTTCTTTTCTTTTCTGAGTTGTCTACTTGGCTTGGGATGGAGCTGCAAGAAAGATTTACAGGGCATGATATGATGGATGTGAATAGTAACATCCTTTTGCTAATCAGCCCCTGAAAGGATGGGGAGAAGCTGGAAGGAATTCAAGCACATCACTCTTGGGTTGGATAAAAATAGCTAGATAGGAGAATCTCTCAGCCTAAGGAATTGTGCTTGAGGGAAGAGTATTGTTTGTGAAAATAGGATAGCATGTCTATGTAGGCCAAAAGCAGAGTTTGAGTCTGGAGTTATTTATTAGGAAATTGTTTTAAGTAGAGCTATTAGTGGGTCTGATGAGGTGTTTTGTTACTTATACATATGGAAATACAAAATCTTATATCCTTCCCATGTAATATTTTCGCACCACTTTGGGCTGCTAGTAATATTTTATTATATTTATATTACAAAACAGTATATTTAAAAGGGGGTTAATAATGCATCTAGAACAGTTTATAATTATCTATGCAAGCTTATTGCCTTCCTAATTTAACTTGTACCAGCAGAAGAAGGGGGCTGCATGTGGTCATTATAAGTATCATTCTTCATGACTCCAGTTCCTATCTTGGATCTTCCATGTTTATTGTGGTGATGGAGCTCATGGCTGTGTGATAGCATAGGTGTGTCTATATCAAGGGGTGTGCAGGCCTGTTAGCTGCTGAAGAACTTTAAAAAAAATCTGGCAAGATCCCCACTCAAAAGAAGGTGCTTTCTAAATGAGGAGTGAACAGTTGTGACCTATAGCCTATAATTCCCATCAGCCCTAGCCACCATATAGGAAATGAGGGCTAATGGGAGTGCCAACCAAACCATTTGGAGAGACATAATTGCCCACCTCTGCTCTATATTTTGTGCTGACTCTTGGAGAGGTACAGAAACCAATGAAACGTCCTGCTTTCTGAACCATTGCATATTTTTATGCCACAAGAGCAAGTTTCCCCCCCGTTCCCCAGTTAGAAGTCTCAGAGAGGACTGGGACAAGCTTGCACTATCATTGTGGGTCTTAGGAGTGTTTAGGGTCCCTTTGATTCCAGGTAAGATGGAATTTTAGCAGTCTCCTGTTTAGACTGGCTACCAATGCAAACCACAGTGTTGAGGCCTGTGTTTGGCACACTGTTTAAAGTTGTCTGTAGAGTAATGGGAGAAGGAGCAAGCCAAGAATTTCCTTCTGCTGGAAAATTGCAAGAATGGCTTCGTTTGTCAGAGAAAAACTGTAATTAACAAATGCTGTAACATCTTCAAGACTGTGCTGAGATGCACAGTTCGAAAGTTTGAGTGATGTCTTTTGCTGGCTGGTATGATTTTTGGATTGCTGATGGCAGATTGAAAGTTGAAATACTCCTTCATAGTACTGAAATTTTGTTTTGTTTTCTTAAAACCTTCCCTGTATAAAGTGAGACTTTGGGGATTTTGTTTGTTTATGGTATTGCTCTTCTGGTTTTCAGCTGAGTAGCTTAAATAAGATCAATAAAAACAATAACAAAAGAAGACAGTCTCTGCCTTCAGGCCTCAATCTAAAAGTCAAGGTACAATAAGAAAAAGGGGGAAGGGACAATTATTATTTCAGACTGTGTGACAATGGAGACTTAACATTGTATGAAGAAACATATCAAACTGAGGTTGGGACTTGGCCCCAGTTTCTTCCTGCAGTATATCTTTTTAAAACCATTTGATGAATTGATTACATTAACAGATATCTGACACACATGCATACACACACACAATTTGGGAGACTCTTAACTATTTTGGAGTCAGTAAAAGAGCTTCTTTCAAAGACTTAGAACATATTGATTCAGAAGCACTTAGGGTCAGGGGAATGGATTCAGAAGCTGAAGGCCAGATGGCAAGAGGATTATAAAGAGGAAATTACAGAAGGACAATGGGAATCTGTTTTTCAGAATGAAATAAATAACTCCATTGCAACTAATCTTAGAGATGATCATTTTAAGTAAGACCAGAATACCTCATCTAACATGGTGGCAGATGGGGGAGCAGGGGAGACTAGAGTATCAGTCTTTTGATGAATTTTTTTTAAGAAGGACCATTCAAACAGGATCTTTTCTCCCCCAGTTTTCTGAAATGCTCCTGTCCAGCTGTAGCTAAACCATGTGAGTCCACTGATGGTGTGTTTAAATCTTAACTGGTTTGTTGGCATATGAATTCTTGTGAGAAGTTGAAACTCTGATTACTCTAAACTTATTAAACAATCGTGTGTCACAGCAGATTTGGTGAGAGGACTCAGAGAGGACTGGCAATAGAGACAACTCTGGATTACTAGTTCAGTTGAGTGAGGGTTCTTAGTCATTAGCTAGAAGTGGCTAAATGGTAGACTTCGCTTTTCATTTGAGAATCATATGCCTCCCTGTGACTATTAATGACACCAATTTAAGCTTGGTATCCTGCTCAACCTCGTACTGAACTGTATTGACTTTAAACTGTCCTAACCTTTGTCCTCAGTGTTTCTCAAAGCCCTTGGTTTCTTCATACCATATGAGCAGACTTTTATACTTTGTTCCAGCTGTGGGGAAAAATGTTTTCGTTCATTGTTTTGAGGCCTAGTCTACTTATGGAATGCACAGTCTTCCCTTTCTGTTTTTACCCAAAGCTGCTGAAGCCTCTTTAGGACAATGCTGCAGCTGTGCTGTTTTATTTTTTCTTTCTCTTACACACACCAGCCCCAGATCTGTACCACTAAAGGCCTGGAAAGCATCAAAAGAAGACTTTTGCTAGCAAGGGGGAGTGCTGGGGAGGGAGAACTTAAGTCTCTCCATATGTAACCTGACTCACTGAAGTTGTGTGTCTTTTGGCTCCAGCCGTGTCCTGATTCAGTGCCTTATGAAGAGGCCTTGGCCAACCGCAGAGTTCTTCTGAGTTCCACAGAGAGCAGAGAAGGCCTTGCACAGCAGGTACTCCCTAGTTTGAAATGCAGTCATTCCAAAATGTATTGTGCTCACCAAAATGGTATTTTACTTGGTAGTTGCACTGTGTGGATGTCTTCCTGTAGTTCAGAGGGCAATGAATATCTAAATATTGAAGTCCATGATCAAGGAGGTTTATGCCTGGTTTTAGAATTTTGTGTACAGCCTAGGGTCATTCCGAGTGCAGAACAAGGGACCCGATTAAGCAGGCAGGCTTCTTTGACTCTCAAAATGTTAACCTGTGCCAAATGTTGTGTTGCTGTATGCCTTGAAGTCATTTCTGACTTGCGGTCTGACTGATTTATCACAAGGTTTTCTGGGGCTGAGAGTATATGACTCACCTGAAATCTCCCAGTGGGTTTCCATGGCTGAGTGGGGAATCAAACCCTGATCTCCAGAGTTACAATTCAACACTCAGACCACTACACCATGCTGGCTATGTCATATAGTGTTGTTTAATACAATTCAGCCTCAGTAGAGTTGACCCCTTGGATCAACTCTGGTTATTTGCTGTCCTGCTTCACTTTTATATTTCTTTGGCCTCAGATTTCTGTAAAAGAAAAAGAACCTGATGAAAAGTCCCAGTGCTTGAATGAAGCTGCTTGCTGCTTATATCATTGAACATCTCCTGCTAATGCTATAGTAGGGGAATCTTTGACCATCCAGGTGTTTTGAACTTTTACGTTCTCAAAAGCCAAGCCAATATGGAGAATAGTAAGGGATTGCACAAGTTATAGTCTGAGACAGGGGTCCCCAAACTATGGCCCACGGGCCGGACCCGGCCCGCCGAGGTCTTCCTACTGGGCTGCTGCCACTGTGCAGCCGGATGCCATTTTGGAAGACAAAATGGCATCTGGAGTCGCGCGCCTCTGCCCCCCCGGAAGATTTGGGGGGCAGCGAACCGGCCCCCGGATCAAAAAATCCGGGGACCCCTGGTCTAAGATCTGAAAGGTCAGTGTTCTTCCATTCTGTTTGAAGACTCAGCAAATGGAAAAGGGCAAATGAAGTTTCATTGACATCAATGATTACTTTTGGATGCTGAGGAGAGCCAAACAGCAGATACAGTAAGTTGTACTGTTAGATTTGTTCCATTTGAAACATGTTGACAAATTTCAAGAAAAGGAATATCCCAATCTAGTTGGCCTGTTGACTTAGCAGATAAAAGGCTAAAGCAGATCTCTCTGCTCTCCTGCTCTAGTATTTAATTTAACTCTCTCATTCAGTTTGAAATAGTCAGAGGATTATGCTGCAAAATGGATAGGAAACAGGTGGGAATACACAACCTGAGATCCTATGTTTTACCTTTGAGGTAAATCTACACTCACATACTTAGGTGGTAGTTGCACTATACCATTCTTCTGCTGAATACTGAGATTAGCAAATAAAGTGTGGGTTATGACTTATAAAGCCCTACACGGCTTAGGTCCAGATTATTTGAGAGACCATATCTTCCCATATAACCAGCTAGAACTCTAAGATCTCCAGGAGAAGGCTTTCTCTTGGTCCCGCCACCATCACCAGCTTATCTGATGAGGACACAAGAGAGGGCCTTCTGGTGGCTGCTCTTGCCCTCTGGAATGCCCTTCTACGAGAAGCAAGGCTGGCTCCCTCCCTACTTGCCTTCTGTCAGCAAGCAAAAATGGCTTTATTCAAGCAGGCTTTTAATGTATAATCATGGCATGGCTTGGTTATTTGTTATATAGGATGGTATCATAGTTTTAGTGTTAAATCCAAATTATTCAATGGTTCTACTCTAGTCAGGAATAATAATAAGGTTTAGGTTCATGTGAATGAAGCTGCTGCTGCTGCTATTGAATAATTACTGTACACATGTGGAACCATTTACAGAACTGTGAACTGAACACATCCATTGTGAAATGGCCACAAAAGTACTGTATAGCTGCATGCGTAATGGAATTTAAACACATGCAACAGTAGGATTCCAGCTGCAGTATAAACTCAAAAATGGGTTTCTTCTGAGGTTCTTTTTCAAAGCTACAGAACATCATCTGCGGTAAAAATATCATTTAGCCAAGCTTGTCATGATTGGAAGGAAGCAATACAAATGGACTTCTGCCATCAAGTGGATGTGTTCTTCATGGGTGTTTCAAAATAAACCATATCTCCCATTTGTTTGTTGCCCCTTTCAAAACTTTTTATCTAATTTATCTAATTTGTTATTGCAGACATCTGTTTCCTACATTCTCCAGCTGAATTTGTTTGGGTTTTCCACACAGCTGTGCACTCTGTTATCATATATTTACATGTTAAAATGAAAGAAACATTATTTGTTCAAAGCTTCATAAAAGTATGACTTGCCTGTTACAGCTTGGATTGTGTTAATATAGATTCTTTGCCCTCTTCTGTTCCTTTCTGTATTTTTCTCTTCTGACGAACCTGAAAAATCTTGTTTTCAGTTCCAGTTGTTTTGGGTGGTGGAGTTCTTCTATGTCAAATATTTTAATATGAATAAAAACAATGGACAACTAAAGACTACTTGATAGAAAGGATTTAAAAAAAACAACAATTATATTCAAAACACTAAATTAAAAGTTTTAAAACACATCAAAACTTAGTAAAAAGGATGAAGTGTAACACACCCCACTAAAAAGACCTTTCTGCTCAAATAGGTTAAGAGCCAAAGGTCTGCCTAAATAAAAAGCTCTTTCCCTGACAGAAGAACCAAGCATCCCATGGAAGGAAATTCCATAATTTGTGAGAAACCAAGAAGAAGGCTGTCACTTGTATCTTCAAGAAATGTGCCTGTGATGGTGGTAAGATAGATAGAAAGAAAGCCTTTCCCTGAAGATCTTAAAAACCAGGCAGGCTCAAGTAAATATATGTGCTTCCTTTAAAAAGTTGTTCTGTCAACAGTTTGCTTTGTTCAACAGTCTAGTTTAAATAGGGATGGAGACCAGTGTTCAAATTGATGCTTGGCCCTGGAAACCCACTGGGTGACCATGGGTAAGTCACATTCTTTTAACCTCAGAGGAAGGCAAGAGCAACCCCTTTCTGAATAAATCTTGTCCCCCAAAAAACCATTATAGGTTTGCCTTAGGATTGCCCTAAGTTGGAAGCAACTTGAAGGCACAAAACAGCAATTCGTTTAAATAGGCCAGACATTGCCACTTGTACTCCTCCAGATGTTGTTAGACTGGAGTTCCCTTCATCATTGACTGGGCTAGCTGGAGTTGATGGGAGTTGCAATGCTGATTTGGTCGTCAACGTAGAGGCTTGGAAATACAAATAATAAGATGTTTATAATATATGTATAATATATAAAGTGTACTATGACCTCCGTATTTACAGGGAATAAGTTTCTCCACTTTGCACAGATACGTGAAACTGTGGATAGTAGCAAACTCCAGGCAAACTCCAGCCATCTATGACTGTATATAGTAAATAGCTTAAAAGCCCTCTCTTAGAGCATGCCCATTCTCTCATAAAAATATCCTGAGATTCCAATACATAAGAATGCTTAAGTGGAATATTAATATTAAATCTGCCTGTCTGGATTTTACCTTGGTCATAAGGGCCCCCAGACAGAAACAGATTAGCTGATAAATGGCAAAGGACACTCAGTCTAAAGAGATAGGGGTGGGGAACCACACATTTCACAGTCTTACAACATGTGATGGCCACACACTGCTGCCCAGACCAGAGGTTAGGCCTACTCCAATGCTTTCATTTCCTTTTGTTTAACTCTCTTCACTTAGTGATTCTAACCTATTTTTCTCAAGGTGCAGCAGAGTTTGGAGAAAATTGCAAAACTTGAGCAGGAGAAGGAGCACTGGATGCTGGAGGCTCAGCTAGCCAAAATTCGGCTGGAGAAAGAGAATAAAAGGGTAGTCAAGAATTCAGTTGGCAACCAGAAGATTGAAATAACTCAGGAAAGTTTGCTCACCACAGAATCAGCTGAACAGGAGAAGGAGGATTCTATGGAAAAAGTTTCAACGGAACCAGTTTCAAGCACAAGTCTGGTAAGTGTGTCTTATTCCAAGTGATGTAGTGGAAATTTTTCCAACCCACTGTATTATGAGGGAGTTTAAAAAAACAATTAGTGAAGGAATACAATGCTTGCATTTGGCTGTCACAGTGAACAGTTGTTTATCATGATGGTTATATAGTAAGTCCAGCCTCCTCCCACTCCACAGTTTTCAATACTTCCCTTTTGGTTGGTGAGAGATCAAAAACCTTTGCTTCAAGATTTCAGTTAACAACGGTTTAATGTTCCATCTGAATTTCAAGTTATAAAAATAGTTTGTTGAAACAAACTAGTTTCATAAATGCAATTTGGTTGACTTGCTGTAAGCATAGTTAAGATTAACCAGAGCTTGTCAATGTATGATTCAACAAGACAGAGTTAATTGAAAATGGAATCAGAAGTTTTTAGACTGCCAGCTGGTGCAAAACAAAACATTTGTTAAATTTACAACTACCTTTTTTAAATTTCTAACTTTTAAAATATTAACTTTTTAAAGGAAGCACATATATTTACATATATGGCTTATAAGGTGTTAATATGTTTAAAATGTTCAGTTTTATTTCCTCCCCCCTTAAAATGCAGTGATATGAATAGCTATTGGGATGTCCTAAAATACTTAACAAGTATTCTGATAATAATTTCCAACAAAATCATCAGATTTGTTTCAAGATATTTAAGGTAGACTGTGAACCTTATTGATTCTTTCCCCTTCACACATCAAATAATAGAGTTCCATTAGTGGGAGAAAAGAATTTTTAAAAGTTAGAAGTTTAAAACAAAATGTGTAGTAGTTGTGTGCCTTCAAGTCATTTCCAACTTATGGCGACCCTAAGGTGACCCTATCATAAGGTTTTCTTGGCAAATTTCTTCAGAGGAGATTTACCCTTGCCATTCTCTGAGGCTGAGAGAATGTAACTTGCCCAAGGTCACCCAGTGAGTTTCCATGGCCCAGCCAGGATTTGAACTCTGGTCTCCCAGTGTTCTACTACTACACCATGCTGACCCTCAAAATTAATACATAATGGTTAATTTTCTCATAAAAATATAAAATAATATAAAACTATACTCCTAAACGCATTTAGCAAGAAATAAGCCCTACTGAAAGGGGGAAATCCCAGTTGTCACATAAAAGGGTACACTATTGTTAAACCAAACCATAAAAAGGTTAAAGATGAAAAATAATTCCACCTACTCATTGAAGAATTCACATTCTCAGTGAGTGTGCATGGAGCTGCATGTGCTTGACAAGCATCAGGCCTAGTTATAAACTTATATGACTGCCTTCCAGATAGTCCAACTCCCATGATCCTCAGCCAGCATAACTGTTGGAGATTATTGTGATGCCAGCTTTCTTTCTCTCTCTCTCTCCAAGAACTATCCTGGGGAAAAGCTTTATTCTGAGCATTTTGTTAACTCATTGATCATAACAGGGCACTTCCTGTGAATGCACAAAACTCCATGAGCCATTGCAGTATAGTGTTTAGAGCAGTCATCTAGGACTGGAGTGACCCAGCTTCAAATCCATGCTCAGTAGCAAAGCTCATAGAATAACCTTGACCAATCATGTGGTCTTGATGTAAGAATGTTAAGATTAAATTTAAAAAGATTAAAAAAATGTATGTGTGTGACAAAGATAATGTATCTTCCTTGGGGAAAAGGTGGACAATAATATAAAAGATTTGAAAGCCCCTCTTGTATTCCAGATCTGTTGAAAAATAAATTCATTCTAAATTTTAAGTACTGAGTCAGATAGTATGTGTGTAATTAAATAATAATTTTAGATACAGTAGTACATTTGGAGTGATCAAAGTTCTTTACATGCATTATCTTAGCAGTCCTTGCAGGAACTAATATTACCCCCATATTTCAGGCATGATTGTGTGAAATCCGAATCTGAGACAATAATTGTTTGCCCAGTGATGGTTCCTGAATTTTTTAAAGCTGGGCATTATTGGTCTCAGAGGTTCAACTTAAGACACTCTACTACCCCAGCCGGTGTGTTAGTTTATAGTACTGTGGGTCCTTGTTATCCACTGGGGTTTGGTTCCAGGACCCCCCAAGGGTAACAAAATCCGTGGATGCTCAAGTCCCATTAAATACAATGGCATAGCAAAATGGTGTCCCTTATATAAAATGGAAAATCAAGGCTTGCTATTTGGAATTTATACCTTTTTAAAAATATTTTCAAGCCGTAGATGCTTGAATCTATGGATAAAATAATCCATGGATAAGGAGGGCCAACTGTATAAATGAACAAGGAATTGACAAAGTGGCAGATTACTTACTTGAGACTAATTCATGTAGGCATATTTCTCCTGTAAGAGTTGCCACTATTCAGCTGAAATATTTTTAGAAATTGCTTTTTTAAAGGGAAGCTCTGCTTGCTGCTGTTTGTTGTTATTTGCTATCAGTCAGTTTATGGCACATGAGACATCCTCAAAAACCCTAGTCACCTGCTCAGGTCTTTTAATCTCGGAGCTGTGGCTT
This sequence comes from Phrynosoma blainvillii, assembly GCA_026167975.1. Classification (NCBI taxonomy): domain Eukaryota; kingdom Metazoa; phylum Chordata; class Lepidosauria; order Squamata; family Phrynosomatidae; genus Phrynosoma; species Phrynosoma blainvillii. The sequence goes on along the minus strand of JANUYF010000001.1, from coordinate 25,486,020 downwards.
TCGTCATTGAATCAATCCACATGTATTTTGGTTGTCTTTTTTCCCCTGCTGCCTTCCACTTTACCAAGCGTGATAATATTTTCGTGTGTGTCACATTGGCTGCCTCCATACTTCAGAATTAATGCAGTTTGACACCACTTTAACTGCCATGGCGTTATCCTATGGAATTTTGGGAACTGTAATTTGTTGTGGCACCAGAGATTTCTGACAGAGAAGGCTAGATGTCTCACAAAACTACTGTTCATAGAATCCCATAGCATTGAGCCATCACAGTTAAAATGTTGTCAGCCTGGATTATTTCTGCAGTAAGGATGCAGCCTCTGTCTCATGGTGTGTCCACAGTATGGCAGCCTTGGTTTAATCATTCTGGCTTCTAGTGAAAGTTCAGGTCTCATTTCCACTGGGGCACATTCATTTGTCTTTTTAAGCAGTCCTTGGTGTCTGTAGAATTGTTTAAACTGAGTTGATTGTCTTCCTGTCAGCTATACTGTAGTATACTTGAATCATAATGGTACCTCAAAGTACATCTACTCCATCATCCCTGTTAGATGGCCATCTTCCTTCTGTTGAAAAGCTTCTTAGAAAGAAGGGTCAATAACTTTCAGAGGCAGTCTAATTCATGTCAAGATAAATAGTAGTTTTTACAACAGTACTTTATGTTGTTGTCTAAAATGACCCACAATAAGTTCAGAAGGCTTGAATGTAGGTTTCTCTTAGCCCTTCTCAATGTATGTAGTGTTCAAAGAAGAAATCAAGGTATGTTAGAACTTTGAGATTAACTTCATCATATGAATTATTTTTGGGTGGGTGGGTGGGTGGGAATTGTGATTTTGTGATTCTGGCTCATGAAGGCGGACATTCCTGGTCTTGTACAGCATTTGGGCTATATTACAAATAGCCTACTGCTTATTGTTTTCCTACTCAGGGTTGAGACAGTTATGCAGCTGAGGTCAGTAGCCAGTAGATCTGTTACCTCTTTACTTTTCTGAAACTGCTCCTTGAATTCTGAGGGTTTAAAAAAACTTTTTCCTTGCAACTGCATACTTCTTTTGCTCCTTATATGTGGCTTGGACTGAAACTCTGCACATCAGCACTTCATATAAGTGGGAAGACTTCACTAGCCAAAGGATTTTGAGGAGTTAGTGGAATTCAAAGGAGGCTTCAAAACTCCCAGAACAATGACAAGAGTACTAAAACGGGTTGCTGAATTGAGCATGCTTAAAGATAAGAACCAGTTCAGTTTCCTATAACACAGTTTCCCTATTTGGACATTGGTCTAGAACTATGGCTTATGAAGCTATGGTTGAGTATCCGTCCCTTCCCTTGCTTCTCCTCTTTTTGCTTCTTGTTATTCAGTCTTTAGTGCAGATATTCTCATTTTCAGGAAGCCTGAGTTCCCTGTACTGCTGAATAGGAGAACCTGGCTTAGTGTTAATAAGCTGCTATTGGTTTGTTACCCGTCATGTTAAACAACACGAAGACAATGTTTCCTTTAACAGGGAATTATGTTTTAATGAAAGACATAATCTCCATATCAGAGGTGATATTGAGGGTGGGGACCATACAGCCATGGCATTCACATTTGTTGACTTTAAGCAAAAGTCTGAATGTAGCCTGTTTGTGTGTTTCTCCCCATTTTATTTATCATACTTGTCACCACTCGTCTCCTTAGGTCAGCACATCTTACATAGATCTATCCTATTTTATCTTAGAGTGAAAAGTTGCATCCTGCCCAAGATTATCAAGTGAACTTCATGGCAGGGATTCCACATCCAGTTATACTTTGTCCAGGGCTAACACTCTATGTGTCACACCAAACTAAGGGCCTAAGCAGACTGCCAGAAATAGTGCACATTAAATTGAGGCACTGCCCTGGCTCAGTGCTAGGGAGTCATGGGAATTTTATTTTTTTCTGAGACATTGAGCCTTCTCTGTCAGAGAGCTCTGGTGCCACAATAAATTACAGTTCCCATGATTCCCTAGCACTGAGCCAGGGCAGTGCCTCAATTTAATGTGCACTATTTCTGGCAGTCTGCTTAGGCCCTAAGTTGGCTATTCTGGATAGCACCACACACCAGTGTTGCCAAGAGTTTTCTTCAAAAGAAGAGTTATATCAAGATAATTTATAGTGGGCAGCCAGTGTGATGTCGTAGTTTGAACTCTGGACTGTAACTCTGGACACTAGGGTTCAAATCTCTACTCATCCATGGAAATCCACTGGGTGACCCTGGGCAGGTCATACACACTCAGCCTCAGAAAATCCTGTGTTCGGTTCACATTAGGGTTGCCATAAATTGGCATCAATAGGGGTATGTGCGGGATGTGGACTGCACTGGGTGGCACCCGGGGGGGTACATCTGGAGGGGCAGCTGCTGCCTTCTGGGTCTCACATGGCAACCACTCTGTGAGACTTGAAAGGTCTTGGGAAATGGCTGCTAAGAGGACAAGCACACCCCCACCTGTCTGTGCTGTGCCATTTTACTCATGAATAGAATGGTCCATGGCAGTGAGATGGGGGGGTGCCCTTTTGGCCCCACCCCAGAAGCCCCACCCTTTGCATAGGGTGAAACCCCAGTGGGAGTGCCACTGCTTGAAAGCACACAACAACAACAAGTTAATTTTCTTGATTCAAATTCTGGGACTATTATCTTGCACATACCAGGTCATCTGTGAATAGGTAGGTTAAGTGCAGGTGACACATTATGGGTTTTTCACCTGGAGGTTATGTGAGTTACTAGTTCAAAATTCAATTATGATTCCTTGTTTGGAAGCCACAAATATCAAAGTCAATTTCAGTGAATATGCTTCCAGTTTATGGAGGAAACCACTATGGACACAGTGCTGCCAATGTTATGCACATTAAAGCACCATTGGTTCCAATGTGTTTGAGTTGCAAAGTTGTTTAATCTTCTCCATTGGGATTCTTAGAATCTAAGCCATATGAAGTTTGGAGTACAGATCAGAAAAATGCTTGCTGAAACCACTGAAGTGCACTTCCTTCTAAACAGATTTTAGAACTGGAGAATAAATAACTTAACTGAGCAGATTCTGTCATTCTAATCTTTCTTTTCTTAGGTTGGAATGCTGACAGTGACTGCAGGAAGTGAAGAGGTATAGCTTTTAATTTCTCAGAGACATATTGTTACAACTGAAAGCTGAATATATCAACTATAACTCGTGTATTCCCTTCACGTCCTCCTTGTCTCCCCCTCCCTTACAACAAAAATCATTATGTTAAAAATGTGATTGCTGTTCACCTTAATTTGCCATATGAAGCACTTCTGAATTGGTCTCTTTTGATCTTAAGCAATCTCATTTGTTGATTTTTATTTATAATATTTCCTGTGCTACCACTATGATTATGGAACCATGTAGTATTCCAGGCTGCAAAACTTGTGACCCTCCAAATTTAGTTCTAGTTTCCATCATCACCCTGGCCATTGGTGAGGTATGGTGGGGGTAGAAGTTAATTTAACTCCTGGTGAACCATATGTTTCTGCCTTAAGAAAAGCTGGATGGAGTTTGACAACAGTATTAGAAGTTTAGAATCACAAAGTTAGAAGGTATTGCAAGGGCCAACTCTACCATAAAAGGATTCTTAACTAAAGTACTCCTGAGAGATGGCCATCCCAACTTTGTTTAAAGATCTCCAAAGAAGGAGAGTTCATCACCCCAAGGTGGTTTATTCCCTTGCTGAACAGCTCTTACAATCAGTAAGTTCTTAATTGTTTAGGTGGAGTTATTTTTCTTTTAACTTGGATCTACTGACTGCTGTTTCAGCAAAACAGTTTGTTTCCCTATCCTCCCTTAAATCTAATAATCAGAATAATAGCCATGTTTTCTTGATGGCTTAGAATCAGAATTATCATGTCTGTTACCATGTTTTAACTGCAGTTAACCTGGTAGAGTTGCTGTTGAAAGTGATAGCCTTCCTGTGTTTGTCCCCAGCATCTGGTGCTTGGAGATAAATTGTCTCTGAACATGGAAGCTCTGAAACAGCTGATAACAGCTGCCATAATGTATTGTCTTGCTCCTAATAAACTAAATCCATTTAAGCTAGTAGCCTTCACTGAATTATAATAACACAAGAAAAGTTCTGCTGGTTTATATTAAAAGTTTATGTAATCCCACAGTGGCCAGCCAGGTATCTATGGGAAGCCTACAAAGTAGGGCATGTGGAATAGCATGCTCACATTCATGCTTCCCATGAGCAGCTTGTTATTCAGAAGCATGCTGCCTTCTATTGTTGGTTTCCTGTATTGTTGTCTTATCCTCCATGACTTTGTCCAGAACCTTTTTTAAAAAGCTAGCCAAGTTGGCAACAAAGGCTATATCTTGTGAATAGGGAATTCTACACTTTAATGGTGTGCTATGTGAGAAATGGTTGTTAGGGAATCTTTCACCATGCAGCTTGGTTGGATAACCTGCCATTCTAGTATTATGAACAACAAAACTTTTCCCTATGCATTTTCTTCATGCCATACATAATTTTGCATATCTCTTCCAAAAAGAGTCACAGATATAATCTTTCCTCATAGGGGATTTGCTTATAAGGGGAATTGATCATTTTGCTTGTCTATTTCTGCATCTTTTTCCCTGTTCTACAGATCCTTGGTTGAGTTTCACATTCAGACTGTTTGTTCACTTCTACCTGCATAGTTTCTGCTGGTTTTCATATTTTGATGAACTTTTTCATGTTTTTGCAAATTTGATTTGCAGATTCCAGAAGCTGCTTCCAGAGAAGACTTGATAAAAAACCACTATATGGCGAGAATAGTGGAGCTAACATCTCAGTTACAGCTGGCTGACAGCAAGTCTGTACATTTCCATGCAGAGGTGAGTGAGCACATGAACCCTTGGTCTGATAGTGAAGGTCGGGGTTTTTTGCCGTGGGGGACCACCTGTTATGGGTCACTCTCTGGCAGCACACTTATTGCTGAAGAGCTTGTACATGCTTCAGCTTCTTCCACAAATAGTTGCCCACTCAGTTTGGGAAGTACTGTAGCTGAGGAAAATGCCCTGGATAAAACCATGGATGTGACTTCTAATACAACAAGAGAAAATAATGGGGATTATAAGAAAATGAAGCACAGATCCTTGTGATGTACATTTGCTGTATGCAATCAGGAATTCTTTATCCAGTATGTAAAATATGAATAGCCGCCAACCCTTAAATCAATATTGAGGATGGAGAAAAGATGTAAAACTCAATGCATATTGAAGGTTGTTGTTGTTGTTGTTGTTGTTGTTGTTGCTGCTGTTACTATTAGTATTAGTATTAGTATTATTAGTTGTGTTATTATTGTTATTATTATTGGTCTTATTGCTATTATGCTAAATAATTAGTATATTTAAAAATATTTATTTATAGAATTTATGCTCCATCCTACAGCTGGAAAGACTCTCAGAGTAGTTTGTGTATTGATAAAAACAAGATAGTCCCTGCCCTCAAATTATCAGTCTAAAAAGTCACCAGCCAAAAAGAAAAGGGGGTGGGAAAGGAAGAAGAAAACAAGAATATGCAAGCACAATTTCTTAATTAGCTGTGACAAAGCCCAAAGCAACTTAAATATAAAAGAGACAGAGTGGAAAAAGACACAAAAACAGAGTAGGGGGAATGGTAGTACAAGTGAGCAGGAGGGGAAATATGGTCATTTTCAATTGATGCAGTTTGGTTTAATTACAATAAGGTTTAGAGAGAACAGGGATGAGCCAAAGGCTTCCTGTGAAAGGGGTTTTCTGGCAGTACAAAGGGACAACTAAGCAAAATGTGTTGAATAATTTCTGTAGAATGTGCTGGAGCAGATGTTCTATGGACCAACCAAAAGCATAGTAAATGGATGAAACAGTAAATCAAGCTTGAACTCTCCTTAGAAGCCAAAATGACTAAACTGAGGCTGTTATACTTTGGACCTATCAGGATATTATGGAAAAGATGGTAATGCTCAGTGAAACAGAAGGCAGTAGGAAAAGAAGACCACCATATTACAGATGGATTGATTCAGTCAAGGAAGCTAAAGCCCTGAGTTTGCAAGAACTGAGCAGGACTGTTAATAACAGTGTGCCTTGGTCTCTTACAGTTGATATAAGTCAAAGATAACTTGATGACATGTAACAATAACACAATTTCAGAGAGGAGGAGACATTTAAACAACTGACTGAGATGTAAAGCTCAGTGAGTGCAGGAAGACGAATATCAGGAGAGAAGCAGAGAAAGATGAGAAGGGGCAAGGCCAGGGGAGAGCCAATGAACTGGGCAAAATCTTTAGCAGAGGACTGAAAGAGGGGAGGAGGAGGTCTTAGCAGAGCAGCAAAGACAGAGGAACAGGCTCATGGCATTTCTAGAGTTGGAGGGATTATAGGTGAAACGTTGTTTAGCCAAGCTAAGGAGTTGGAAAAAGAAGATGAGGGCAACCCACTGTTTTGTTCTTCTGAAGAGGCATGCAAACATGAACAAAGGTCTTGAAGATGAGCCAGGGTTGGGGGCAAGAGGGGTAATTGTTTTGTGAAGAGAGGGCAAGATTTCAAGAGATGAAGACAGGGATTGACTTGAAAATGTGGACTACAGTGGATGGGCAGAGTCTGGGACTGGCAAAATGTATAAAGAAAACAACTGATATCATTCCCCTGATCCTCAGGGTGAGTTTAGAGGGAGAATGAGACAGTCACTTTCTATAAGTTGCCTTAAGTCCTTGTTTTGAGGAAAAGCAGAATGGTAATGGTGATGGTGATGACAAGGATGATTGAGGGCATATAGCTTGGACAGGCAGAGAAGGAGAAAGGCTGTGGGATGTGACTCTTTTCTGATGAGGGAACAGAAATGCCAGAAAGAATAGGAGAAGAGAAGTAGGGTTTGAGATTGGAAGAGGGCAAGATAATAAATAGGAATGAGATTTGAAGGTTTGCTGGAGATTCCAAGCTGTGAAGACCACCAAGCAGCTGCCAGGAGAAAGATGTCACATTCACAGTATCTTTTTACATAAAAGATAATCTGTATAAGTCACCATGGGTTTATGTTTGATTTGACAGTGCCGAGCACTAGCAAAGAGACTCTCTTTAGCAGAGAAGTCTAAAGAGTCCACACTGGAAGAGATAAGACTGGCAAAGCAGAGCATCACCAGATTGCAGGCAAGTTTGTTTAATTGTTGCTGTTGGGGGCAAGTAGGGGATATATATTTAATGTTGTGTAATCAAACTTGTTAGATTTTCTTTGGCCCATATACATGCTTTCAATCAGTTATTTTATTCCCCCTCATCCTCTTACATCATAAAAGTTGACAGTGCCATTCAACACCATTAGTGGTCAATTCATCTTTGTTGTGGAAAGATAATTCATGAGTCTCCCATCTTTCAAGCAATAGCCATTCTGTGAGGTATTACTTCATAGTTTTCATTGGAGAAGCTTCCTATTTTTCCTTACAAGCTCCTAGTTTCATACATAATCTGAATTGGAACTTGAGCTCCACTGTTTGAAATGTAATTTTACATTTACATGAGATAATTTGTTGTTTGCCTTCAAGTTGTTTCCAATTTAAGTCAACCCTGTGGTGAACCTGTCATGCAATTTTCTTGACAAGTTTAATCAGAGAGGGTTTGCCATTGCTGTCCTCTGAAGCTGAGAGAGTATGACTTGCCCAAGGTCACCTAGTAGCTTTATATGGCTGAACTGGGATTTGAACCCTGGTCTCCAATCTAACACTCAAACCACTATTAGAAATATGGCTCCCAGTCTGTGGCTTCCCAAATGATGTTGGACTGCAGCTCCCAGTATTCCTTATGAACTGTCATTTCTGGGAGTTAACGATCATCATCACCCTGCATTCACAGGGTTTGGGAACTTCTTTCCTGGATGATTCTGCACCATGAATATGCTCTCTTGCTTATAGTATTCTAAGCATACTGTATTTCTAAGCCTATTCACAGTGAATCAGCAGGGGATAATTTGGATAGCTGTAATGCTCATCTCTCTCATGCTAAGTCTCCTACTGGGAGCATCTAGAGGAGCTGGGGAAGAGTTGCTCAATCCCTGGGGTAGGTTCTCTTCAAAGAAAGAGGGTAGTTCAGTGAGCTAGTCTTTGCTGGTAATCAGGGTAATCCATGTCAGTGAAAAGTGTCATTTCTTCTCTATCCAATCAATGTTTTCATCATGGAAAGCCAAGCACATATCTGATACAAAACTGACTAGCTTGTCAGTTAATAATTAAAAATTCAAAAATACAGTAAGCCTTAAAACACAAAATGAGTTCTTGTTTTCTCTGTCTTTGCCTGTCATCTGCTTTGTGGAACATCTATAGATTGATAATGACAGCACCTTATCACTGAATAGTGTTGGGAAGGAACTGAAGATATCCTTTATTTGATCTTTCAGGATGAATTAACAACGACCAAGAGAAGCTATGAAGATCAGTTAAGCATGATGAGTGACCACCTCTGCAGTATGAATGAAACCTTGTCCAAACAACGAGAAGAAATAGATACATTAAAGATGACTAATAAGGTATGTAATCTAGTTGTTGTGGGCTACAATTTGAACTTCCTGTATATTGTATTTGGACTTCTTCACTTAGTATAGGTTACTGATGAATTAAAAAATCAAATCTATTACAAAGTGTTGAGTCTGTTCTTGTACATGTCTGCATGTTGAATTTACATAATCCATGAGGTGGCTTCTGATTTCAAAAGAAAGTAACGCACGTTTGTATCAGTGGAGTTTCCAAGCCAACAAAACTCTAGATCGAAACCTTTTATTTTATTTTATATGTTTATTCCATTATTGTTTGAGTTGAACTAAAGATGAAGAATTATACCTCTTCCCCCTATTTTCCAAATGTCTGTTTAAATAAATGTCTCTGGAATAAGGACTCTGTTGCTTAATATGTCCAAAGTCCTGTGTGGAAAGTAGAAAAGGCTTTCATTTTCTTTACAGCTTTATTGTCTAATTTGGATAATTAAACAATGAATGTGGAGGAGGGAGAAGTTGAGAAATGATTGCAAGGATGGAGGATAACAAATAATGGAGGTTAAAGAAAAAGTTGCTGTGGTGAGGCTAAGGCAGAATATATATGTTTTTAGAATGCAGTGGACCTTGAGAAGCCTCATGAGAACAAAGAAGGGAAATGACTCAGCTACCTCCTAATATTGGCATGCTGTAGACTTGTGTAATTTGAACACATTATGAGACAACATGACTCATTGGGAAAGACAATAATGTAGGAAAAGAGGAAATCTGTGCTACAGGTGAATTGATTCAATCAAGGAAGTCCAACTGTGCAAGACCTGAGCAGGACTGTTCATGTCCTGGGCTCTTGGAGAGCTCTCATTCAAGGGTTGGCATAAGTCAAAGTTGACTTCATGGTAAATGGCAACAACAGAGAGCAATGTGTTGGGGAGACAGATGAGAGGTCAATAGTCAATAACCTGTATGATGAATGAGTTTCTAAATGTCTGGATTGAGCACTTTAATCACAAGGTATGATTATGAGAGCTATAACTTAATGGTAGAAAACAGGTTTTGTATTCACAAGGTCTCCTGATTTCTCCATTTAAAATGGATGTGCACCACTGAATTTCAAGATGCTGTTGTACTGCAGCTCCCTTTAACTCTAGCTATCATAGCCAGTTGTGAGAGTTGCAATCCAGTGTCACTGCAAAACCACAGTTGCCCATTGCTGCTTTAAAAGGATAACTGACCACAAGGACCACTGCCTCAAATCTTGAAGAACAACTCCTGTTTTGAGCAAACAGTACTGGGCTAAATGGGCCAGCACTCTGACTTGCTATGATTTGTGTGTGTGTTCATATGAGTTTTCAGTGGGATCCAAGTAAGACATGTTCTCACACTTAAGTAGTGGGAATAATAATTAGTTTTTTGTGGGTTTTTCGGGCTGTGTGGCCATGTTCTAGAAAGAAACTCTTCTAGAACATGGCCACACATTCCGAAAAACCCACAAAAAACTATGGATGCCGGCCATGAAAGCCTACGACTTCACATTGGAATAATAATTGTCCTTCACCATATATGGATAGAACAAATCCTGCTAGATTTGGCCATCATTTGTTGTTATTAACTGCTGTCAAATCAACTTTGACTTATGGTGACTCTGTGAATGAGAGACCTCCAAATTCCCCTATCATCATTAGCCCTACTCAGGTCATGCAGACTGAGGGTTGTGGCTTCCTTGATTGCGTCTATCCATCTATAATGCAGTCTTCCTCTTTTTCTGCTGCCTTCTACCTCACAAAGCATTATTGTCTTTTCTAGTGAGTCATGTCTTTTCATGATATGTCCAATGTACAACAGTTTCAGTTTAATTATTTTGGCTTCTTGGGAGAGTTCAGGATTGATTTGCTATAAGATCCCTTTGTTTGTCTTTATTAGCAGTCTATTCTATCCGCAGAACTCTTTTCCAGCACCACATTTAAAATTAGTTAGTTGGTTTTTCCCCCTATCAGTTTTCTTCATTGTCCGTCTTTCAAAACCATGTAGAGAAAATGGAAATAAAATGCCATGGGCAATCCTAATTTTAATATTCAATTATATGTCTTGACACTTCAGTATCTTGTTTAGTTCTTTCATAACTGCCCTTCCAAGTCCTAGTCTTCTAATCAGAATGGGAGAGAATATTCCTGTTTAATTCTTTCATTTTTCTTCTTCTTTTTTTTAGCATTGGTATTATGCTAGGTCCACTCCAGAATGTGGGTGTATCAGCTTAGCTGGAGATTGATGGGATGATAATTGAGAGGATAGGGGTTCTGTCAATTTCTTCTACTTACTTTATGGGCTGCTCTTTGTCAGGGAACGGAGTCTGATGTTTTAATTGATGGCAGAAGGTATGGATGAAACTTTAGTGGGCCAAGAGAAGCTTTCCAGATGAAATGAATTAGGAGGAAGTGATGGGATGGTTTAACAGAAGGGGAAGCTTTTGTAGTCTGTTCATGAGTTTATATTATATTGTAGTGCCTTCTGAAAGGCCACAGCCTTGTTGTGATGACAGACAGGAAGAGCAATCAATTCCTGAGTCATAGGTTGTCACATGAGTCTTAGGAAGGGAGGGAGAGATGAGAGATCAGATGTTGTAAAGACCTTGCCCTTGGCTAGAGTGCCCAGCTGAAGAGCACTCAAACATAAATTGCAGGAGGATGAGCAGGTGATCTGATACTTGGGGTGGAAGTGATGGACAATCAAGGCTCTGTAGGAAAGTACCATTTTATTCATGCTGTATCTGGTGGAAGAAGCCCCCTCACCCTCTCTCCAGTTGACTCACTAGAATCCACCTGTTCTGTGAAGCCTTTTCTTGATCCCTTTGATTTTCTCTCCCCTGAAATAAACTAACAGATTATAAACCGTAGTTGTACACATGCTACTGATGTTATTATTGTCCCTCTTTCCCATCCCTCCCTGTGGTTTATGTAACTCTGCAGAGCATCATGTACACTGACACATGGTGCTCCCAAAAACACTCATGCTGTGCTGAGCTAGCACATGTGCTTCAGTTTTTAAATGAGCATGGCACAGGTCTACTCAGAAAATGTTTTGTCTTTTTTAAAAGGGAAGTTTCACACACACACACACACACCCTGTTGAAGAGACTGGATTCTTTTTCACTAATATCTCCCATGGTCTACTAATGCATGATCAATATATTAAATCAGCCCTGGTGGCGCAGTGGTTAAATGCCTGTACTGCAGCCACTCACTCATAGACCACAAGGTTGCGAGTTCAATACCAGCCAGGGCTGAGGCTCGACTCAGGCCTGCATCCTTCCGAGGTCGCTAAAATGAGTACCCAGCTTGTTGGGGGGCAATCAGCTCACAGTTGTAAACCGCTTAGACATCCCATAGTGTGATATGAAGCAGTATATAAATAAGCTGCTTTGCTTTTTGCCTTGCTTAAATGATCATACTAAAGATTTCATAAAAACTGCAGCATAATTAATCAATGGTGAAAGAGGATGCCGTGCTGACAGCTTAGCCATGTGAGTGCTATGCTGAATCAGGTCAGAATGTTATTTGCAAGACTCCTATCAACCAATAACCATAAAACTGATAAAAATAAGTGGCATGCCATTCTTGGGAACGTAATTAAAAGAAAGGATTTTATTCTGAAATCCTTTCCCTGAACAGAAGATTCTTTCTGTTCATGGACAGGTTTGCAATTGAGTGAAAGATCCTGCTGTGGAAGGTAGGGATGTGACTCTTACCAGTTTCTTCCCTCTCTCTACAGCAGGAGTGAACAAACTCCACATCCTGGAAAACTTTGTTATGTGCCTTCATGTTGACTGCAACTTTTGGTGACACTATGCTAGGGTTTTCTTGGTAAGATTTCTTCAGAGTAGATTTGCCATTGCCTTCCTAAAGCTGAATGTGTGTGACTTGCCCAATGCCACTCAGTGAGTTTCAGTGGCTGAAAAGAGATTTGAACCCTGCTCTGCCGGAGCTGTGAAATATGAAAGCTGGACAGTGAAGAAAACAGATAGAAAGAAAAGCAGTTCATTTGAGTTGGGCTGGAGAAGAGTGTTAAGGATACCATGAATGCAGTGGCATCACTAGGAGGTGTGGGGTGTGTGGATCACACTGGGTGATACCCCAGAGGGGAGTGTACATTCTGTGTGGGGTTGGTGCAGCAGCTGGGTGAGTGAGAAAGGGCATTGTGTCCCTTTCTAGCTTGGCTAGCAGCCGTGCAAGATGTAAAACAGCTGTCCAGAGTTGCAGCATTGCTCCTCTACCAGCAGGAGCTTTGTGCGGGATGCTTTTCATTCAGAGTCTGGTGTAGCTGCTCCCCAGAGCAGCAACACCATATCCCAAATGGCTGTTGGAGGCCGCAGCATCACAGCCCACCCCAGCTGTGGTCAGCAGCACCCACACCAGGTGACACCAAGCACTGGGATGCCACTGTATGGATGGCCAAAAAGGCAAACAAATGAACAGATCAAGCCTGAACTCAGAAGCTGAGATGGCTAAACTGAGGCTGTTCTACTTTGGACACATTATGAGAAGGCAGGAATCACTAGAAAAGACAATGGTGCTAGAAAAGGTGGATGCAGTAGAAAGAGAGGAAGACCACACAGCCAGTTGGATAGACTCAATCAAGGAAAACACAATCCTGAGCTTGCAGGGCCTGAGCAAAGTGGTTGAAAGGCTTGGAGGTGTCTCAGTCATGGGGTCGCTATGAGTCAAAGTCTATTTAAAAGCAGCTAACAACAACAAGAGGTCCCTGCCCTCTTGCCTTAAGGAGGCAGTGGTTAGACCACTCTTAAAAAAACCCTCCCTGGACCCCCTGGACAGAAATAATTATAGACCTGTTTCGCTGTTGCCATTTTTGAGCAAGGTGATTGATTGAAAGGGTGGTCGCCAATCAACTACAAGTTGTCTTGGAAGAAACCGATTTTCTGGATCCATTTCAAAACGGATTCAGGATGGGATATGGAGTTGAGACTGCCATGGTCACCTTAGTCGATGATTTCTGTCTGGGCATTGACAGGGGAAGTATGATCCTGTTGGTGCTCTTGGACCTCTCAGCGGTCTTCTATGCCATAGACCATGGTATGCTTCTGGAACGCCTGAGTGAGTTGGGTATCGGTGTCACTGCTTTGCAGTGGTTCCAGTCCTACCTCTCGGGTAGGTTCCAGATGGTGTCGCTTGGGGATAGTTGTTCGGCAAAGAGGGAGCTCAAATCGGGTGTCCCTCAAGGTGCAATTCTGTCCCCAATGCTATTCAGCATTTACATGAAGCCACTGGGCGAGATCATCCAGAGACATGGGCGGGGTGTTATCAGTACGCTGATGACACCCAAGTATATTTTCTCTATGTCTCGGACTGATGCAGTGACTAAGGATGGCATCTCTCCTCTGAATGCCTGTCTTGGGGTGATAATGGACTGGATGAGGGAAAACCAACTCAAGCTGAATCCAGGTAAGACAGAGGTACTTGTCATAGGAAACCCAAACCTGGGAATGGAGTTATGTCAGTCAGTTCTGGATGAGGTCACACTTCCCTTGTCCGCAGCTTTGGGGTGCTCCTTGACTTGTCGCTTCACTTGACAGCTCAGGTGAATGCGACAGTCAGGAGCTCCTGTTATCAGCGTCGGCTGATACACCAGCTGCGCCCCTTCCTGGAGCAGGGAGACCTTGAAACAGTAGTACATGCACTGGTGACCTCTCGATTAGACTTCTGCAATGCGCTCTACAATGCGCTCTACCCTTGTGCCAAGTTCGGAAACTTCAGCTTGTGCAAAATATGGCAGCCAGGTTGATTACGGGTACTTCCTATAATGACTATATAATACTGGTCCTAAAGTCCCTTCACTGGCTGCCAATTAGTTTCCAGGCAAGATACAAGGTGTTGGTTATTATCTTTAAAGCCCTACATGGCTTGGAACCAGAATACTTAAAGGATCACCTTCTTCCATATTGTCCGTCCCGCACACTAAGGTCCTCAGGGAAGAATCTACTACAGCCAAAAATAATCTAGGCTAACATTGGTTAGCTAGAGGGCCTTCTCCATTGCTGCTCCAAAGCTGTGGAATGACCTGCCGGAGGAGATCCGTCACATCTCTGCTCTTACAGCCTTTAAAAAGGCTCCTAATACAGATCTCTTCTGGCAGGCCTTACCAACTTAACTCCTCTCCCCGCACAAGGTGATCTATGTCGCTTTGTCCACCAGTTATCTCCCTTTTAAAACTTTTATATTTTTGTATTTAAAATATGTTTGTTTACCGGTAATTGTAATTTTTGCATTGGGTTGGGATTGGGAAGGGACTTTTTGAATTTTATTGTATTTCTATGTATTTTTATTGCTGTAACCCACCCGGATTCCTTGTGATTGGGCAGGCTATAAATAAATAATTTATTATTTATTATTATTAACAACTCGTGGAGCTATCCCAATCCAATACTTAAGCCACTTCACTGGCTCTCTTTGCCCAGAAGGCTATATCTAGCAATGTTCACAACCTTTAGAGGACTGTAGCTGTTCCATCACACCTGCCATTTTTGACTGGAAGTCTCATTCTGTTTTGGAGTATTAGAGGGAACCTTTCACTTTCAAGATATGGGGCACCCAAAAACAGCACTGCTTTATACTACTTAAAGTGGTGGTGCTGCTCCATGAGCTATTGGCTGCTGGTCCCTGCTGGATTTCCAGGTAAGAAAGAAAGATTTGCAGCCAGTGGGCCCAAATAGGCTAATGATCCCTAGCACATTGGTGCAGAAAAAAGATTGCTGGCGCACTCAGATAATTTAGAAAACAATGTTTTAAAGAATTTTTTGGCCAAACATGGAGTAATGTGGCCAAAAATGGAAGTCAGTAGGGTTCCCAAAAGTCACATGTATTATGTGGGCCACACAGTTCCAGTGCAGATTTTTTAAAGGATACAGAGGCTTCAGTCACATGGGAAAACAATGAATGTACTCTCTTGTCTTATACCCTGGTGTGGGACCTTTGCACATGGGATTTTCTGGCTAGCAGAAAAGGACTTGGAATCCAAGCCAAAATGAGCACCTTTATGAATGGATTTAATTACCTTATTGACACCTTTAAAAAAAAGAATTGGAACTTTTGGATTTAAGCATTTCAGTATTTAGATTATATGGTAGACACTCTGTATACACTGCCAATATATAGTCAGCTAAACTGGCACATCAGCTGATTTCTCGGCAGTCTTGGCCACATGTGAAATCTGGTACTCCCTGACAATGTTTTCAAGCTATATCTTCTGGCTTCTAACTAGGACAACATATTTGTGGTTTCTGAAGGCTGTGGGATCTATAAAGCCTTCTTTCCTAATGTCTGTTTTGTAATGGAGTGGGTTTTTTTTCTAATGGAGCTGGCAGGCAAAAGCTTTAATCACAGGAACATGGGAACAATTTGATGCTTAAGGCTTGTCTGCACTGAAACCTCAGATTGCTGAACTTTGCACAGAGATGTCTCATTTACTTTGCATTACTATTTGATCTGTCAGCTCTTTCAAATATTGTACAATAAGAGAATAGGCTTTTTGATTGCAGGGTTGAGGTACCTCTAACCTTTGTCAATGGCACCCTGGTTTTTCTGGGCAGAGATGAGCAAGCTGAGAAAGTGTATGCTGAGGGACCATGTGTATTCTTAGCCCCTCCAAAAACATGGGCTTCTTGCATCCTCCATCAAATTAGAAGTAACTGGAAGTTCATTGTACTTCTGATAAAAATTCTGAAAAGCACTAATGCAAAGTCCTATATCTTATTTATTTAATGTATATCCCACCTTTCTTCCAGCACAGGATTCAAGGCAGCTTACAATTGCCAAACCAAAGCTTGGAACTGCTTAAAGTTATCTTTAAAAAACAAAAATCCCCCAACGCACATTAAACAGTGTAAACTCATTTAAAACATAATAAAATAGAAACACAACACCACCCATTGAAAACTCTATCTGCCACAACATATTAAAAACCAAAATCTTCTTTAAAGAGGATGGCACTTCTCCTGAGGGCTCCTAGGAGCAGTGGTTTTCCATTTTCAGCTTGAGTTTTGTGAATAGAAAGGGCTCAGGGACGATGACAGCAATGATGATGATGATGATGATGATGATTGTAATTGTAATTGTAATGGCTGTGGCCTGTAAGATTCCCACTCCTTTTTTAAGGCTTGGATTTTTGCCATCTTTGCATCATGTACTTATATGCATAGGGAAAAGGATGACCACACAACATTCAGTTTGTGTTTCCTGAAAAAAAATGGCAAAAAATAAGGATAATGAGCTATATTGATATCTACAGGATAAGGTATCACATGGCATGACTCTGAGGTAGAGCATAGCAAACTCTTGCATGTCCTGGCATCTTCAGGTTGAAAAATAAAGAGAAGAAAGATCAGATAGCAGGTGATGGGAAAACCTGTGTTTGAGACTGTGGAGAACCACTGCCAGTATCAATGGAATGAGGTATATGGATAAGGTATGGCTTGGTATTGTCTGATCGGGTAGAAAGCAACATCAGTGATGATGTGACTTGTGCTCTCTTCTTGATCTAGGGAAATTCCAAGAAGAACAGAAGTCGATAGTATTGGTTGGCCAGCTGTCCTCCGGATTATGCTGCTTCACAGAAACACAGACACTGGAACTGGTATTCGGCTGGCAATCCTCTCTTGACTGGACATAACTGCACTGGTGGATTTAACTCATATGTGTTTTTTGGTGGTGTGGGTGGATGTGAGACCACACTGTATTGGGTAGCTGGATTCATGCCGTGCAAACTTCATGTTGCCAGTAAAGCAGACAGGAAAATATGTGCTCTGTGGATAAACTGCATAGGAATTAACCATGATTTTTTTAATCATATACTTTGTAACTACCTTTAATGTCCATGTACAAACTTCCAAGATTTTGTATATTCAGTGCATATTTAGATGAACACATCTGGTATTAATGTGATACTTGTCTTTTCCTGCCGAAGAGATTGTTATTCCTGCCCGTCCATCCCTTTCTGTGGGTTAAACAAAAACAACAACAACACAAACCACAGAATTAAGAATATTTTTCAGCTACATTCTCCTGTGCAATTATTGTGAAATGTATTGCAGATTCCAGTCTCATCCTCTTCTAGACTAGCTTAAAAGATTTCCTGAGAAAGGCAGTCTGTAAATTTATACTGAAGTATTCAGTGCAGCTGTGACTAATGCAACTTCATATTAACTTGTAACTGCAGTTTAAAAGTGTACAGTAGTGGTCTTTTGAAATCAAATGCAGAAAGTGGGCCAGAGAAGCTGTCTGTGTCAAATTGGGCTGTAGAGTGACATTGTGTACATTTGTTTGTTATTAATTTTCATGCAGATCTGATAACAGTGAAATATCCAGTAACAGTCGGTGGACGATGTAAATAGGAAGACTGCTGAAAGGGAGAGTTCTTTTTTTACAAAACGAAGACCTTTTCACCTTCACAAGAGTGGGCCATTATTCACAGTGGATCATCAGTTTCAGATGAAGGCTGATATATGAAAACAGACTAAGAAATCACTGAATTAGGAAAGCTCAGCACAGGAGGACTGGTTCAAATGGGACGTGGAAAAAGTCAAAACAGGAAGTGGAAGATAGTGCTCAGTTTGGGGAAGTTTTTAGCACTCACATGTAACAGTGTGCCTGATTTTCATAACATTATCCCCGAGTTGAGGGGGTTTGTGTAGAGATCCCTATGCACCTTTACATCGGTTTAACCTTACTTTCCCCATGTGGTAATCAGGCATTTATTCCTGAAGACCAGCAGTGTTTTCTAGTTCTAGACCATGGCACTGTCAGAGTTTGAGCCAATCCTAGGCCCAGGGATAGACAACATGAGGCTCTTTAGATGTTGTTCAGCTGCAACTCCCAGCAGGCTGAGCTAGCACAGCCAGTGGTGAGGAATGCTGGGAGTCTGACAATGTGGGTGGGGCTGCTTTCTGGCTACCCCTACTTAGACTGATTGTTCCTGGGGCATTTTGGAATTTCCTGGTTGATGTCTTAATATTCTGAAATATATTCTTCACCCACCCTCATCCCACCCCACCCCCATGAGCAGTTTGTTCATGCCAGCCTGAGGGTTTTTTAGCACAGATTTCTGCCACCAGTTTGCAAGAAGTTATGCTACTGAATATTTCACACTTGCTCTGTGAGAGAAAGTAGCTGCCCTATATTCAAGGGTTACTCAATTGTATCAACCATGTCAATGTGTATGATGAGCATAAAATAAATATACTGCCATGTTATTTCTTCCTTTCAGAGATTTTTTATCTGTTTTTAACGTTCACAGCAAATGTGGTTTTGAAAACTACTGCCACTAGATAAGTTTGTGATGTCTGTAGCCTTCAGATATATGTCAGTATTTCAGAATCTGGGGCAATATGACTGAATGACTTGGCTGTTGGGAGGATGGAAGGATTTTATAGTTGCCTGTAGAAAATTTATGAGGTTTATTTGACTTTCAGACAAGTAAAAATTCAAACTGTAAGTTGATGGTGATTTAAAAACTGCCTAAGTTATGTTCATATTAAATTGCTAACTCCTTTGTTATCTCTGCTCAGACTTAGAGATAGGGATGCAGCTGTTAAATGGGGAGGTTAAAGGAAAACATCTGGTGACAGATTTATGAAGAGCAAATGAAGGGAGACAAAGATTTATTTATCTGCATTAGGAAATTCCTCTGGAGATTTTGAATGTTTCCAGTGTGAGCTGAAGGTACATCTGCATGGTGGTTTTGACATACGTGTCAGGGATTTATTCCCAGATGGGTTTCTCCCTTAACCTTATCTATCCACACACTGAATGGGACATAAGTGAATAAGACACAGCTTATTCAGACTGTTCAGTTGTGAGATAAATCTACAGATGAGTCTGTTTTGTCACATTTGTTGTTTAGCTCACAAGTGCTCTAGCCCTTCACGGCTGCTTTTGTTGCTACAGTTGGCAACAAAACCTAACCAAATCCCATGTGTTTGGAAGCTTTGGAAGCATGCACTACAAGGAAACCTCCTGCAGGTCCCTGCCTACCAGTAGTACATTTATTTGCTGCATTTAATAGATGCCTTTCCCAATCTGTCCAGAGGATGACATAATACTGTAATATAGTTACCCTCTCTGAAAGCAACCTTTTCAATGAGTCAAATAGCAACAGCCGTAAAGCAATAATAGCCTTTTCCTTCATGTGTGTAGTACTCAAGCAATTCTAAGACTTTAGTATGTTTGCAAAGCCTTCTCTCGAATGTCCTGCCCAAGAATACACCCTCATCTATGTACATGTACAATTCTGTAACTTTTTTGTTGTTGTTGTGGGCTTCAAATCGTTTCTGACTTATTGCAGCCCTAAGGTGAACTTATCATGGGGTTTTCTTGGCAAGATTTGTTAAGAGAGGGTGAGACTGAGAGTGTGTGACTTGCCCATAGTCACCCAGTGTGTTTCCATGGCTGAATAGGGATTTGGACCCAGTGAAGATTTTTAACATGAGCTTTTACTATATGAACTTGCAGTTTAATGTCACACATTTAGCCTCATGGTTGTGGGGAGTGTCTGGGAAAGCAGCCAACAAAACCGTTGATAAGGATGAGGCACACAAATCAAGACTTTGCAGCAGCACGAAGGCAATTCTAAGAGCACAGTACCAGTCCAGTGTCCAATAGAGCAAAACCAGGGGGCAAGCCAAGGGTCCAGGGGTCCAGAGAGCAGGTCAGCAAGTTCAGTCCAGGGTCAAGAGGTTCCAGATAGCAGATCAGCAAGTCCAGCATCAAGAGTTCCAGGTCAATCTGAGGTCTAGAAGGCAAAATTTCAGGCAAAAAGGGAGTCAGAATAAGATGCTTTCACCAGGGAACGCAGATAGACTCTGACGAAGAAGCTCAGCATCTCACAGCTGTTTATATTGGCCCAGTTCCTAATCACAGCTGTTTGGTTATTGCTGAGTGTTTCTCATATAACCTCCTGGATCGATGGAGGCACCACCCTTTCTGTCCTCTGGCTGAAGGTAGGTACCTCCTCGTCCTGCTCCTCTATGCCTCCCAGGCCTGGAACCTCTACTGGGAGGAGGCTGGGCTTCTGAGTCACAGGCTCCGCTGGAGCTGGCAGAGCAAAGCTAGGGCCTGGCTCAGCCAACTCTGCTGGAGCTGGCAGATCAAAGCTAGGGCCTGGCTCAGCCTCCTTGTCCTCTGTGTCTTCCTCATCCTCAGCCTGGCTGGCCATGACAGGGAGCATGATACTGGCCTGGATAAGTCATGTTTCATTGTGTGTAGCTCAGTGAGTCAGTACATCACAGACTGTAAGAGGAGAGGCTTCTGTCTTCCTATCGGAGTATGTGTGAATTGCTCTCTGCTTTAAACAACTTCTGCCTCCTTTAATGACCAGTAAAGTTGTCTTTTACACCAGTGGCTTATGCAAGTCTTGATCTCATATGATTCCCTTGGACCCTGGAGTGGTACCAGAACTTATAGAACATAGAGGGTTTTATAACCCACTCCCAATCTTGTATAATATCTATATGAAGCCACTGGGTCATCTGAGAATTTGTAGAAATGTGTCATCCATCAAATAATACTACTACTACTACTACTACTACTACTAATAATAATAATAATAATAATAATAATAATTTTTATTTATAGCCCGCCTCTCTGCCCAACAATCGAGGCGGGTTACAACATTAAAACAAGACAATGTAAAAACAACCTCAATCCCCAAGTCCTGACCTCCCAACCCCTTAAAACAGAATTAAACAAGGAAAAGTTAAAACCATTAAACAATAAACTTTAAAACAATAAAATCCTATACTGAGCGATCACGCGTAATGAGCCAACTAATTAACCGAATAAACTCATCTCCCTGGGCAGATGTATTCTAGGGGGGTTCTTAAATCCCTCCACTGGCTGCCAATCAGTTTCTGGGCACACTACAAGGTGTTGGTTTTAACCTTTAAAGCCCTACATGGCTTGGGTCCATCTTATCTCAGGGACCGCCTCTTCCCGTATGACCCTCCCTTCGCCCTTCGGTCCTCTGGGAGGAATCTGCTGCAGCCAATAAAAACCAGGCTGTCTCAGACCTCCCAGAGGACTTTCTCTGCGACCGCTCCCAGACTCTGGAATGGCCTGCTGGAGGAGATCCGTCATATTACCACTCTTGCTGCTTTCAAGAAAGCAGTAAAGATGGATCTCTTTCGGCAGGCCTTCCCGGAATAACTTTCCGGCTCCAGGAGACAACTGCATCGCCCTTCCCCTGCTGCTCATTTTGTATTGTGTTGCATTTTGTATTTTGTTGTATTACGGAGCATGTTGTTTTAATTAATAATTAGTTTAATATTGTTTTAAGGAGTGGGAGGGTTGGATGGGTACGTGAATGTTTTTAACTTCTGTATCTTAACTGATGTAACCCGCCCCGATTGCTCCGCAGAGGGACGGGCTATAAATAAAATTTATTATTATTATTATTATTATTATTATTATGGGAAGGCCTGCCGGAAGAGATCCGTCTTCACTGCCTTCTTAAAGGCAGTGAGCGTGGTAATAAGGCGGATCTCATCCGGCAGGCCATTCCATAGCCTGGGAGCGATGGCGGAAAAGGCCCTCTGGGAGGTCTGAGACAGCCTAGTTTTTATTGGCTGTAACAGATTCCTCCCAGAGGACCGAAGGGCACGGGGGGGGGGGGTCATATGGGGAGAAGCGGTCCCTAAGATAAGATGGACCCAAGCCATGTAGGGCTTTAAAGGTTAAAATCAACACCTTGTACTGGGCCCGGAAACTAATTGGCAGCAAGTGGAGGGATTTAAGCCCTGGTGTTATGTGCTCCCTCCTAGATGTCCCGGTAATTAGCCTGGCTGCCATATTTTGCACCAATTGAAGTTTCCGGGTTAGGCACAAAGGTAGCCCCATGTAGAGCGTGTTGCAGTAATCCAGACGTGAGGTTACCAGCGCATGTACCACAGTTTCCAGGTCCCTCATATCCAGATAAGGGCGCAGTTGGCATATCAGCCGAAGCTGATAACAGGCACTCCTGACCGCCGCATTCACCTAACTAGTCATGTGAAGAGACGAGTTTAGGAGCACCCCCAAACTGCGAACACCGTCCTTAGAGGAGAGAGTGACTCCATCCAGGACTGGAGACTGTATTCCCAGATCTGGTTTCGGGCCTGTGACTGTGAGTACCTCTGTTTTGTCTGGATTCAACTTCAATCTGTTTTTCCTCATCCAATCCATTACCGCTCTGAGACAGTCATTAAGGGGTGAGACGCCATCTGAAGTCTGAGTACCGATTGATACCCATCTCTTTTCCAGTAGATAAAGATGGAACATCTTGAAACTTGGGTTGCTCCTCCCATATCCTAGTAGGCAGGACAAAGACTGATGAGGGTCCTTCCTCCTGTAGACACATGAGGAGGGGGAGGACCCTCTTCTATCTTTGTCCTGTCTACTAGGATTGATATGGGAAGAGCAACCCCAAATTCCAGGATGTTCAATCCTCATCTGCTGGAAATGAACATCTCACAGGTAAGATCTAAAGTTCCTTTTTCTTTTATCATTCGGTCAGGTGGGGCTGTACAAGTGCTGAACCAGTGACTTGATTTGGAAATGGGCTAGATGTAGGCCAATAAAATGGAGCTAAATCTTGAAAAGGTGAAACCACTGTGTGTGGATAGGGCTCAGGTCTGGGGATTTGATGTTTGGCCTGTTTCAGATGGAGTTGTACTCCCATTGAAATAGCAGTTTCATAATTTAAAAGTTAGAAACCCTGGTAATTTTCACAATGTTGATTGCCTTCAAGTTGACTTCAACTTATGACAGCCCTATAAATGTGAGACCCCCAAGAGTCCTGGTAATCAGTTTGATGACTTTGTGACTTTTTAACAGCTTTGGGCTGGTTTGTCAGCTGTGGACATTTCTGGATAGGATTAGTTTAGCTCTGGTGATCATGGTAGCCTTATAGTTGGATAACTACCTATATAGTTGACCCGCCATATCCATGGATTCTTTATCCACAGATTCGACCATCCACGGTTGGAAAATATTTTTTAAAATATAAATTACAAAAAGCAAACCTTGATTTTGCCACTTTATATCAGGGACACCATTTTACAATGCCACTGTATTTAATGGGACTTGAGCATCCACAGATTTTGGTACACATGGGGGTCTTGGAACCAAACTCCATTGGATACCAACATGTTATTTATGTTACCTGTAAACATTTAATTTCTACAGAATCACTAATTTGCAGTGGTGGCTGGTAACCTCTGTGTTAGTGGGGCAGTGAATCTTCTCTGGAGTTTAGTGTGGACTTTAAAGGAGCTATCCAAAGTACTAAACCTATGGTGTTTAGCATCCCAAATAGCTCAGTTTAGAATAAAACCCAGAACAAATTAACTATCCCATTGCAAGGAAGCCACCAGCTGGCACTGGGTTTACAGTGTTGGAGTGAGAGTTGGGAGATCCAATTTCAAATTCCCACTGAGCCATGAAACTCATTGGGAGATTTGAGTCTTAGTCTGGTCTGTCACAAAGGGTCGTTAGGATAAAGTTAAAGGAACAGAGCAACATCAAATTCTTTGACCTTTTTGGAAGAATAGTAGAATATAAATGTAACTAATAATAAAAAGTGAGCCAGCATGGTATAGTGGTTTGAATGTTGTATTACGACTCTGGAGACCAAGGTTTGATTACCCAACTCCCCATGAAACCCACTGGGCCACCTTGGGCAAGTCACATGCTCTCAGCCTCAGGCCTCCTTTGCACAAATCTTGCCAAGGAAATCCCATGATAGGTTCACCTTAGGGATGCCATAGGACAGAAAGGACATGAAGGCATACAACAAACAACAAATAATGAAAAAAGAGAATCATAATAGAATCATAGAGTTGGAAGAGAGGACAAGGGCAGTCCAGTCCAACTCCCTGCCATGTAAGAATACACAATCAAAGCACCCCCAACAGATGCCCATCCAGCCTCTGTTTAAAACCTCCAAAGGAGATCCCATCACTCTTCTAGGCATCATGTTCCAATGTCAAGCATGTCCTACTCTTGGAAAATTCTTACTAATGTTTATGTGGAATCTCTTTTACTGTAGCTTGAATTCATTGCTCCATGCCCTAGTCTCTAGAGCAGCAGAAAACAAACTTGCTCTTTCTTCCATATGACATCCTTTCAAATATTTAAAAATAGCTTTTATGTCACTCCTTAACCTCCTCTTCTCCAGGCTAAACCTACCCAGCTCCCTAAGCCATTCCTCATAGGGCATGGTTTCCAGATCTTTTGCCATTTTGGTCGTCCTCATCTAGATATGCTCCAGCTTGTCAACATCCTTTTTGAATTGTGGTGCCCAGAACTGCCCACAATATTCCAGGCGAGGTCTGACCAAAGCCGAATAGAATGGTACTATTACTTTCCTCAATCTAGAAACATACTACTGTTTCAGCCTAGAATTGCATTGGCTTTCTTAGCTGCCGCAACTCATAGCTGACTCAAATTCAGCCTGTTGTAGTGGTCTGGGTGTTGGACTACAATTGTGGGAGACCAGGGCTAAGATCCCCGGTTGACCATGAAAAACCACTGGGTGACTGTGAACAAGTTACACTCTTGTGGCCTCAGAGGAGGGCAGTGGCAAACTTGCTGAACAAATCTTGTCAAGAAAACCCAGCGAAAGGTTCACACTTGGACCATTATAATTTGGAAACAAATTGAAGACATATGACAACAATGAGCAAATAAATAAATGTCAGTGGTCAGAACTGAAAGGAGAAGAGCACCTCTTCCTCTGCTAGGATGCCTGCCAGTGCTTTCCATTGAGTCTCTTAACTAAAAGTGATTTTTCTACTAGAAGTGAATAGAAGCAGGCTTTTCGTTGGTGCTGCTATGGTTGTTCCCCAAATTTAGTTCCCTTACCCTTTTAAAACTGCTACACCCCTATTTTTCTTTTCACAGACTCATTCATTACTGAAAGCACTTGGTGGTTCTTGAGATGTACTGGTCAGGAACTGAGTAATGAGGCTCATTTTATACCTTTACTTTAAGGCCATGGTAAATATCAGCCTTTATTGTCAATTTATGGAAATGAGAATGGAATGGATAGCGGACACCAACCTGGCTTGAGTCTACCTGGGGTCTGACATTTTCTGACATTCATTCACACAGATATTAATGTGCGCGTGACAATTGTCAGCACGATCCAGTAAGTCTGCTGTTGTTGCAAACTTCAAAGTACTTAAGTCACCGCACATGGCTGTTTTAGTGCAGTTGAGATCAAAGGCTCTGAGCTTGCTTGAACACCCATTTTTCCCTCCTCTTCCATGTCCTTTGTATGAGACAAAATCTGGGCCCTAATCCATTCATTTTATCATTACTGATTCTTTTTACTCTGTTCAAAGTGCTATTGTCAAATCGACCCTGCAACTGTTCAGAAATATGTGTGCTACCCTTATTTGAGCCAGAGGAGGCAAAGAGTAATAATTCATGTGTTGTGTTTGAAAAGGTATTTGACAATCGTTCTGCTTAGAACTCAGCTGAGGTAGGAAATTAAAAATGAAGAACTGGTCATTTTGCAGATAGCTTTTCTCTTTCTGTTTTCCTTCCAACATTGTTGTGTAGCTGGGGTGGGAACGGCATGAATCTGCTGATGTTTTTCAGCTGCATTTCCCAGCATTCTTCACCATTGACCATGCCGGCTATGGCTGATGGAAACTGCAGTCCTTAGGTATCTAGAGGATTGCACAGTTCCCATCCCTGTTGTAGATCTTGAGGCATGGGAATGTCAGGGATGATGGGAGTTGTAGCTCTTCACCTCTGGCTCTAACTCACCACCTTGTTATGCAGCAGAGCTGACCAGCTTTGATCAGTGGTTAATGCTTCTTTCCCAAGCAGCAGAGTTTCAGAGAATAGGCTGAAGACCCTGACAAACTCTCCAAGCCTTCTCACCCTTCTTCCTGAGATGTCTCCAAACTTCTCCAGGATTCTTCTTCTCTTGTATCTTCCCTCAAGACACCAGACAACTCAGTAGTCCTATATAAAAGATCTACTTTATTCTACTATATACATAAATACTATATGCCCTACAAATCACAATATCTCCACACTACTCCACAATGTACATTAGCAAACATTGCAATTTATAGCCATTGTTAGACACCACCCACCAGTCAGTTTCCACCCAGTGGGTGTGTACATACATCTTGATTGGTCCACATAGATCATCCCATACCTAAGACCAACCCAAGTGTTTCATCACTTTACCTTGACCACTTAATGAGTCTCAGGTGTTTGCAATCTATCACAGGTGTTCTCAATATACCTTCTATAACTTTGTCCTTGGCTCTCAAGGCTTCTTAATTATATTATCTTTTTCACCTGTGTATCTTCCTGATTGCTCCTGCTTAGTCACTTTGACATTCACATAAATATTTTTATTTCTATTACTGTATATCCCATGTTGCTTTTTCCTTAACAGGGAATATTCCTTGTTCAATGGTATATGAATTCTGTTCAGTTTGGTGTTCATGGTAAATTAATCAACTGAGCTTTTAAGTTGATTAAGCAGCAAGACATATTAATTGGCAAGACTGAAAATTAAGGGCATATGTGGCTTTTCTGAGGCCGTTTCATAGTGTGACTGTCATAGGAACTGAAAAAATACTAAATATGATTTTCCTTCCAACAACTGTAGCATTTGTTCTGTTTTTAATATCTCAGAGTTTTATATAAATATTATAATAGTTTGTTGTTGTGTGCCTCATTTTTTACTTATGGCAACCCTATGGGTTGTTCAGAGGGGGGTTACCTTTGCTTTCCTCTGAGGCTGAAAGAATGTGACTTGCCCAAAGTCCCCCAGTAGTTTTCCATGACTGTGTGGGAATTCGAACCCCGGTCTCCAGAATCCTAGTCCAACATCCAGATCATTACATTACACCACACTGGCTCTCGCTGCACCACACGGTGCATATGAGAACAAGGTATATCGAATAATCTTTGATTGTAATTTTATATTAGCATTATAAAATTATATTTAATTTTATAATAAATTATCTTTACCTATAATTTACCTAATTGTTATTCCCTTTATGAAAAACTTGCAGAATCTTTAGCTTTGACTTGAACAGTTGGTAGCTTTTGACTGAAGCACATTTTCAATTTAATCTGAATTGCCTTTTCAAGGATAGGGGCTTATTTCAGTCGTTTCTGAACCAAGAATTTATGGGATGACACACGTGATTTAGCTTTTGTTGTTTCCTCCATAATCCAGGCAGCTCAGCAGAGTCCACAGGACCATTTTCAGCTGATATAGGCAACATTCCATATCTATTTAAATGTGTAGGAGGAGTGCATTCTTGTATTTCAAGGCATTTTGTAGAGGATGAAAGATTTGGAAAATCTCATTGAAACTCCTAATCACAAGGAAGCAAGGCCATTAAGTGGCAATGGAGCTACTAGGTCCTGAGTTATAAACACCTTGATTTATGAGGAAACACTTTGGTTTTGCTAGACTCAGAAGGCAACCTTTTGCCCCAATAAAAACATTATTAAAATGTAGTAAAATTAGTAGTGAGAGAGAGAGAGACAGAGAGAATTGTTTTGCTTCCACTATTTCTCCATAGTATTGAATCAGATATAGTGCACTGGTTCCAATAAAATTAACTGAGAAAAGGAAACCAAGACCAGGTATCGCAATGATCTGATACTGTTCTTATTTGTACTTTAAATTTTTTTATTTCCATTACAAATATTCCTTAATTCACTTTCCTTTTTCCCTTCCTGTCACCCCACAATCTTACTTAATAAGCCAAATATATATCACTATCTATCACTGTATATCTTCATAGTATTAACAACCGGATTGTATATTATTCTTAACATTCAAAGTACATTTTTCCCCAAAAGAAAGTTTGATCAGTTGGTGGATTAAATCCAGAGTCTGGATGAGTAACTTAAGTAAATAAATTCAAAGAAGTAGCCACATTAGTCTGTAGAATCAGTCTGTAGAGAGATCTTGTAGCACATTTGAGACTAACTGAAAGAAAGAAGTTGGCAGCATAAACTTTTGTAGACTTTAGTCTACTTCCTCAGATGCTTTTGGTGGAGTGGAAGCCATGGACAGACATATATATGCCCTTGGTATGTGAGAGTGTCAATTCAAATTCAAAATCTTTTGTGTATGGAAATGAAATAACAAGTCCAGTTTTGCAGATGGCTTTGCTCTTTCCTTCCAACATTGTGTGTAGTTGGGGTGGGAATGGCATGAATGTTGATGTTCTTCAACTGCATTTCCCAGCATTCCTCACCATTGACCATGCTAGTCATTTGTGGACAAAGACATAGCCATTGAGTATGAAAACGAGGTGGCAAGGCCAGTAAATAAAGGTAGAATTCAGAGACATAGCTGTGTTAGTTGGGAGTATAAGTATGTAAAGGGCTCTTGTAGCATCTTTTAACTGAGTGAAAGAAATTGTAGCATAAGCTTTTGTAGATTTGCAGCATCTGAGTAAACAAAGTCTACAAAAGTGTATGCTACAATTTCTTTTTGTTCAGTTAGGGCAGTGCTTCTCCATTATTTTCTGTCACGCCCCCCCTTAGGAAAGAAGAAAACATTTCGCGCCCCCCGCGCGACTGTAAATAGTCACATGGGCGGGTTTGACCAATCAGGATAGAGCACGTTGGGCTGCTACTGGGGCTGCGCTGGGACAATCTTCCTCTCTCCAGCCGTAACGGGCCCCCCTTTAAGGAGCCTTGCGCCCCCCCGGGGGGCGCACCCCACTATTTCAGAACCGCTGAGTTAGGGCCTTTGCAGACTGCCAGAAATAGTGCAAATTGAGTCCACTTTAAGGGTTAGGGTTAGTGCTAGGGAGTCATGGGAATTGTTTTTTTTCTCTGTCAGAGAGCTCTGGTGCCACAATAAAATACAGTTCCCATGATACCCTAACCCTAACCCTAACCCTTAAAGTGGACTCAATTTGCACTATTCACGGTAGCGGCCCCGAAACCAAGAATTGGGTTGCAACCTCCAGTCCTGGATGGGGTCGCACTCTCCTCCAGTGACTGTGTTCGCAGTCTGGGGGTGCTTCTTGACTCGTCGCTCCTGATGACAAATCAGGTAAATGCAACGGTCAGGAGCGCCTGTTATCAGCTTCGGCTGATATGCCAGCTGTGCCCTTTTCTGGAAGTAAGGGATCTCGAGACCATTGTGCATGCACTAGTAACCTCACTCCTCGACTTCTGTAATGTGCTCTACATGGGGCTACCCATGTGCTTGGTTCGGAAGCTTCAGTTGGTTCAAAACATGGCAGCCAGACTTATTTCTGGAACATCTAGGAGATATTATTATTGTAAGCCGCTTGGATTGTCTGGCAATAAGCGGGATACAAATAAACTTTATTATTATTATTATTATTTCTGGCAGTCTGCAAAGGCCTCTCGTCTCAAAGCTTTTACAGGATCCCTTTGCATAAGGGATAAAGAGTTTCCAATTTTCTTCAAATTTATCTTCTTTAATTTCTCTTCTTTCTAATCTCATTTTATATTAGCTCGTCTGATAGTGCTGTAGACTATACTTGACTTATCCACTTTTGTACTGAAAGATCCTCAGTTTCCCATGATTTCACTATTTCCTGCCTTGTAGAATTTAACAGCAGAGCTGTAAGAGCTTAATTTGATAATCTTTCATTTTTATTCACAATGGAAATTAACAGTAGTGTTCCTCTGTGTTATGTGACCTAATATTTTACTTATCCAACTTAATGCTTGCTCTTACATAAAAGTCTTCCTCTTAGATAGTTTTTAAGAAAAAAAATTGAGTACTAAATATGTGAACACTTTGTATTAAACATTTTATTCATTGTTCTTAAAAATTAATCTTTTAAAAAATCTATAGTCAGTTTTTAAAATAATAGGCATGCACCTTTTCCTCCTCTTCCCTGCTCCATGTGCCAGGGAAAATGGCTTCACGTACCATCTCTGGCACAGGTGTCATAGGTTTGCCAACACAGCCCTATAAATACCAAAAATCTGTGGATGCTCAAATCCCATGAAATACAATGGTATAGCAAAATACTGTGCCTTATTGTTGTTTGTTGCCGTTGTTGTTTGTTGTTGTTGTGTGCCTTCAAGTTATTTCTGACTTATGGCAACCCTAAAGCGAACCTATCATGGGGTTTTCTTGGCAAGCAGCTTCAAAGGAGGCTTGCCATTGCCATCCTCTGAGGCTGAGAGAGTATGACTTGCCCCAAAATGGCAAAATCAAGGTTTGTTTTATAGAATTTATTGTTTTTAAAAATATTTTAAAGCCATGGATGGTTGAATTTATGGAGACAGAGTCTGTGGATACAGAGAGCTGACTGTACCTGTTTTTTCTCCCTGCTCATCCTTTGCAGGACTAATAATGAGTTGGACTGGAAGCAATGACCCTTTCTTCAGCCTGGCTTCTCATACCTAATGAGCAAAATAACATGGTTCTTCTCTTTTGTATCATGTTTAGTTTGGCCCTCAGCTGCTAATTCGGAGAGAGAGACAGACAAAGTACATATCTCTCATATAAATATAATAACAGCTCTCCACTGCATCTCAGCTGATCAGCCCTTAAACAAGCAAACCCATAAGCAGTAAAGAGGCCCATAGAGGGTGATATAATTGGCCTTTGGTATCTACTGGGGTTTGGTTCCAAGACCCTGTCACCCCATGGATACCAAAATCTGTGGATGTTCTAGTCCCATTATACACAATGGCGCAGTAATATGGTGCCTGTTATATAACATGGTAAAATCAAGTTTTGGTTTTCGGAATTTAAAAAATATATATTTTCAAGCCATGGATGGTTGAATCCGTGGATGCAGAGGACCGTCTGTAGTTTTTGATGTCTACTCTGCAGAAAAGAGTATGGAAAGTAACTTGTGTCCATATTTCAGTTCCAAGTATGGCCCCTGTTAAAAATAACTTGTTGATAGCAGGGGTTAGCAAACCACCAGACGTTTTGGATTTCAACTCCCACAAGCTCTGGGGCAACATGGCTAAGGGTGAGGGATTATGGGAATTTAAGTACCAAACAACAGGAGACCAAAGGTGTGTCCGAACCAAGAAAGCAAAGAGATTATTTGCCTCTGCAATGTCCACTCACTAGCAGAGCTCAGTTAGCACAAAGACAATCAGACATAAATGATGGGAATGTGCTTTGAACATGTAATTGAACTGATTGTATGTTTTTGAAAAGTGGGGTGCATATTTATATACAAGCAACAGAGAGGTGGTAATATTGTTTGGAGAAGAGAATTACACACAAAGGCTTACCCAGAATAGAACTGCACTTTTGCCCCAAAGACGTGTACAAATCCATAAAGCTTTAAGTGATTTGATGCTCCAGCGCTTTAATGTAAACTGGAGAAAGGACAGGAAATGAAACAAGATTAGGCTGTAATGGTAGATTAATGGCCCTGCAGCTTTTAAATTCAGCAACCCCATTCTCTGCTTGTTTAAGTTTCAGAACAAGAAGTAATTGTTTGAAAGAATCTCTGGGATGGATGGGGGTGGTGGAAGAGAACACCATTATTATCTTGTACAGTACCTACGAAAGACTTGACCTTTCAGGGCAGTGATGAATAGCAGTGGGAGAAAAAAAATTAGATTTGTTTCTAAAGCTGCACCGCTCTCTGCTTTGTGTGTGCAGACAAGTCTCATGGGTGGACACGTGTCCTTTTACTAACAACTGCTCTGTCCTTTCTTAAAGAAAGATTTTATATATGGGTGTGCATGGGTGTCTTTAAACAGAAGACTTAAAATTTTGCAAACTTTATTTCTGTGGAAGACAAGCAAACTTATATTATTGGTTTCATTCTCTATGCTAAACATATCCAGCTCCCTAATCTGCTTCTTATAGGGTTTGGTTTCCAGATGTTTTGCCAGCTGGGTCGCCCTTCTCTGGGCATATTCCAGCTTGTCAATATCCTTTTTGAACCATGGGACCAGGTCTGGACATAGGATTCCGGTTGGGGTCTGAGCAGAGCAAAATAGAATGCTACTATTACAGTTAGCCCTCCACATTTGCGGTTTTGACTTTTGTGGATTTGATTATTTGCGGATTTGATTAATAGGTTCTCTCTAGGAATCTCTAAGTCCACCAATGCAACTCTGCCAAAGTTGACCATAGAGTTGTGCTGGGAAACCTAGATGTTCCTAGAGAAAATACTTCTCTAGGCATTTATAGGTCCTCCAACATGATTCTATGATCAGCTTCTGGAAGGAGTTGACCATACAGCACTGGAGGACCTGGAGATTCCTAGAGAGGTGCTCTCTTAGGTAAAAAGAATAGTGTTTTTTATTTGCAGTTTTTCCACATTCATGGGGTCCTTCACCCCTAACTTCAACAAATGTGGAGGGACCACTGTACTTCTCTCTGTTGGTGCAACCTAGAGTTGTGCTGTTTTTTTGGGGGGGGCAGCAGCATTACACTGTTAATCATTATGTAGAGAGATCTAGTAGCACCTTTGAGAGTAACTGAAAGAAAGAAGTTGACAGGATGAGCTTTCGTAGACTTCAGTCTACTTCCTCAGATGCTAAAAGCATCTTTATAGGTCCTCAAAGCATCTGAGGAAGTAGACTGAAGTCTACGAAAGCTCATCCTGTCAACTTCTTTCTTTCAGTTACTCTCAAAGGTGCTACTAGATCTCTCTACATACTGATTCTACAGACTAACATGGCTATATCTTTGAATTCTACCACTGTTGACTCATGTGATCTACTAAGGTCCAAAACACACTGCAGAAATAATCCAGTCTGAGACTACTTTAACTGCCCTGGCTCAATGCGAGGGAATTTTCAGAACTTTAGTTTTGTGAGACATTTAGCCTTCTCTTTCAGAGAGCTCTGGTGCCACAATAAACTACAATTACCCAGGATTACTTAGCACAGAGCCAGGGCAAATGAAGCGGTCTCAAACTGGATTATTTCTGCAGTGTGTTTTGGATCTTAGATTGCAGTCCTATATCCACTAAACTGGTAAAAAAAAAGCCTGCTGAAATGGATGGCAATTATTTCTGATTTCAAAATGTCTAGAATCTTGAATGTTTTCAGGATTGTGATAAACCAATATTCAAGGAAAGAGTGATATCCTTCCAAGAAGACAGGCATCCTCTATGCATGTGCTGGAGATCGTTGAGGGACAGCATGCCCACCTTCTCTTTTTGTACTTTGGTTGGTTTTGGTCCTAGATTACCTGTCCATATCACAGGCAGAAATCTGATTAATGTAACACTTCTCATCACTTGGATTGCCATGACTTCCTAAGTCCTCATCCAAACAGAGAATAGCAAAATGAGTTGGTAGCCCTTTCTGGTGTACCATCCCAGACTGCAGCGTATGCTTACACATACTGGAGGGTACAGTGTTTGACTCTACCCTCACTTTAAACGTTGAGTTGAACTCATCAAGTGCTAGAAAGAGTTGAACATTTTACTTCGATGTGTTCGCCTTAGCGTACCATAAATCTTGAATGCACCCAAGAACAACAAACATTAGACAAAAATTCTGCCCATTTCCCACATCAGACAGCCTAAGAACCATTGCTCTAAAGTCTAAAGCACTACTAAAGCATTGATATTTTGCCTCAAGATTAGTATGTCCTTCAAGCCTCAAACGGTGCCAAAATTATACCCCTATTACAACTACTCCATTGTATTATTACTACAAAGAAGATGTATATATAATACAGGAAGTATAGAAGAAAAGACCAACACAAAACACGGCATAAAATAAGATAAAACCACAACAACCTTTATCCAAGAATAAGATTTATTGACCTCCTTATATTGAATAATGGAAACTAACTACATACATTGTGCAAAATTGATAACTACATAGTTAAAAGGTTGATAAAACACTGGAGCTAGAGTTTACAGCTATATCTTTCTTGAAAGATACACAGTAACTGTTTGAAGCCAAAGAAATTACTTATTTTAAGAAGTGGAATTTATCTTTAGTCCATCTATGGTTTAGAGAAGAAATATGTTTTTAAGCTAGTGGCTTTCTTTTTATTAGGAGCTACCAACAATGTTTTTGTTAAATAATCAAGGGGGGAGGGAGAAAGGGCTTTATAAATAAATTGGAAATCGAGGGGGGGGGGAGAGTGATATTCATCAATAAATGAATGATGTCAATTTTTTATTAAGTTTCAAAGTATAAAACAAAAAAAAATTGGGAAAAAAGAAACAAATTGTCAACACATCAACACACCCACAAGTTTTGCATTTCTGTTGCTATTTGCACATACAGCCGATTCATTCAGTCCGTTTCTGAGCACTTCACTTCATGCAATCTGATGAAGTAGACTCAAGTCTACGAAAGCTTATGCTACCCACTGCTTTCTCTTAGGACGTTTTCACACTCATGGCTCTAAAGCCGCCTGGAAGCCGCCTGGAAGCAATGAAGAGCCATTCCGGCGGTGAAAACAGCAGCCGCCGGAATGGCTCCTGATTGCTTCCGGCAGCAGCAACTCTAATTCCTTTTAAAAAAAGGAATTAGAAAGACGGGGCTAAAGCCGGCTAGCGCCGGGGATGGCGCTGGATGGGGCGGTGGCAGTGGCGGGGCTTGCTGCGACGTCATGTGAACACGTGCAGCAAGACCCCGGACGCCGGATAGCGCCAGGGATGGCGCTGGATGGGGCGGTGCTTGGTGCGACGTCATGTGAAAAATTTGCAGGAACAGCTGGAGTGGGGCCAGACGGAGGTAGGATTGCCTCCGTCTAAAGCCCCGTGTGAAAACATCCTAAGTTAAGTCTCAAGAGTTACTACAGGATCCCTTTGCATACTGATCTAGACTAACAGGGCTATTCCTAATATCTGATTTATGCCCATTTATCCTCTGGCCTGTTTGCAGAGTGCAAAAGGGCATTATTGACAGAGGATGGCATGTATCACATTAGAGGATGGGCAAGTGGAAGCACCTCAAAGGTTTTGGGCAATGTGATTGGGTCCTGTGATGACTTTGTCCACCAACAGCATCATTAAAACTGAATTTGTTAACTCATCACCATGCCCACATTTCTGTTACCATTTCATCTGCATTTCTGTTACCATTCATACACCATTACACCTGCTCATTCATGGGCATAAATGTCAGTCTGTCAGTACTTAATTCCATGCATCTGATGAAAGAGACTGAAGTCTACGAAATTCTTCTTCTCAGAGAGTATCTACACACTGTAGAAATATTGCAGAACTCAAAGATGTAGCCGTGTTAGTCTGTAGAATCAGTAGGTAGAGATCTTGTAGCACCTTTGAGACTGACTAAAAGAAAGAAGTTGGCTTTCGTAGACTTATGCTAAGTCTACTTCCTAAAGTCCAAATGCATCTGAGGAAGTAGACTGAAGTCTACGAAAGCTCATGCTGCCAACTCCTTTCTTTCAGTCAGTCTCAAAGGTGCTCCAAGACCTCTCTACAGAAATACTGCACTGACACCACTTTAAGTGCCTTGGCTCCATCCTATCAAATCCAGGGATTTGTAGTTTTACAGTGTCTTTACCCTTTTTGCCAAAGAGTGCTGGTGTCTCACCAAACTACAAATCCCAGGATTCTGTAGGACAGAACAACTGCGTTGTTTCTACAGCATAGATCAGTGATTCCCAAACTTTGGTCCTCCAGATGTTTTGGACTTCAGCTCCCAGAAGTCTTGTTGGCTGGGGCTTCCGGGAGATGAAATCCAAAACATCTGGAGGACCAAAGTTTGGGAAGGAGAGACCAATTAGGGGTGCATCTACTAAATCATCCAATTTGACACCAGTTTAATTGGCATAGCTCCATCCCACTGAAATCTGGGATTTGTAATTTACTGAGGCAGAGAAGGCTGAAATCCAAAACATCTGCAGGACCAAAGTGTCGACGCCTCCCCGCCCTAGTAGTTCTCTTCAAGGTGCCACTTTTTTAATGCTCTGGCTGGCTTCTTGTAGTAGCAGTCTGGGGTTTGTAGTTCAGTGAGGCCTGAGAGGTCTGTGGCTAAGAATTCTAAACGTCCCTCTCCATAAACTGCAAATCCCAGAATGCAACAGGAGGAGGAGGCAGCGGTAGTAGCAGCAGCAGCTGCAGTAGCAAAAGCAAAACAATCCTTCCCTCATGAAGGCGCGAGCAAAGGGGGAGGGGCGGCAAACGGTACTTCCGAGCCTGCGCATGCGCAATCCACCACCAGGCGCGCGCTCACTTGACAGTTAGAAAACGGGGCGGGGCAAGAGGAGGAGGAGGGGAAAAGGGCGGGTCGCCATTAAAGAGTTCCTTCAACTTCGCCAGTCGCCAAGTGCGGGGCGTCCTGGAAAGTTGCTTTCGCCTCAGCTCTTCCTCCTCGCCGCGGACCTGAGGCGGCCGGCAGCCGCTTTCCTTTCCCTCTCTCCTGTAGCTTCTTTCTCCCTCTCAAGCTCTCCTCTTCTCTCCTCTCCTCTCCTCTCTCTCTCTCGCAGGGCCAGTTTGAGGGACCGCCAAAAGCGCCGGTAAGGAGGGGGAAACAAAAGTTAAAATAAGAGGAATTGGGTTCCATAAGAAGAGTGGCGGCTGTATTTCTTTCTCTCTCGCTCTGTGTTGGGGTAGGAATAAGGAGGCAAGTGACTTTCCTGAGGCTGCATCCACACTGGAGAAATAACCCGGTTTGGCACTGCTTTAACGCTTTCTGGCTCAAGGCTATGGAATTCTGGGAATTGGAGTTTGCTGCGCTTTGGGCCCCACAACAAACTCCACTTCCCAGAATTCCATAGCCTTGAGCCAGAAAGAGTTAAAGCGGTACCAAACCGGGTTGTTTCTCCAGTGTATATACAACCCAAGGGGGAGACAGTCTCTTTCTCTCTCTCCTCATGAGGCGTGAACGGGCACTGCATCCACGTTGCACAAATAATCCGGTTTAACACCGCTTGAACCGCTAAACTCAGTCTGCATCCGCTCTGCAGAAATAATCCGGTTTGACAGCACTTCAACTGCCATGGCTCAGTGCTATGGAATCCTGGGAACTGTAGTTTCGCGAGACGGTTAGCTTTCTCTGTCAGCGAGCTCTGGGGCCACAACAAACTACAAATCCCATCATTCCATGGCATTGGACCAAGGCAGTTGAAGTGGTGTCAAACTGGGTTGTAAACTGCAACCTGAATTCATATATAAGCGAAGCGAGGACCTAGACACACTGCAGAAACAATCCGGTTTGAGACAGCTTTTAACTGCCCCTGGCTCAGTGTTAGGGAATCCTGGGAATTGTAGTTTTTACTGTGGTGCCAGAGCTCTTTCTGACAGAAGAGGCTGTAAATGTCTCACAAGACTACATTTCCCAGGATTCCCTAGCACTGAGCCAGGGCAGTTAAAAGCGGTCTCAAACTGGATTGTTTCTGCAGTGTGTTGGACGCTTGAAGAGAGCTAAATCTCAGTGTTCCTCGAGATTTAAAGAGTTCTCACTTTCTCAAAAGTTTTTCACAAAGAGCAGATTCGACAGCGGTCTGATCTGCGCTGCAGAAGTAATACAGTTTGACGCCGCTTTAACTGCCGTAACTCCATGCTATGGAATTCTGGGATTTGTAGTTTTGTGAGCTTTTTAGCCGCCCCGGTCAGATGCCGCAACATGGAGCCGTGGCAGTTCAAGCGGTGTCAAACCGGATTAATTTCTGCAGTGCGGATGCTCCTTCGTTTGATGCCATTGCCAGCGAGGCCACTGTTTGGACTTCTTTCCCAGCTTCAATGGAAAAGGTGCTTCTTGCCTTCGTTTTGATGTAATTCGGGACGTACTAAGACAAAGGACAGTACTTGCCGATAGGGAACCATTGGAGAATATTTGCCTATAGAGAATAATTGCAGAATACTTGCCCACAGAAATACATAGGAGAATACTTGCCCATAGGGACTCATTGCAGAATACTTGCCTATAGAGTAGTGTTTGCATTCCTCCTGTTTTTCACCAGTGTATTTGTTTCACATGCGAAGGAAGAAAGGGGGAAAAGGGGGGGAGAAAAGCCTCCTAAATACTGGAATCAGATTTCAAGAAAATGCGAGACATCCCTCTGTGATCATTTAATTAAAGCATTGTTATTGTTGTTGTGGTGGTTGTGGGCCAGCATGGTGTAATGGTTTGAATGTTGGACTACGACTCTGGGGACCAGGGTTCAAATTCCTGTTCAGCCATGCAAACCCATTGGATGACCTTGGGCAAGTCACACTCTCTCAACCTCAGAGGACCACAACTCCCCCCCCCAAAGAAACTTGCTTGAGAAAACCATGTGATAGATTTGCTTTAGAGTTGCCATTAACTGGAAATGACTTGAAGGCACACAACGTTGTTATTGTTGTTGTTGTTGTTGTTATTGACCAGTCTCTTGAGGCAGATTTATCCAGATGATTTTTGAATTGTAAATTTTAAATGTGCATTATTTGAATACATGTATATTTTCTTTGTTGTTTTAAATTGATGTGTGTTTTAACTGATGTTGTGTATTTGTTAATTGTTGTTGTTCCCTGCTTCAATCCCTGGGGAGAAGAGGGTAATAAATAAATAATAGCAATAATTATTGTTGGACTAGGACTCTGGAGACCTGGATTCGAATCCCCTCTTGTTCACAAAACTTCATTGGGTGACCTTGGGCAAGGCACACTCTCTCAGCCTCAGAGGATGGCAGTGAAGAAACTTATCAAGAAAACCCTATGATATGTTCTCCTGAGGGTTGCCATAAGTAAAAAATGACTTGGAGGTGTGTTGTTGTTGTTATTTTCTTACCCACCTCTCCCTAAGGCTTGAGGCAAGGTAAAACATAGATTAAAATACATAAAATCATTTAAAAAACTGTATTCAAGACCCATGTCTGCCTATTGAGGGTAACGGAGTGTGTTTGTGTGTACCGAAAACTGATGCTGTGCTCAGGTTGAAAGTGCCCCAAGTCAAGAAAACCCTTAATTGGTCTCCTTGTAAATTCCTGGAGTATTTACCCTGGAGTAAGTTCAGCAGAACGGAGCACAGCTTGCTTCCAGGTAAACAAAAGGAAAGTTTGTGGTATGATTTGTAAAAACAGCCCTTGTTATTACAAAAGCATCCCACTTTTACCCGTATGCTTTATCACATCAATTTCATTTGAAGAGAGCATTAAAACACTCTCAAATTAAAATGTGTCGATTAATCTGAGACTATTGTATTGTTTAAATGAACACTACATTATTGCTAAATGAACACTATTGCTATTATTAAACACTAATGCTGAATGAAGCAGATGTTAAAGCATGCCTATTTGTGGTTTTAGGGTTGTAATTTTAAATAAATTTTCTGAGTAAATTCTACGCAATCCTGGGCTCCTGTGAGGAAAGGTGCCATATAAATATAAATACAGGTTGATTCTCCCTTATCTGGAACCCCAAAATGTTCCAGAAACCAAAACTTTTTTCATGAGTGGAAGGGGATGGTGACACCTTTGCTTTCTGATGATTCAGTGTACACAAACTTTTTTCATTATTGCATGATTCCCTGCATGCCAGGGAATTGGACTGGATGGCCCTTGTGGTCTCTTCCATGAGTCTATGATTCTTTACACAAATTTATTAAAAATATTGTATATTTTCTTCAGGCTATGTGTATAAAGCCTCTATGAAACATGATTTTTGTGTTTAGACTTGGGCCCCATCTCCATATATGCAAATATAAGTATTCCAAAATCCAACTCCCCCACCCCCCAAAAAAACCTGAAATCCAAAACATCTGTTCCCAAGCATTTTGGAAAAGGTAGATTCAACCTGAAATAACAATAATGCATTTAAAGTGACTCTTTGTTTCAGAATTCCTACTTGTGTACATCCATTCTGTTAATTTGGATTTATCACACCATACAGAGGAAATAACAGTAATGTTCTCTTTAGTATTTTTTTTAAACTTTGTTAGATGGTTTCATTTTATTTCATAACATTAATGACTGAACAACTGTGTCAGTCACCTTTCTTTTTTGTTCTTGATCAATTAGTCGGGAATTACTTCTATCACTACTTCGTATTTCATAGTGGCTAGGAGTGATTTCAATCTTCAGCTTGGACCACTAAAGGCATGGAGTT
The DNA here is from genome assembly GCA_026167975.1 of Phrynosoma blainvillii. Lineage (NCBI taxonomy): Eukaryota > Metazoa > Chordata > Lepidosauria > Squamata > Phrynosomatidae > Phrynosoma > Phrynosoma blainvillii. The sequence continues at coordinate 25,445,533 of JANUYF010000001.1, read as the reverse complement.
CAAATCAGTTACTGTTTCTTACTTTTAGCTAGAATGTAGTCCTGACAGCTGTGTGGGGACTACTATTGGGAAAATGGTAAAGAATTTGTTTTATATACTACAGACTAAAGGCCAAAGAAGAGTCTAGTTTGTGTTGGAGGCTAAACTGTATTTGATCATCTTGTTGAGCTATAAAAACTGCTTTATAAGTGGGGCTTTGATTATTTAAAAAGTTCTTCCCTCCTTCCACAGGGAAGGCAGCAATTTGATATATTTGTCAGGAACTACACTTGTCCCTCCCTGTTTTGGACTTGGAGTCCGCGGACTCACCCCTTCATGGACAGCAAGCTGGGACGGATACAATGGCACACATGCCTGTAGTGCATGTGCAGCACCATGCGCAGGAGCGCACACCCATTAAAACAAACAGGACCTCCAGTATTTGCAATCTTCCTGATTCATGGGGGGCGGAGAGTCCGGAATGGATCCCCCGCGAATCAGAAGGGATGGCTGTATATAGAATCATAGAGCTGGAAGTGGCCTCCTGGATAATCAGGTCCAACTCCCTGCGCAATGCAGGATCTCCAGCTAGACCATTCCCAGCAGGTAACTGTCTAACCTCTTTCTGAAGACATTTAGAGAAAAATACAGTGGTCCTCCTCATTCACTGGGGATAGGGGTGAAGAACCCCAGTGAATGTGAAAAAACCACAAATAAAAAACACTATTCTTTTTACCTAAGAGAGCACCTCTCTAGGAATCTCCAGGTCTTCCTGTGCAATTCTGTGATCAGCATCTGCCAGAAGTTGATCATAGAATCATGCTGGAGGACCTAGAAATGCCTAGAGAGGTGTTTTTTCTAGGAACTCCTAGGTTCTCCAGCACAACTCTGGTCAACATCTGACCGAGTTGTGCTGGAGAAACTAGAAAGAACATACAAGGGGTATCATAAAGTTTAATTATTACCTTTTAAAAAATTTGACAGAAAGTTTGTTTTGATTTATACTTGTTAACATTTCTCTTCATAGTAACCATCCAGATTTACACATTTTCCCCAGCGTTTCTTCACCCTCCGAATACCGTTATTGTAGAAATCCTCTTCCGTTTCATGAATGACATCATTAGTGTTGTCAAATCGGCAACCCCGCAATGGATTTTTCATTTCTGGGAACAAAAAAAGGTCACTTGATGCAAGGTCGGGACAATAAGGTGGATGCTGCAAGATCTCAAAGCCACATGCCCTTGCTTTGTTAATTGCAACTTGAGATGAGTGAGCTGGTGCATTGTTGTTTAGGAGACGAATGCCTCTAGGAAGCATACCGCGGCATCTCTTTTTCAGAGCATCTCGCAACTTGTCCAGAAGATTGCTGTAGTATGTGCCAGTGATGGTTTGTCCCTTTGCAAGGTAATCTGTGAGAATGACTCCATGACAGTCCCCTAAAACTGAGAGCATGACCTTCCCTGCTGACTTTTGCACCTTTGCCTTTTGGAGGGGGGGAAGGGAGTTGATATGCTTCCACGCCATGCTCATGGTTTTGGTCTCTGGATCATACTGATAGAGCCAAGATTCATCCATGGTTACCGGATGACTAAAAAAATTATGTTCATCCTGTTCCAACAGTGTCAACATCTTTGTTGAAAGGTCATGCTGTGTTTGTTTCTGGAAAGGGGTTAGGAAATGTCGAACCCAGTGTGCAGACACCTTAGACATGGGCCTCATGAATAATTTTCCACACACTACCATAACTGAGGCCAGTTTCATTCATGATCATTTGGAAGGTTGCTCATATGTCTTCCAGGATTAAACCACTCCACTTTCTTCACTGTGGCCGCATCGTCCATCAGTGATGGTCTTCTAGGTCCTGGCTTGTCTGTGATGGACATGTGACCGGTTTGGAAATTCCTTTTCCACCTTACAATAGTGTCATAAGGTGGGCAGTCATTTCCATAAACTACCATCATCTCATCATGAATTTGCTGGGCACTATTGCCCTTCAAATGCAGGAACTTTATCATGTCGCGAGCCTCAGTTTTCTCCATCTTACATTTTAGTCACTTCTGGCACCGCCTGTAACAAAAATAAAGGACACAAAGAGCTGATTTTCTCAACATCATACACTTCGGGACCAATGATGGCACTGACAAAATTTCATCAATATACCTTAATAACTTCCAGGTGATAATTATTACTTTACAATACTCCCTTGTGCTAATCAAAACGGCAAACAAAGCCGCAAAAGTCAAATCCACAAAGCTGTACATCACCACTTTAGGTTATTGGTGTTATTGTCAAAAAGGTCTCACTGTCAGAATTGTCTTCTAATATTCCACTGGAATCCACCCTTCTGTAACTTAAAACCATTCGATCTATGGGGTTTTCTTGGCAAGATTTGTTCAGAGGAGGTTTGCTGAGAGCATGTGACTTGCCCAAGATCATCAAGTGGGTTTTCTGTTTGAGCTGGGAATCAAACCCTTGTCTCTAGAGTCGCAGTGCTACATTCAAACCATTATGTCATGCTGGCTTTCTAGTTTACTGAGGTCTTTTTGAATTCTGTTCCGATCTTCCAATATGTACCCCTCACATTACAAGATAGGAACAGAACTGGGAGATGTGTTTCCACAGGGCAGTGGTTTTGAAGTGTCCCTTTCTGCCCCAGTTTTTAGTGTGGAAAAGATGATGTACGTCACTGCTTTCATTTCCACATTGACATGGTTGGATGTTTCTTCTGTTTCTGCTCTGCAGTACTCTTTTTTTTGTTTTTTAAAAAAGTTGGACTTCTTTGTGGATTCATAGCTCTGAAATCAACAAGCAGAAGGCCATCTCAACAGAAGGGTCAGTATGTTTAGAATCAGAAAATACATTTTGAGATACATTATATATTAAACTTTATTTAATCTGGTATAGTAATAATATTATGCAACATATAATCTTTACTTATAGAATGGGAAAAAACCTCTTAAGGTTATGTAGAATAATCTTCTGTCTTAGTCAGGATCCTTCATATACCTGACAGCATATAAATTTCTCTCCATATTAGCCTACATGTGATTATGATTTATCCACAACTGGAGCAAAAGTTAAATACCCTTAGCAAGGGGCCACAACTATTTGAAACAATAATTCAGATCAGATAGCTATCTGTCATTAGCTTTTGCCTATCTTAAAGTGATGATCATCACAATCTTTGATCAAAAGAGGTAGAAGGGAGATTAGAGATGTTACTGGAAAAGGGCAAGAAAATTTTCCTGCTTCCAAAGCAAATAAAAAGTTATCTTATTTTGCAAACAAAACTGAGATGAAAATGCAGTTTGCTAATCATAGTGGACCCAATATGCATGATCCAGTATTCTTCCCCACTTAAGTTAACTTTCTTAGTGCTTAAACTTGTGATATGTTATATATTTCTGTATTAAAGCTTTTTAAATGACTTTGGTTTCATGCAGCTTTACAAAGATCATGTAAGATGGTGCCAAATGGTGAGCCACAGAACAAATAACTCTGTGGCTACATGAGGTCAGTTTTTGACTGGCAGACTACAGATTTTTGGGCTAAATTCTCAGCTGGTTCAAAGCCCCACAGCTTGCTGCAGTTGATGGCATTGGAAAGTTTTGCCTGTAAAGCCTCCAAGACAGCTATACAAAATGCCAAGAAAGGGAGGTCTTGGAACTTCTACAACCACCAACACATTTTGAGAATGGTGGAACATATGACTAAGTTGCTTAAGATCTTGTTCCTTTTTCACAAAATGCACAACTTTTGTCTTACTGATTTGGAAAGAACAAAGATTCTAAGATAGGCTTATTTGTAGTAGTGGCTGTGCTGGAAATAGCATTTTCTTTTACCAACAGAGATTCATGGTGGTTAAAACTGAGGAAAGTGACTGTATATCATTGTTTCATTTATTCTACATCTGTGAACATAAATGAGCACAGACATAGAATGTTTATGTTAACATTTTATTTATTTATTCGATTCCTATGCTGCCTTTCTCCCAAAAAGGGACCCAAGGTAGCTCACAATATAAAATGCCATTCACTATAAATATAAAATTCCATTCACTTGTAGGTATGGGTTTATTAATTGATAATTAGCTCAGATATTTCATTTTGAATAATTTAGAACAGGATGGAGCAGAAGGTAAATCTAGATCTACTGGGGGTTAACTAGGCTATTGTAGTAGATCAGCAAAGGTTTCTGGCACCTAGTTGTTTAATAGCAACAACAAGCTTACTTCTTCCAAAATTAAACTACTAAAGTATAGAAAACTTGGTTTAACCAGGCATGGAAAGGACTGTTAGTTTAGTTCAGATTCTGAAAACAAAACCATACCCTAGGCTCAAGATGTGTATGTTGGTACCCTCTTACTTAATTTTAAGTGCATGTCTTTTGTACCTTGTTTTGGTTGGTAGATGTTGCTGTTCTAGAAAAAGAAAACAAATTATTGAAGTCTGCTCACTCTTGCTTTAGATTCCAGGCAGGCTGACAGGTCAACCTTCCTCTGTTGTGAAAGCATTTACATTCCTATCATTTTTTGTACCATTAGCCAGGATTTTGTGAACTCTGTACTGCTAAATAAATTAAAGTCTTTGTGAAAGGCAATCCAAACTGTCAGGACTAAAGCATTGTTTTTGGGATGGGCAAACATGTAAATGGGCCCTTCCCACATATACACTCTGTTCCTGTGTTCAGATGCCTCTGGTTAGCATGGTCGTTCATCTCTCTCACCAGCTGTCTCTCCCATCTGTCTGTGCACTAGAAATAGTGGGGCTGAAAGGTCTTGTCACATCTGGAACAACACATACTTTTGTCACTCAGAGTACAGATCCTGTTCTAGTGACACAAATGCACTGATTGCAAACTTGCTAGTGAGAATTAATCTTACTCTTTTCTAACACAACTCCTGATTGGCTCCACCAAACCTCATAAAATCTAGATGGTGGGGAGGGCGAGATGTGTTCTGTGGCCACATTTGGGGCTCTCAATACCTTCCTTTTTGGATTTTTCCTTGTTAAAAATGTTGTGAGGAAAAAGTTTGCCACATCTCCCTCCCCCCCAAGTTTACTTCCACTGTACTTGCAGGTTAGAAAAAATATCCTGGGAGAACATGGCAAAATAGTTGTACAGAGCATTTATAATAATTTTTTCTTTTGCTTACTGGTGAGTTTTTCTCCTTTGCTGAGATAAATCTTTCTTCTTATGTGAGCAATTAAGACTCTTAGTATTCTTTTAAAAAATAAAAACGTGAAGGAAAACAATATTCTGGAAAAATTCTTTGTTAGCCAAGAAGTCAGTGAATTTATTGGGCTGTGATTATTATTGCATAAAACTTTCAGAAATGTTTTTCTGTTTTTCTGTGTTAGGAGGGTTTCTCTGTTTTATAAGTTGTGATGGTGGGGGGGGGGGGAGCAATTACTGTTATAAATAGTTGTGGTTAGGAAAGAGGATAAAAATAGTTTGTTTGCCATTGCAGAATGTAGCGAGAAATTGAACTTAAATAATACTTGGAATGTAAATCAAACTAGCAGGAAATTCCAAATGAAGGCTAGCACTGTGTCCTTACTTAACACAGGCATATGAACTCCCTACCCTTTATGAAATAATAACAGGGGGAAACTGAGTTCCTTTGAAGTCTTTTTGAGTATTTTGAATGTTGCAAAACTGTTGTGAAAATGGTGGTAGTAGCTTTGTCTCTAGAGGTAGCTGGGTCCAGTCCACAGCACTGTCTATTACAGATGTGTGTGTGTGTGTACCTTCAAGTTTTCTGTCGGCTTATGGCAACCCCATGAATTTCTTAGGGTTTTCTTAGGCAAGGAATATTCAACAGCTGCAACAGGTAGAAGTAGTGAACTGTTGAAGGGTAACTTGATATGTCTCCGGTGGGCTTCTGATTTGTGCTGTCCAGCTATACTTCTGTATCTCTGTTTTAAATTGGCAAGGTCTGTCAAGACCATGTGGCACCCTGGTCTGGAAAATGACATGGATGTGGCCACTGAAAGGAACTGGAGCAATAGTAACAGGGTTACTACAGTTCAAGTGGCACGTGCATGAGTCAGCGTTTGGAAAGCTGTGCATCATGGGAGGTCTGATGCAACAGGCACAGTGGATGAAACCAGGTTCCATTCGTGCATGGCTGTCACATGTTACCAAGGAGACCACCTATATACGGAGAGAGGTAGAATCTCTGTTGTTGGTTAGTTGTGGTTGGTGGTTGGCGAAGCACTTTGGTGGTCACTATAGCTGTGAGTACTCAAGACGGATGTCTGATACTCTATGTATCTTTGTTAATATTTGCAACAAAGATTAAAACCCTCACTGAGTAAAGTCTCACTGTCTAGCTATTCATTTCTCCAAGTTGAAAGCAGCAGCTACGTGTGGGAGGATTTTTCCTGTGCCATCTGGAACAGGATTCTTCACAGAAGACCATCTTCTGGGTGTTTCTGCCTACGTGCTTCAACTCTGCATATGTATGCTAGATTTTACCTGTCTGCAACCCCAACAAGGTCATAATGAACAACACTACAAGAGAACTTGTAGTGCTGTTATTAACAGTCTGCAATTTATAGTATAATTATAGCGAAGTTTACTAAAAGAAAATAAATCATTAGTACAACCCCTCTCAGATTGGACTAGTGGACTGTTCTGAATTAGAACCATTGAAGTGGCAAGGTGCAAGAGAGTTGAGAAGGAATGATAAAGAATGGGAGGGAGTGGGGAAATGGTGAGGTGATTTCTGGAGGGCTCTGTGTAACGGAGGATCTTCAGGTATCAATGGCAAGTGGTGGATCATGCAAATTGTAGAAAATAAAGTTATAGCAAGAATATTTGTTTCAAAAGAAGAGGAACATAAGGAACTACATTTAGGTTAGTCAAAATAGTATCCTAACTTTTACCACATCATGTCATATTCCTACTCAAGTCACAGTATGTACTGATAATAGTAATGGTGGGGGGATTGAATAGCTGGCGAAGCTGATAATAAGGACCCTGAAGTCCCTTTAAGATGCAGAATTAGGTAAAATAGAATTTGGAAAGGAGAACTTTAGAGCATGGTTTTTCTTAAGTTCCTGACTATTGTAGGGAAAATAACAAGTGTATAGAGAGGCAAGAGTGTAGGGCAGAAAAGGGAAAGTAGATAAATTGGAATATAGGAACTTGTCTTATACTGACTCTGGCCATTGGTCCATCTAGTGAAGTCTGAGTGGCAGTGGCTTTTCAGGGTTTCAGGGCGGGTTATTTCCTAGCCCTACTTGGAGATATCACAGAGGGCTAGGAAAGAATCCTGCCTGAATCCCTCAAAGAGCCTAGTGGCCTTCCAAGCACTAACCAGGCCTGATCCTGCTTAGCCACTGAAATCAAACAAGACCAGGTGTGTTCAAGATGGCATGGTATTATATAAGTATGGGGTTGACTGTGGTTAAAGGCAATAAACTCAGCAAAATGCTGAGTTTCAACTTTGTTTCCTACTTTGACCATCAAAGCCTACAACAGCTTCATCATCTGACTGCAAGCCATGTCTGCCCTTAAGTCCAAGATGGTAGGCCATCCAGGAGCTCAGCTCCATCAGTGCAGTTACATGGATAAAAGAGAGCTCTTCTCTTACATACCTTGCCAAGCAAATGATGTGTGGGCAACCTAACTAGAATGGGTACCTTCAGAATGAAGCATTGAATGCTTCACAGTGAATGGAGCTCTATCTGGGTATATTAGGCAACAGATCTGTCTGAGTACCAGGCATTAATATGATGCAAATAAGGAGAAAGGAATTCTAATCCTGCAGATAAGAGGAAGACCAATCAGTTATCTTTATTTACTGTGAAGTCAAATGGTATCTGATGTCCTTTGAATACCTTTTACTGATCTTCGGCATGTGAGTGCACACACAAGAGCTTCTAAAGCAGGCATGGTAATGTGTGCCTCCCTCATTGTTTTACTACAAGTCCCAGCAGCCCTACCCAGCACAGCCAGTGGTAAAGAATGCTGGGAATTGACATCCAACAATATTTGGAGGATCATATGATTCCCAACCATGATCAGACACCAAGTAGTATCTATGGGTAAGTGGAGTGGTAAATGCCTCACTGCAGCAAGGCAAGTTTCTGTCCTGTCTAAAAGAGGCTGTGGTGAGGCCATTACTGAAAATATCCTTCCTAAATCCCATCATACTGGATAATTATTGTTCAGTCTTCAATATTCCTTCCTTGGACAAGGTTCTAGAATGTGAGGTGACTTCCCAGTTCCAGGGGGGTCCTGGGCTAAATTATTTATATAGGTTAGCTTCATGTCAGTCTGGCTTCAGGCCTAGCTTTAGCATTAAAACATCTTTGGTTACCTTGGTAGATGACCTACACTTGGAACTAGACAAATGTCCCTGTTGGCTCTTCTGGATATCTCAGTGGCTTTCAATACCCATGACGATAGCATTTTTTTGGGGAAGGGCACCTCTGGAATGTGACTTAGGGGTATGGTTCTACAGTGGTTCCAGGCCTTGGAGGGGTGGACTGAGAAGATGGTGCTGGGGGATGCCTGTTTGACACTCTGGCCTTTGGCCTGTGGGGCCCCTCAGGGCTTGGAACTGTGCCCCATGCTGTTTAATATCTAGATGAAACTGCTGGGAGAGGTCATCTGCAACTTTGGGGTTCAATATTACCAGTGTACAAATGTCCACATTATCTCTCTTTCCTATCTAATTCCAAGGAAGCTGTTTATGTACTCCACCACTATTTGCTTTCACTAATGGACCTACTGAGGGTAAACAAATTGAAACATAATCAAAGAAAGACAGAGGTGCTCCTGGTCAGTCATAAGGCAGATCAGGGAATAGGGATTCAGCATGTGCTGGATGAGGTTGCACTTCTCCTGAAATCTCAGTTTTGCAGCTTTGGAATACTCCTGAGCACAGATCTGTATACATGGATGCCCAAGTTTTGGTGGTGGTCAGGAGTGTGTTTGCACAATTAAAACTAGTTCAACAGATCTGACCATTCTTTAAGAAGTCAGATCTAGCTTTAGTGACACATGCCTTGATTACATTCAGTTTAGATTACTATAATGTACTCTGTATGGGACTGCCTTTGGAAACTGTTCGGAAACTTCGGTGGGTGCAAAATGCTGTAGCCAGGCTGCTGACTTGGACTGATCACATGGATCACACAACTCCCTTGTTGAAACAGCTTCACTGGCCACTATCGATCTCCAGGCAGAATTCAAAGTGCTAGCTATGACCTTTAAAGCCCTATGTGCACATAATGTGGTACCATTTGGACTGAGACACCCTGTTTTCTCGTGTGCCTGGTTATGTAAAAAACATGCTTAGTTGTCACAGATAGAATGATAATACCTTCTTGAACGCCAGTGTGTGAAGTAGTTCTAAAACTAGCATGCTTTCAACATCAAAATGTGTCTGTACATCTTTTAAGAATGCATCCACTGGGAACCCAGGGAAGTAATACCAAAATTACAAACTTTGCAATAAATGTGTTAGTGTAGGTTAATTCTTATATCCCAGGAGATGTTTATATTTTGAAAAAGATGAAATAACGGATGAAGGTAAAGAAAATTGTAATCTCAGAAATCCTTTGTGGATTTGGGTCATTTGAAAGTCACAGCTCGCTCTAATGTTTCTGTCTTTTAAAAGTAGTAATGCAGTCACTTTCTTCAAGGATGTAAATGCAGGTAGATTTCTTATGGAGTTACTGACTGAACAATTATATTTATTCTCTTCTGTCCTCGGAATTAAGGAATGGGACTTCAACAAATGTTTGGTGGACTCTGTTGTTTTGTGGATGTCTAAGCAGACAGTAATTGACTATTTTTCAAAAGATGTGAAAACAATATAAGCACATACAGGCACCTCCTCTTTTTGATGGCTCATTTTTTGGACGTTCCGCTGTTTTGATGTATTTAAGTTATTGCCATCCACACTTTTGACCCTTGGTCTGCTCTTAACCACTGCTGCTGACTCAGCATACCGTTTCCCCCCTCTCAGTCAACTCTGCACCATCTATTATTCAGTCTTGCATTTACAATCTAAAAAAAGATTGCTTTTCAATCATTTCCTTTTTCTGACAGTCCTCTGGTCCTTTAGTCCCTCCTCAGATAAATGGGGACTTCCTGTATCTGAAGTAACTTTTGATGCTATGCTTGGGGATAATGGGGAGGGAGGGATATCTATGCCTGTGCCATTGGATGTGACCGTTGTCCAGTGTGAGACAGACTAGATGATTAAATATAGCGTATTACATTGGAATTAACAACAGCCTCTGAATTTATCTGAGATTTTTTTTTTTTACCTTACTTAGTAGACATGGTGCTGAGCAGCTCTATAGATTTCAAGGACAGAAGCTATGGAAGCTGGCTGGCTCTACTTTGCTCTAACAAAACTTGATGGTGAAATAAGTTGCTATTGTAATGCAGGAGCAGCTGGCAAATGTGAAGATAAAACTGCTTGTGGAACTTAAAATTGCTCATGAAATCAAAAGGAATGAAAACTGTTCCATTTAATGAGGTGGCACAGCATGCGTGTAAACCTTTACCGACTAGTTTTAATGCATTTTTCTGCCTTGACATATATCAGCACATGTGTTGTCCATAATTATCAACATGTGGAACCATCTCTTCAGAAAGGCTACAGGAAATAGCTTTTGTAAGACAGGAAAAGCTGTCAAGTATATATCAACATTCAGGTCATTACAATCCAACTTCTAGTGTGGTTGTATAGTCATTGACAGACATTTATTTTCTACTATGTTCAAACAATCCAGTTTTTTTTGACAGAATGATTTAGCACCTTTAAATATTGTCAAACTGTGCATTAGGTTCCTAAATATTATTTTTAAATTTGCTCCAGATAAAATGCCACCATACGACAATTATTATGGAGTTAAAAAATCTGAAGAAAATTGAAATACATTACGTAAAGAAAGCTTATAGTTGGTAACTCTTGAAGATTTAATATGTCTAATTCCATTAGCATGTACAGTTGTACTTTGTTGTATACTTATGAAAATTAAAAGGGTAAATGCTTTGCTTTCCAGAAATTTTGATGTCAGATGAAAACTTTGGAAAACCAGAAATTTTCAGAATAAATTAAAAAATGTAGTGCTTGCATCCTTTACAGATTGAAAATCACTGTGTTAACTCAGGGAGATAAAATATGTAATGTATAAGTTGGTTTGGTATAAAAGTATGATGTTGGTATATTACAAGTATAGTTAATTGAGAAAATAATTACCAATTAAATTTACTTTTTGAATTTTATTTTTATTTACAAATGGAGTTAGAAGATCCCGAAAAGTAAGGTATGCCTGAATGAGAATCAAAGGGAAGAAAACCCAATAAGAACAGAACTCATCAACAATAGTAAAACAGAGGAAACTATTTTATCTTCTCTAGTCCTAGTGTCAAGCCCTTATTCCCATTAAAAGAACTGAGAAAAGGAAACCACAACAGGAATTACAATGATCTGACACTGTGTATCAATACTTTTTGACATGTGTGATGCAGGGGAACTGGCATTTCGTCCCCCCAGCTCCAGGAACAGCTATAGTTGTCACTCCATATTTGCAGTTTTGGCATTCACGAATTTGATTATTTGCAAGTTTGCCAGGGATTTGATTATTTGCAAGTTTGCCTGAGCTGGCTTCTTTTCCCTCTCCCAGCTGGCTTTGCTAGGTTTTCAGAAGCTTGGGAAGGCAGGTGGGTGGGGACTTCAGTTATTCACGATTTTTCTCTATTCATGAGGGTCCTTCACCCCAACCCTCACGAATATGGAGGGACAGCTGTATCATATTTCTGCCCACTGGCTACAATTTACTATTTTATTTTTTACAAGTACTTTTTTCTTTCCTGGAAAAGTGTTTCTTTCCTGGAAACTCATTGCAGACTGGTAGAGGATGGCTTGCAAGACAGTAGAAAACAAACAAGTAAAAGAAATCAGAAAGAGTGAACACCAAAAAACAACAACAAAAAACAGTTTCTACATTGAGAGTCAGTGTCTTGCAGTGATTTGAGCATTGGACTATGACTGGAAGTCAGGGTTCGAATCCCTGGTTGGCCATGAAAACCCGCTAGGTTATCTTGGGCAAGTGACTTGCTGCAAGTCACACTTTGTCAGCCTTAGAGGAAGGCAAAGGAAAACCATCTCTGAACAAACCATGCCAAGAAAACCCCAGGATAGGTTAATTTTAGGGTTGCTATAAGTCAGAAATGACTTGAAGGCACACAACAACAACACTGTAATAAGTACAAGAAATTTGTGGGAGTCACTAAGTCTACTTGGTTTTATTTATGAATCCATTGATAGTTTTGCTTGCCAAATGATGTTTTACTCACCAGTTATTATTTATCCTTGTGAGGTATGTTTTAAATTTAATTTTAAATATTCTTTGTTGTGTTAAAATAAATATTCCATATGGCATAGGGGTCAGCATATAAAGTCAGTGCACACATCTGTGCTACATAGACTGTTTTTTTTATTAAATAAGATTATGATATTTAACATTTAATTATTAACTAACATCTCATTAGATTAAATTATAGCTTTAAAATTTCATAGTAAGTATTAATTAGAATATTAAATTAAACAGCAACCGTTAAAATTTCTATCAATATACAAATAATTTTTTTAACTGCCTCATAACATAGCCTAGTTCATTTTCACCCCCCATTTGCAGCATTTGGGCCTGAAAAACTATTTGATGCTCTTTTGACCCAATTATTCCCATCCATTACCTTGGTTTTGAATTGCCCATACTAGCCTGGACATTGTATCTAAGCAAACCAAGCTGCTGCCACACCAAGCAGACTCCCATTTTCCATAGAAAGAGCTTCTTGACCCAATTGTCATAGGCTACAGGAAAATGACATTTTTCCTAATCTGAGGAAATTTTGTAATTATCCAGACTCAGTGCTTATTAGGGGAGAGAAGAAAGTAATACAGCAAAGGACTTGAATTGTACAGTGTAATTGAAAAATGATGGTTTGGGGGCAGAGCTGTGGTCTTGTGAGTGTTGTGGCGCTGGCTCCTCTACTCCAATGGGATGTTTATTGTTTGGCGTCATTGGTGCCCCTCTCCTGGCCTTAGAGTTGCTGCTTGTACTAGTTCAATTGCCAAATCCAAATCATAACCTCCAACATTTCACAGATGAAAATCATATATCTGGCCAAGGAATATCAAGTGTTGTCAAAAGGGTGTGGCAAGGCATTAAGAAGGTAAAAATATATTAAGGAAAAAATAAAACTATTTTAGGCAGAGAAATCCCCTTTTTATTGATGTATTGAGTTTAGGAAAGCCTGAAACCCTTGCCCTCACCAAATCAGATCAATACTCTGTGTCTTTCCACATTACCGCACTACACTCTTATAGTGCTGCTATTTCACTTTAACTGCTCTGGCTGCCTCCTGTTGCATTCTGAGGCTTGTAGTTCAGGGAGGCCTAAGAGCTTTCTGACTGAGAATTCTAAATGCCCCCTCCCTAAACTGCAAATTCCAGAATGCGACAGGAGGCAGCCAGAGCAGTTAAAATGGAATAGCAGCACTATAAGAGTGTAGTGTGGTAATCTAGTTTGTGTATAAAAGGTCTTGTAAGAGCAAATCACATCTGGAACAACACACACTTCTGTCAGACATAGAATCATAGAGTTGGATGAGACCACAAGGGCCCTTGTCATGCAGGAATACACAATCAAAGCACCCCCAACAGATGGCCATCCAGCCTCTGTTTAAAAATCTACAAAGAAGGAAACTTCACCACACTCCAAAGTAGTGTGTTCCACTGTGGAACCACTCTTATTGTCAGGAAGTTCCTCCTAATGTAGAGGTGGATTCTTTTCCCCTCTAGTTTGAATCCATTGTTCTGTGTCCTATTCTCTGGGGCAGCAGAAAACAAGCTTGCTCCATCAATATGACACCCCTTAAAATGATTTAAACAGGGCTATCATATCACCTCTTAACTGTCTCTTATCCATGCTAAACATAACCAGTTCCCCAAGTCACTTCTTATAGGGCATGGTTTCCAGACCCTTTACCATTTTGGTCGCCCTCCTCTGGACACGCTCCAGCTTGTCATCATCCTTTTTGAATTATAGTGCCCAGAATTGGACACAGTATTCCAGGTGAGGCCTGACCAAAGCAAAATAGAGTGGCACTATTGCTTCCCTTTATCTAGACCAGGGGTCGGCAACCTACGGGCCGTGGGCCGGTTCCAGCCCCCCCCGCTTACCGGCCTCTGCCGCCGCCACTGCTAGTTTCGGCGGCCGCGCGTGTTGCACCTGCCATTTTGTTTTGCAAAATGGCGGCCGTGACTCGTTTGTGCATGCGCAGTACTTCTGGGCATGCGCAAACGTGTTGCGGCCGCCACTGTGAAAAACAAAATGGTGGGTGCGATATGCGCTGCGGCAGCGCGCGCACGCACCGCCATCCCCCCCCCGGCCCGCCGGAAGGGAGGACTTCAGCGGACTGGCCCCCAGCTGAAAAAGGTTGCCTACCTACCCTAGATAGATATTATACTTCTATTGGTGCAGCCTAGAATTTCACTGGCTTTTTTAGCTGCTGCATCACACTGTTGGCTCATGTTCAACTTGTGGTGTGAATGAGTGAGAACTGCATGGTTAGCAATGAATATACAGTAACATTATATAGTATATTATTCTAAAATAAGGATGTTTGCCAAACCTGAATCCAGTGAGATTTTGTGAGTACAGCAATCAATAAAATGACAAACTGATTTCTATACACATATTTAATTCAATGCTTAGTCACTAACATACTAAGGTTGCAGTTGTATGTATACAAATAATTGGGGATGGGACAATCCAACTCATGGGACGTAGTCATTTAATCTTTTTTAAAGGTAGACACTGAGTGTTATGTCTGTTTTTAATCTGACAAATAACCAATAGCTATAACTGTTGACCAGCATAGACATAAACAACTGATGAAGAGATTTGTTCTTGAAAAATTCTGTTCTGCTGTGTTTATTGACTTAAATACAAATGCTTGGCAGCTTGCAACATTCCCCCTGCACCAAATTAATTACAAAAAGAATAATCCTAGAAGCATTTGCTCTGGAGTAATTTAACTACAGATGTTGAGGCTTCGTTTTTATTAAAATCCTGAAGTCTAAACAATTTTGTTCCACTCCATCTTGCATTGTATTGTGTAAAATATTGTGGTGTACATTATTGCTGTTACCTCAGTGAATAGAGGCTATTTTGAATTTTAGCTGAAAAATTGCATAAACCAAGGAAAAATAATTTTGAACATGTTCTTGTTGCTAATTACAAAATTCAAAATGTTTCAGGCTTGTCACATAATAGGTAACTGCCTTTTATTTAGTGTTAATTGTGATGTTCATGTCTGAAAAGCTGCATGTCTTTAATGCTTTAGCTCAACTGTTCCATGAGATCTCATTGCGCCACTTGGCATAGGCAGAAGAAAAGGAAAAATTCTTCTGATAAGCATAGCACATGATATTGTTGCAGATTATGGAAGCTATGATCCTTTGTCTTGTTTATAATGGTACTTCTAGAGAATACAGGTATAATTCCCCTGAGGCTGAGAGAGAGTGACTTGCCCAAGATGATCTAGTGGGTTTCATGACCACTATAGCACACTACTCAGTATACTGTACTTAGACTGCTCCCACTCCTACCACTTATTAGAGAAATTCATGGCCTGGAGAAGGTGTTAATGGAAAAACACATGACTCAGTGACAAAAAGGACAACTGATATCATACAAATAGTGAAGACAAATTAGTTTTGTTTGTATGTCTAGTGAAATAAAAAGCTTTGACATTGCATCCCTGGTTATATGTGACCATCATTGCTTGAAACAGATAATTCAGGGAAGATAAAATATTTGTCTTCTCCTTGTTCTCATGCCAGGTAGTGATTTTTAGAAATGTCTGTGTATGAAATAGAGGATTGATGACTCTGCACTTTTTTAGCTGACAGTTTGGACAATGTCTTTGTTTTCTGTTTTCTGCATTATGTTGCCAGTGGTAGAATCCAGCTGTCTTGATGTTGAGGGAAATCAGGAACTTGTACACATGGCTATCCTTTATGTTTAAACTTGTTTCATGATTATAACTATAGACGCCTGTGGGTGTTTTAACTTGGAAATTGTCCAGTCTCTTCACAGCCAAATTCTTTAGTTGTTTGAAGGTTTGTAATTTGTCTAAATGTATAGAGTAGACATGCCTTATAAAGTTGGTAGGCTTCTTCCTCTAACTAGCACTTTTCCTTTTTTTTTTTTAAATAGATGATTTGCAAGTGAAGCTTCTGCTGAGTTTCTCCAGCTAGCTGCCACAAAATGTTCAGCACAAATCCTGCAAACTGGGTTACTTTTGAAGATGAACCTCTCTTCCAGTCTCCTCAAAAGGCAGGAGGAAGTCATAACGTATGCAGGGCAAATGGGCTTAACCTCCTTCTCCCTAAGATGCATGATTCTTCAAGCCAGTCATCTTCATCTAGCAATATTTCTCTTTCCTCTCCTATAAATGATTATTATTTCATTCCTGGCCCTCCTAGTAACTCTCCACTCTGTACGCCCACCAAAGACTACCCTGCAAGCCCTTGCTTTCCCAAATCAGGACCACACCTTCTTTATCCTATTCCAGAGCTGTCATCCAGCATTAATGTCCTTTTAGCTGGTCCAGCATCTCATAAACTGGATGATATATCTCAAATTGAGCATCGTTCAGAGACCTCTGTACCTAAACCAGCAGATGATGTAAATGTCACTCAAGAAAACTTGAAGAAATTGGAAGATTGCTCAGAGTCTCAAGCATTCTTCCAGTATGTTCACAGTGACTGTGCTTTTTCTAGTCCATTTTGGACAGAGAATTCACCTGGTGTGTCTTCACTTAACTGTGATGTGCCCAGAAAGGATTCAGATCTTGAAAAATACTGTTGCTCTTTGAAAGAAAAAGAAAGTTTGCCTGATCAGAAAAGCTTCAATCAAGGGTCCTATAAGTATATTTGTGAAAGGCTTGAGCACTTGAAAACTGGTTCTTCAGACAATGAAAGGACTTTGACTATGATGCCATGCATTTATACTGGAGATGGAATTTCTTCATTCATTCCACATACCTTATTCAGCAGCCAAAGAAAAGATGGCTGGCCTTTCATGTTGAGGATTCCTGAAAAGAAAAATATGATGTCATCAAGGCAGTGGGGACCTATATATCTTAAGGTTTTACCTGGAGGAATCCTGCAAATGTATTATGAAAAGGGGCTTGAGAAACCCTTCAAAGAATTACAGCTGCAGCCATTTTGCAAACTTTCAGAACCCAAACTTGAGAACTGCAGTATCTCTGGGAGAATCCATACCGTGAAGATCGAATATGTGTCATACACAGAGAAAAAGAAGTACCATCCTAAAGCTGAGGTAATTCATGAACCAGACATAGAACAGATGCTGAAACTAGGGACTACTGATTACAATGATTTCACAGACTTTCTGATGATAGTCGAGGAGGAGTTAATGAAGCTTCCTGCTCCTTCAAAATCAAGGAGACATTATGAAGAACAAAAGATTATCTTGGAGGTAGTAGACAACTTTTGGGGAAGGATCGCTAAAGCAGAAGCAAAACTAGTTGAAAGTTCTGTCATCACCCATATTTATTGCTTGACTTTTGTCAATGGAAACTCTGAGTGCTTTTTGACACTAAATGACTTGGAGCTTCAAAGAAGAGATGAGGATTATTTTGAGAAGGACACTGAAAAGAAATGGATTGAAATCCTTGATTATTATTTCCATCAATGTGTAAAAAACCAAGAGTTTGAGCAGTCAAGGATAATTAAATTTACTCCTACAGATGGCTGTAGGCTAGAATTAATGCGTTTCAGGACGAGATATAATGGACCTGATCTTCCCTTTTTTGTCAAAGCCTTGGTAGTAGTTCAGGGAGCTTATGTTGAACTGCAGGCTTTCATAAACATGTCTTCTTCTGCTCTTGCTTCAGTACATTCACATTCCGTGAAACACTGTGAAAACATTATGGTACACTTTCCTGTTCCGCCACAGTGGATCAAAAGTCTTTGGACCATGAACCTCCAAAGACAGAAGTCCCTGAAAGCAAAAATGAACAGAAGAGCATGTCTTGGCTCCTTAAGTGAAATTGAATCTGACTCTGTAATACAAGTTTCCATCGGAACAGCCAAATATGAAAGTGCATACAGAGCCATTGTATGGAAGATTGACAGACTCCCAGATAAATACACAAGTAAATATTTGAATATTTCTATGAAAATAGTATAACATTGTATTGAAAGAGGATTGCATTTTCACATAGAAGCCTTGTATTATGAAATCAGTAGGTTATAAATACAAGTTTCAGTGACCAGATAATTAAAAATATATGACATAGTGCCTATGAATTTGAATATCCTTTGATCTTACTGCATTTAATTGAGAAATGTGTCTCAATACAAAATCAGCCTAACAAATCAGATTTTAGAGATGCGTTTAGGCCTGCTTTGCATGTTCAATTTCCTTAAGAGGCCCTGTCAAGTTTAAAAACATTGATTTTTGCATAACTTATGTTTTAGCTTTGTTGAAATTAAAAAAAAACAAGAACACAGAGATTTTTAATGCATGCCTAACTATAATATATAATAGTCACAGTATTAAAAGCACAATTTTTCTAGGGCAAAGATCCACACAATATTTTGGAAAATATATCTTCTTTTCATTTGGGACATCCATATAAATTTGGTATTACCTTCCCATAATACGATGTGCATCTGAGTATTTAAAGGTATGTGAAAAATATTTAGTGTAAGATCATGGAAAAATAATATGAAATTGTAGGAAGCATTTCTTTTGTTCTTGTAAGTGGAAATACAGGGAAGACATTCTTTAACTCATCTTTTCCACACATGTGAGGCATGAGGAAATATAAAGCAATCCTTGCTTGTTATCATGTTGCATATTTGGATGTACAACCCCTCCTGGTCAATAAAATTTGTATTCTGTGAGATATGCAAACCTGTGTTATGTTTGCTTATGCTCCATAATTATGCTTTTGCTAGTAATTGGGAAGGGATAAAGATCTACATGTGGCAGTTAAAATCGTACACCTTGTTTTGTATTTTGAGCATTTCATTCAGTTATCTGGGACTAATTTGGTTGCAGTGGTAAACCTGAATGTGGACCTAATTAGTGCCGACCTCTGGTCTAAGAACAGGAACTATAAGAGTAATTTGTATTTTTGAAAAATGAAATTTAGATGAAATATCTGAGTTGTTTCTGGTTCAGAATTTAGAAGTGCTTTGAAGTGCAGCATATAGATGTGACTAATCTCTTTTTCCACCTTAGTTACTAGCATAGCATCTGTCTACCAAAAGAGAGCACCATTGTTATATAGTTAGCTGTGTTGCCAGACTTCCTTGTGGTTCTGGGATTCTGCTATGTCTATTGCAGTTGACATGCTAGTTTTGCTCAGAAAAGAAATATCCTCTAGTGCTCTGCTGGTTGGACTAGCTAATACATTCAGTCTGTTGCCAGTGCTGGAATATCCTCAGTGACAAGAGAAGGCCTCTAGTTACACTTCTGTTCACTGATGTTTCATTAAGGGAATATCCAGTATATTAGAAGTACTTAGGCTTGTTATCACGGACACAATTATGATTACTTTTTTGCTGGACCGATGAGGGAAGTTGCACAGTTTAAGTAGTTGAATTTGGGGTGGGGATTGTTTGTGGTTCTGTCTGATCTTGTCTGCTTCAGCATACATTTTGTCAAACCCTCAGCTAGGAAAAAGCCTTCATTTGGTAGTCTTTGTAGCTGATCGTGGCATGCTGTCAGGAAGTTGGCCATCACATTTTTTAAAAAGATGTAGCGGTCAGGGACAGCTTGGTTACCTGTGTACATTGTTGAAGCCAAGTCTCTCAGTTTATGAAGACATAAACCAGTCCCAAGCTTATGCCCTCCAGATGTTTAAGACTACAACTCCCATTATTTTTTACCATTGCAAAGCAGCTTCATTTATATACCGCTTCATATCACGCTATGGGATATC
Source organism: Phrynosoma blainvillii (assembly GCA_026167975.1). Lineage (NCBI taxonomy): Eukaryota > Metazoa > Chordata > Lepidosauria > Squamata > Phrynosomatidae > Phrynosoma > Phrynosoma blainvillii. The sequence continues at coordinate 25,425,532 of JANUYF010000001.1, read as the reverse complement.
TAAGCGGTTTACATCTGTAAGCTCATTGCCCCCTAACAGTTGGGTACTCATTTTAGCGATCTCGGAAGGATGCAGGCTTGAGTCTAGCCTGAGCCCTGGCTAGTATTGAACTCGCAACCTTGTGGTCTATGAGTGAGTGGCTGCAGTACAGGCATTTAACCACTGTACCACCAGGGCTCTTCATTGACTATCCTGGCTATGACTATTAGGAGTAATAGTCAAAAACGTCTAGAGGTTAGGGCAGAAAGCTACGTGTGATACGATTCCGGCTTCGTATAAGATTAGCATCCCCATTTTAAAATAAGATATTCATTGTATTGCTTGTATATCTCATTACTTTAAAAAAAATGACAGAATGGCATGAAAGTTGAAAAATTATTCTCAGATTAGCTAAGAAGACCATTAACAAGGAAGAACAAGAACATGACTTGTTGAAAAAATGACTTGTTATGCCCCTGAAAAGTAACTTCTCATTTATTATTTCTAAAATATACCTTTATCATGCACTGATTAAAAAGTAGCACCTTGTTGTAGGTGCTTTTTACATTCCAGGTCTGATTTGAAGGGCTGTTTTAATGAATACAAGGTATAATGTTGTAATCTTACCAGTCTGCTAGCATAGTTGCTGTTGTCTAAGATTTCAGGAGGATAAAAAATGATGATGCCCTAATTTATAAGCATAGCTAGGGATTACCAGTTTTATTCCCCCCTCCCCCCCCCCCGCATTTATTTTCTCCCTGATTTGGGATCATTTTAAATTAGAAACAATTTATTACATAAAGTGTTAATCTAAAGGTCATAACATAATGTCAGACTAAGAAAATGAAAGAGAAGATCTAGTTCAGATACTTATAGATCTCTATTTTGTAGATTTTATCTCTTTTCTCCCCTTGAGTTTCAGGTTTTGGGTTCCAACATTCACTACATGTGCAAAGTGAGGACAGAGTCTGCTCCTTCCCCTGTGCAACACATTTCCCCCTACTTAACAAAAGGAAATAGACCCTGAGTAAACTTGTCATTTTCCTAAAGTTCAGTATAAATAGTAGAATAAAATTTGTAGTATCAATTTCTCTGGTTCCACATAAGTATAGCAATAATTAAGTCACAGTGTTCCAGATGTGGCAAGGAACTGTGAAGAAATGTTAGTGGAAATATGGCTTTTCAGAAGGAAAAGAATGGCAGATTGCTAAAATAGCTTTCCGAAGCAAAGTCAGCTTTGATAAGATGTAAATATGTAAGAGATGTGACTTCAAACTGAAAATTGTGAGTTATAACCATTTCAAAATTAATGTAACCTCCAGTGCCTTCATCATTTTAAATTAATATAAATTGTTCTGGATTACTACTCACAGTTCAGATTATTTTTACACTAGATTTTCAAGTAACTGCTGCTGCTACTTGTTCCCAGAAGCATTTATATGGCAGCATGTTCTTACCTTTATGTATTATATATAACTTAAATAAACAACATTTTCTTAATAAGAATCCTGTCTCTTTTCTAATACATGTTATGCATAGTCCGGATGGAGCATCTAGTAGTAGTGCTCATGGACATTTATTTTGTGAGATTTCTTGTTGTTGGTTCTTCATATCAGTTCTTGGAACCCCACTGACTGCCAGAGCAGTTATTGAAGCCGCGAGATTTTGGAGAAATTAAACATTAAGAGTGATTCTTCAATTCTTAAAAACTGTTAAAAGTCAAAAGATAGTCTTAAGAACATATAGGGCTTGAAGATGTCCTTTGTCTAATGCAGGGGTAGGCAACCTTTCCCCTTTAAGGGCCGAGGGACTTCAGCTCCCAGAATCCCAGGAGCTGTTGGCCAACATGGGACTATTGGCCAACATGGCTGAGGCTTCTGGGAGCTGAAGTCCCTCGGCTCTTAAAGGGGAAAGGTTGCCTGCCCCTGGTCTAATGTGTAGAGGCAGGTGGTGACCTGACCTTTTTCCATTAAGGGGAAGAGTATATCCTAAAATACACTTAAATTAGAGAAAACAGATGATGATGTACTGCCATTAAGAGGAATATCTATCTTTTAGGGAAAACAGATGGAGCATTATCCAATTTCATGTATTCCTCTTGATGTCAATTTATATTTTAGGACAGCTGGACAGTGTGCATTTTTTGGATAATCTAATAGGCTATGGATATTCCATTTTTGACTATGTAAGAGATATGATGTGGACATCTGTCTTAGTAAACTTATGTATATGTAATGTATATTTTAGAGCAAGAGTCGGCAAGTTCCCCTTACCCGGGGCTAGTCCGGGGATCCCCGGGTTTTCCGCGGGCCGATGGTGGTGGTGGGAAATGGCGGCCCCTGCCAACCACCCACCGCGCACATGCTGCCGCCATTGTGTTTTCCAAAATGGTGGCTGCAGCTCATTTGCACATGTGCAGGTGTACTGCGCATGCGTAAATGAGTTGCGGCAGCCATTTTGGAAAACAAAATGGCGGCAGCGGCGCGCATGGCGGTGGCGTGGCGGCAGCATGCGCGGTGGCGGCGTGGCAGCAGCGGCCGGTCCAAAGGCCTTGGGGGGCCGGTTGCCGACCCCTGTTTTAGAGTGATCATCTGTCAGTTGTAACTATATATGATAATGGATAATAATTAGCTTAAGATGGCAGATGTTGGTAGTAAGAATGATGTAATGGTGTTTTGCCAAATTCAAAAGGGTATAAAAAACCAGGCATTTCCTTTGTTCGTCACTAGACCAATTTGAGCTTTGCTCTGGTCTGGTCAATTTTTGGCTTTGCAAAATCAAAATAAAGCTTTTGTTCCTGTTGGATTCTCTGCTTCTTGTCCAGTCTTTTGGCTAACACACTGGGCAGGGGGAAATATCTGCATTTTTGCAGTAGCGATTTCACTAGAACCATTGTTTAAATCAGGGGCCGGCAACCTACGGCTCGCGGGCCGGTTCCAGCCCAGGCCCCCGCACTTACTGGCCCAGGCAGACCCCTGCCGCCGCTGCGCGTTTTGCTCGCCACGCCCCCGTGCGCACCGCGACCGCCATTTTGTTTTCCAAAATGGCGGCCATGACGCGTTTGAGCGTGCGCAGGAGTACTGCGCATGCGCAAATGCGTCGCGGCCGCCATTTTGGAAAACAAAATGGCGGCGTGACATGTGTGGAGGTGGCGGCAGCGCGTGCGTCGGCGTTGGCGTCAGTGGCGGCGGCATCGGCAGCGCGCACGGGGGGTTGTGCGCGGTGGCAGCGGTTGCGCCATTCCCCCCCCCCCAGGCCGGCCAGAGAGGAGGACTTCGGGGGAACGGCCCCTGGCTCAAAAAGGTTGCCTACTCCTGGTTTAAATAAATAAATCCCTATTTAGGATTTATCTAGTTTTCCTTTATGCTACAGATACTTATCTGCATTATCTTAGTTTTTACTAGATGTTTGCATTATCCTATTCCAAATTAAAGAAGCTGAGGATAAAGAGTGTTTATGAAATGGGAACAATGAATTATATACAATTATATAATACCTATATTAAAATATCCATGGGTGCTGTGTATTACGTATATGCTTGCATCATAAACACACACATCAGTTGATGCTTCTTGTAATAATGAATAGCTTCAGGAAGGAGATTTAGAGCAGAGATATAGCAAGGGAGAATACAGTCCCTTTCTCTGTTTCTTTTCTCCATTTCTTTTACTCCTAGGGGAGCTGAGGGAGATAGAAACTGGAACTCAGATCAGGAAAGGAAGAGAGTTGTCAGCCTTTTCCCCGTGTTCCATATTTCCATTCCAGAAATTTCCTTCCTGAAGGTGCTTTTTATTACAGGAAGCAAAAGTTAAGGTTTAAGAACATAAGTGATGCATAGCTTGTTCCTGAATCTAAAATTTCCAGGTAACTCTTATTGTTGTATGCTTTCAAGTTGTTTCTGACTTACGGCAACAGCGTTGTCTTTGAAAAAAAAATTGTTCAGATTTATTCAACCTCCCTCTGAGCTGAGAGAGTGTGACTTTCCCAAGATTACCCAGTGAGTTTCTATAGTTGAGCAGGGATTCAAACCCTGGTCTGCAGAGTTACAGTCCAATGCTCAAAGTACTGTTGCATGCTTCCACCAAACCCATATAATTAAAATTTTACTTAGATAACTAACTTTCTTTTCCCCAAAGATATTGCCCTCCCTTCTCAAAGCAGGCTGCAGTTTTAATTTCTTTCAGGTTTTTGTGGACTCCACAAATATTGGCTATAATCCTGAACCCAAAATCTTAAATAAAGTCCACCAGATTCAGTTGAATAGATGGGTGTTTTCACTGAATCTCTGCAACAAAATCTCTGCCACTTGTTGACTTTTTAAATCAAATCCTGTAACACTATTTTTGGCCTCAGGTTTTCAGACATCCTGGTCAAAATTTATAAAAATTGGCAAAGACCTGGGATGATTGTCCTTCAAATAACATTCAGTAAAGTTCTGCAGGGCTGCCTTTTATTTGTCTGCGTTTATTACACACTAAAGGAGTAATTGCTTGGAATGCTTTCTTGTTGCTTTTTTGCTAGGTCCCTTGCTGCTATAGAGCAGAATAAAATTTGTTTCACAGAATAAATGGGTTCCATATGTTTTAGTAATTGTTACATAATTACAGTTGCTCTCACTTTTAAATAGTATGGCTATTCTATGCCTGAAGCTCTCTTATATTGAGGAAAGGCCAATCCACCTAATCTTATTTGTACATAAATGTATAGGTACAGACAGCTAAGAATGGCAATGATCTTTTGAAAAAATGGGAAAATCAGGAGGTAAAAACTCATCCAGGCTGAGTTTATTGTGTGTCAACTACCATAATCTCAATGTTATATGTGAACTGACTAATTGTGGCAAATTGGAGACAAAGTCATCTCTATTTATCCCTACGCTATTCTTTTTACAAAGCAACAAGGAAACTTATTCTACAGCAGAATAAAGATGCAAACTGAGCAGTAATGCTCCACTTAACTGTATTTCTGAATTTATAGTTACTTATTGCTTGGTATAGTGGTTTGAGTGTTGGACTATGACCAGGGTTCAAATCGCTACCCAACCATGGAAACTGACTGGGTGGCATCACACTCACACTCTCTGCCTCAGAGGATGGCAGTGGCAACCCTCATCTGATGAAACTTGCCAAGAAAATACTTTGATAGGTTCACCTTAAGGTAGCCATAAGTTGGAAACAACTTGAAGGCACACAACAACAACAACAACCCTATTTGTTGTAACCCGCTATAAATTAAATGTATTATTATTATTATTATTATTAACAAACTCATTGATTGCTTTCATTTCTGAGAAGTAGATCAGCTCTGTGCCAGAATGAAGGGATTTGGTGGGAGTTACTGCTGGAGAAGGAATAGTAAATGTTTTCATGTAGTATACAACTGTGTATAGATCAGACATGGACTGCTTTCCTCTCTTACTCTTACTTTCCTTTCTTATGATGATCATGGTTGTTTAAACTCAGAACTCCTATGTATTGATTATTCTCCCAAGCATTTCCCATTGTAAAGCTTACATTTTCTCTCCCCTGCCCCTGCTTCTTCTTCCTCAGGTCCAGATCATCCACACAGTTTGTCTTACAAACTGGAGCTTGGGTCAGATCAAGAAATCCCTTCTGATTGGTATCCCTATGCCACAGTGCAGTTTGTTGTGCTTGATGCATGTCCCTCTGGAACGGAGGTAAAATCACTGGGCATTGAGAATGATGTGCAGCCTCAGAAACATGTGACCCAGAAAGCATATTATAACTGCCAGGTAACATTACTGTTTTCCTTGGGTTTTTTTTTTTAATCCTAATGAAGTGTTTCATATATAACTCATTTCCTTTTTTTTTTTTTTCCCTAATCAAGGCAAATATTGCCTTGCCGGAAGAGATCTGTCAAATAACTAACTTGGATAGTTTCAAAAAGGCTTTCAAGACAGATCTCTTCCGGCAGGCCTTCCCGGAATAGACTACTCCACATGAACTGTGCTTCTCCCCGACATACATCTCTGTTATACACTCCTTTTGGTGTCCCAGAACATATGCTGTTTTAATCTTTATGCTATTATTATTGTATTTAGTTTTAAGGGGGTATTGTATTACGGTTTTATGGCATGTATGTTTTTAATCTGTATTTGTACTTGTAAGCCTCCTTGATTGCCAAGGCAAAAGGCGGGGTATAAGAAATTATTATTATTATTATTATTATTATTATTATTATTATTATTATATATTTGATGAAGAAGACTGGCATACCCCAGCAGGCCCAATGGCTAAGCTTCCTGGGGATGATGACAGTTGTAGTCTAGCACATGTGGAGGGTGCCAGGTTAGACAAGGCTAAAACAGACTGATGCACTAGAGTACGGTCATTTTTTTCTTGAAAGTAATATGGAATTCCTTGTGTTTTTGTACAACTAAAGACGTGGCTGCTCTTCTACTTTTGTTTCCAAACAGATAGTTTTTGGTTCTGCAGTTCTGTAACACTGGCATGTAATATAGCAATAGCACTTTACATTTCTGTACCGCTTCATAGTGAACTAAGTACACTCTAAACAGTTTACAGTCTGTAAGCCAATTGCCCCCAACAAGCCGGCTATTCATTTTACTGACCTATGGAAGGCTGAGTCAACTTGGAGCCTTGCGGGTTTGAATACACAGTGTTGTGACTACAGTAGCAGCATTTAACCACCATTAGGGCTCAGTGTAATATATGTAATATATGCTTGCACCCAGTGGCATCACTCTGCTAGCATAGAGTTTCTACTGCTTCTGGAATCATTGTCTTTTCAACTGTCAGATCCAGTACTGCATTCTGTTTATGCTTGTGCTTTCATAGGTCATGATAATTCATTTTACTAGGCATTTCTTGTGCTGGTGGTATGATTTATTCTGTTAGACTATGAGAACAGGAGTGGTCTACTGGCTGCATGAGTTCCACAATGCCATTTTTTTCTCCCTCCAGCACCCTCCCAGTTTTTCCCAATTCTAGGCTGACCAGAAAATGCCTTTTTAAAAAAACCCAGAATGGTTCAAATTTTGACTACCTATTTTTTTAAAAGAAAGGCCTCCCCAAAATTAAAATGGCTGGGGGGACATGGGAACCATTTTGGGCACAGCACAGGCCCTTCAAGTTCCCATGGGGGGCAATGTGGCCCTTCTCCCCAGCAGCTGCTCACCCTCTTCTAGAATATGAAGAAACATTAATGGAATGTTCCTAATGGAATAACCATACCTCATATATTTTTTTCTGCTAGTAGGCTGTTGGATTCAGCCATTCTTTATACAGTCGGCTCTCCTTATCCACAGATTTTTATAGGTTTGGGATGATGGCTAATTATATCAGTGGATATAATGACACTCTTCACTAATAACATGACTGTATTTAATTGCACTGCTTTTGCTTTATTGCAGGTTGAAATTGAGCAGAAATGGATTAGACTTGATGGAGAAGATCCGAACAAGTGTGGGAGTTGTCAAATGCAGTAAAAGAAAGAAGAGAAATAATCTGTTGTGATGTACGATTGTGAGAAATACATATATTTGTTACAAACAAGAGAACAGCAGGGCAGTGAATTTCAGCATGCAACCTCCAATTTGTCATGTTGAAAGACTGTGTACAGTTGGGAGTTCCCTTAATGTTTAGCATATTGATTGTAGTGTCCATTAAAAAGCTAATATTTTCAATACAATTTTTTGTACCATCTTGAAAAATATTGCACTATGGAAGGCTTTTAGGAATCACATTAAAATATATTATATTGTCTAGAAGGATAAATTATAGATGCCTAATTAAGTTTTTTATATAATATGTATGTGTGTCTGTGTAGTTACCCGTTATATCCTATATGTTCCTTCTACAGGTTTCAGTAAAGTATGCAAGCTTCAAATGTCCTTAAAAGGGTTGTGTCTCTTGGAAGCATATTTAACACTTTTAATGACTTATAAAGAAACTATAGCAGCTTTTGTGTATTTCTAATATAGTTTTCTCCTATGGAGGAACAGACATGTGGAAAATGTTACATTAGAATGTAAAATCTAACTAACTTTTAGAACAGTTCAGTTGGCAAGATTGCAAGGAATGTAATCTAAATCCACACAGATTCTGAATCCTATTGAACTGTTGATATTCTATTGAATCCTATCTGAACTGCTGTTTACAGAAAGGTTTGTCACAAAGGAACCAGCACAAATACCTGAAGTGTTCTTCTTTTGGCTTTCTTTATTGAAAGTATTAGTTTGCGCTTCCATTCTCTGAAAGATCTGCTTGAGAGGAATTGCAGAAATTCTTGAGCCCAAAAAAGGCAGAATTTTTGTTTCAGTATTTAGGATGGAATAGAATTCTTTTTAATACTTTGCCAGCTGTTACAAATTATTTTGAATTGTCAGCTAGAGCAGAGGTCTGTGAAGTTGGGAGCTTGGAATAAAAACACATCCTAAATTGTCAGAGAAGCTTTTGAGAGCCAGGAGAGTCCAGATGAACTTGAGATGAGTAGGATATTCCTTTGTCCTGCCAGCTAAGCAAGACTTTGATTAAAGGGTGTGTAGCAGAAGGGAAAGTGTTATTAGAAGTGATGTGACAACTGCAATCAGCATAACCTTGTGTAATTTGATTTTTAAGCTTATTGATCAAATGAGTTTGTCCAGTTGTGGGAAGTTATCGTCTTCATTTTTTCATCTTGTGGCTTATGCTTATACACTGGAGGCCAAAAAAGTGTCTGTGTATGGTTTAATTTGTATTGATGGCTTTCTGTTTTATAGAAACAGCTCTAGATGTTATCTTTGTTGCATGTAAGTCCTTTGGAATAAAGCTATAATAGCATACTTCATCTCACTTTAGTATTTTTATGCCTGCCACAGATATTAAACATGGACCTTAACACTTCAGTTAATTTGCCCCAAAGGGAAAATGATTTAGAATAAATTGAGTTTTATTAATATGGGAAAACATATTTTATATTATAATTCCAGTTCGGTATGTAATGAAAGTGGAATTCACTTTCTAAATTCCCTACGTAGTTTTGTCCCAACAGTTAATTCTGAAGATGCCTCAGCATCTCTGATCTCATTTTACTAGTAAATTGTCTTGAAATGTCAAAAGAGCCTTTCAGTGATGATAGCTTTGCAATATACTGTTTTCTAAATGAACCTTTTCTTTCTCCAGAAGTGTAGATTAAGGATAGAAGAAAATGTTGTTTCTTGCCTTAGGTAATATTAGATCTTAAATATCCAATTTGTCTTTCACATTTAGACTGCATTTGATAGTACACAGTCTTTTAATTTCAACAGAATTCTCTTGTTCTCTGGTATGGAAAGCACATTCATTTCTAGATTATTCTGCCTCAACAGATATATAGCTTAAAAGGTACAGTTCAACTTGAAGCATGACATATTATTTGGATGGGGTGGGTGGGCATGAGATAGGAAGCAAAAAAAAAAAAGATCTTGGCTGCAATGCAGTGTTCTAGACCTTTTCACTCTTATATTGCTGACAACAGAAAAGTATGTTCCCCCCCCCCCTTATCCCAAGGATGAAAACCCAGTTAATAGCAAAAATGATATGGTTCCACATTATGCTTGAAGATGTATAGGCATGGATATAACTCAGTGAGAGTTACCACCTCAAAAGATTTCTAAATTTAGGCGTTTTTCATGACACTTTCCCACATGGTGTAATTTTCATAAAGGCAAAAGTATGCACATCATTCCTTATGGAGTGTGGTGCAAGTGTGTTGCTTTGCATGTACATACATGTGGGTTAGCTGTGCAACACACAGGCACATAACATACATTTGAATAGTTTTGTTGTTTCAGTTTCTCTGTGGATGTGTGAGCCTTTAAGGCAGGCTATCCTGATCGTTACAATCAGATAACTACTTGAAGAACTACAGTTACAGGTATGCAATCTGTCCTCCTTAAAGTTTGGTAGCTACTATAACCCATCACTGATCATTGCTTGTATTTTTAAATGCTTTAAAAGTACAAAAAATCCACAGTTCAGATACCAATTGAAGTGTGACAGCAGAAGAAAAAATCTTAAAATCAATCCAGCAATTGAGCAAATGCCTAGAATCGCCTTTCTTGCAATGTCAAGAAACAATTCAGCCATAAATCTGTTTTGGCTTGCTGTTCATAGCAAAGCAGTAAGGGAATTGAACTTGCAGCTTAGCTGTCATCTTCTGCCCACCCAGTCTCACCACTGTCTTGGTTTTGAGATTTTGCCTTTTAATTGATATGTTTTAAGTTGTTTTTAATTCTAACGATAATTTAATCATACTAACTTTTGTTAATGTTAGCTATAATGTATTTTTATCTGCATCAGTTTTAATGTTTGAGTCCTGGGAAAAATAAGCATTAGTATCATACTAGGCATGCTGTAGTCCAAGCTTTCCAGTCTATCTTTAAGTCCTGAAAAACTTGTTTATTATTGAAAGCTGAGTTCCTTGGAGTATTAAAGTTTGTAACAAATACCCAAACTCTCTGCTTTGGCTGATGTGGTAGTATTTTATTTATATTTGATACCACCATTCAGACAGCATTCCACCTGGCTGTGGACAATTAAAATGCAATGGTGATAATTAAAATACAATAATGAAGGGGGACACTATGCATAAATGTAATCAACATGACCCTTGTCTTCTGACGCAGAAGGTACAAGAAAGGGACGGGTTGGAAGGCTGGATCAAGAAAGAAAATAGGATACCTCTAGGGACACAATGCTGTGTGTTATCAAACCTAATGTGTTTCTCACTGAATTTGTAGGAACATGAGAATCTGTCTTGTGCAGAGGCTTTCCATTTAGCTCAATATCCCACTCTTAAGCCTTCAGTTATTAGATTACAACTACTGTCATTTTCAGCATGCATGGCCAGTGGCCAAAGATTATGAGGGTTGTTGTCTAACAACATTTGGAGATGTGAGTTTGGAAACAACTGGAGTCTACTATGATAAAATCTCTTCAAGATTTTAAAGAGTGATTATTCCTAATTCTACCTGGAGATGCTAAGTATTGAACCTGAGGTCTTCAGCATGCAAAACTCTTATTCTTCAGAGCCACACTAAGGAAAAAAACATTTTCATTTTGGGAATCTTACACATTGCAACAGGATTTTGAGCCCTAAAACTGGCTGTGCCCTAAGAATGTACTAAGGAAAAATAAAACCTGAAGTCCATTTTGGTCACTAAAACACACTTTTGTGCTGTTGCAGGACACTTCCCTTGTTTCATAAGTTAGAACACAGAAATGGAAGGAAAAGATAAGGCATAGCAGAACAATTGGATTATAAGGGATATCAATAAATAAAATTAGCTTGCTGGGTGTGGAGAAGGCACAGCTATTCCTAATTTGTTCTCCTTTAACCACTGCCCCAAATTAGATTGACATTCTTCCTGTGGCAGTATAAATGACAGTTGGAATAGGTCACTTCCAGTTTTGCAGATCTTTTTGTGAAAGTGCACTGCACCAAAGGAGAGATTAGAGCCTTTAAAATTTCATGTTGTATGAAGTAATGATAGAACCAAGGATTTATCATGTGTATAAAAAAGGGAGATGCCTAGAAGAAATGGCTGGATTGGGGGGAGAGGTGAGAGAGAGGACAAGGATAGTGTTTAATGGTCAGGAGCACAAGGGAGGATACACAGTGGACAGCTGCCTTGTAATTCATGTAAACTTGTTTATTACTTTGGTGGTGATACTGGCATTCATTTATTATTTAGTCTTATACAAAGATTGGTGTAATTTCTTTGCCCTTCCAAATGAAACAATGGGCCTTTACAGACTGCCAGAAATAATGCAGCTTGAGGCCACTTTAACTGTCCTGGCTCAGTGCTTGGGAATCATGGGAATTGTAGTTTTTTTCTGAAACATTGAGCCTTCTCTGTCAGAGAGCTTTGGTGCCTCAAGAAACTACAGTTCCCATGATTCCCTAGCACTGAGCCAGGACAGTTAAAGTGGTCTCAAGCTGCATTATTTCTGGCAGTCTGTAAAGGCCCATATATGTGATGCTATTTCCATAGTGAAGTGTACAACAAGGAAATGATGAAGTGAGAACTGAAAATCTGCATGTATTTTCTTCCCAAAGACCTGAAATTTTGACAAGGAATTTCTCTTGCTTGCTGATCTTTACCAGTGTGGTGAAAGACAGGATGATTGTAAGGGAAAAGAACACTATACCTCTTGTGTTGTCATCCATTTATGTACAGTAAATTTAATGCAATGTATTAGCAATACTGTAGCTTATTTTTAGTTATTATCTTTGTATATTTTTAAATGCTATTGGGTTGAATCATGACTAAATTCCCATTGATTTCAGTGGGTTTACTCTAGATATGATTAAATCTGGATCCAAGTCATTGTTTGGTATAATCCGAATATGGCCATTGTTGGAAGCGTTAACTTTTCAAGTGTTACTTGGACAGTTTGTGAAAAGTCAGTGCTGAAGCAGTATATTGCCATCATTACAGTAGTTGTCTCTTTACGCTATTTTTATAGAAGTATATTTTGGTGAATTTAAGTGTGTAACCCACATAGCTACTGAAATCATTAGTAGGCAGATGTAACTTTGGTACATGTATGAATTTAAGAGTTTTTTTAAAAAAATAAAATAAATTATGCTTAATATAAGAAATCTGTATAATTGCTAAAGGAAATTAAAGCTTTATCCTTGTAACAGTCTGTTATAGATACTTTTTTAAAACATTAAAATTATATATTTTGAAGAAAAATAATTGCTTTGGTACCTTTTTCACTCAATGGAACCTTCTAGTTGAAAATAACTGAAAATAGTAAAACTCATCAGCATCAAAAACCCATTACTCTGCACATTATACACACATTAAGGTGTCTGCTTCTTGCTTTTATATACATTAATGGTATCTTTGTACCAGCTGTGTGAAGAGAAACCTGTCTCCCATCCCTACTCCTCACACAGATTGAGAGAGGAAACACTTCACTTTGCAGAAGAAGCATTAATGTGCTCTTAACTGGCATCCTTTCTCATTCTTTTCTTTTTCTCATCCTGTGAAACCTGAATGTGAGTTCAACATGGGTAGAAGTGGAGGCTGGTCTGGTCTGTTAGGGCAAATGGGGCACCACTGCTTAGATTCTGGCTCCCCATAGCTATCCCGTTTCTTCCTAGTTTCTCATTTATCAGTCCATGGAGTGGCAGTGTGACATACCGTACTTTTCCCACAGGAGCAAATCAAGTATGAAAAGAGACTGCTGTTTGGTACTGTTAGACAGATATCAAGGAATTTGTTTTCTTCCAAGGAACAGCATAAAACAGAATTAGTTGGCTTCACCTTCCATTGACCGCTCTGTCCTACTAGTTCTGATGGGTACCAGCAATCTCTCTGATCTGACCATTACCCTTCCCGAAATCAGGCCACCCCCTCACACTTGGGGGCAAAAACCATATCATGTCCTGCCATGTGTGTTGAATCACTTCACACTGAGACAATCCCATATCCTCCATGGAGGCTACAAAATCCTCAACCAGATCATTCAAGGCATCCTCAGTGACCAAGCTGTGAAATCAGTACCTCTTCAGAACATTATCATACCAAACTTCAGCATTCTTGGGAGGCCTGGTGGTTAAATGCTGGTACAGTCACAAGATAGTGAATTCAATCCTAGAGGGCTCCAGATCGACTCAGCCTTCCATACTTTTGTAGGTCTGTAGAATGAGTACCCAGCTTGTCGGGGGCAATTGGCTTGGAGAGTGTTTTAGTTCACTATGAAGTGGTATAGAATTGCTATTGCTACTGGGGGGGAAATAAGAGAGTGATTGTGCCACTCAAGACAATAACCTAAAATAACATCAGGCCAGTTGTGACTCCCCCTTCAAAGTGTCACTTGTGTCATCTCATATCCAGTCTTTACAACCACACAAGGCTGTGGCCAGTTTCTTATCCTAACTGCTTACTCTCACCTAGGGCAGGGGTAGGCAACCTTTCCCCTTTAAGGGCCGAGGGACTTCAGCTCCCAGAAGCCTCAGCCATGTTGGCCAATAGTCCCATGTTGGCCAATAGTTCCTGGGATTCTGGGAGCTGAAGTCCCTTGGCCCTTAAAGGGGAAAGGTTGCCTACCCCTGACCTAGGGGATGGTTGGGTCTCATCCGTACTGGCTATTTCACACTCGCCCCAGAATAGCTAATTCACACCAATACATTTATATAAGTGAGGGCGGTGCCATTGCCCTCATCTCTCCCTGAAGGAGAGATCCAAAGGGGTACATATCCTTCAGTGGCAACCTACCACATCTTAAAAAGTAGTGCTTATATTCCCTTCTAGGGCATCAATCAGTCCTGATAACTGGGAATGGGCCAGCAGTTTTCATATCCTTCCCAAGGCTTCAGATAGAATCAGCTAGAGCCCAAACTGGCTGGTTTTCAATAGAAGTGGGAGAGATGTTGGAATTAAGTTGTGTCTCAGCTGTTCTTCAAACTTGGCAGCCTTCCAGCATTAGCATTCTCCCATCCTGATCGCTTTCTCTTCACCATGCATACATCTATCGGTTACTAATATCCTTACTTCCTCCCCCCCACTTCATTAAGTTAAAATGCTATATTATTCTTCACAGGGGAATTGTTTCAGCCCCTTGATCATCTTGGTTGGCTTTTCTTGCACTTTTCCCAGCTCTTACTTTCCATTTCTTCCTTGATAATCCTTTTTGTGTGTTCATTCATAGAATAAGTGGTGCTAGATTGTGGCCTCCAGAAGTTTAGAAGTGCATGGGGCTGAGAATTTACTATATGGGCAGTGGAGGGGGAGACTAAACTCTCATTTTTGAGAAACACATATCCTTTGTTCCAGAAGGTTAGGTTGCACTGTGGCAATGGAGCTGCTAAAGAGGTGTGTGGATTTTTTAATGGGCTGGATAAAGGCTAATACATGACAGTCCACAAAGGATGCAGTTGCTGAAAGTTCAAATAATCGTTTACTCTTTCCCTCAAGGTGCAGGTAGGTCCAGTGATCATAATTTGATTCAGTGTGGATTTCTGTTTTAATGTATACCATGTACTTAAAAAACACCAACACACACAGTTGTTCCTCCAACTTGAAAATATTCAACAACAACAAATTCCAAAAAGCAAACCTTGATTTTGCCATTTTATATAAGGGACACCATTTTGCTACACTACTGTGTACAGTATTCCCCCCACGTTCTCTGTGGTTAGGGGTGAAGGACCCCCGTGAATGTGAAAAAACAGCAAATAAAACCCACTATTTTTACCTAAGAGAACACCTCTCTAGAAATCAGATCCTCCAGTGCAACTCTGTGATCAACATCTGCCAGAGGTTGATCATGGAATCATGCTGGAGGACTTACAAATGCCTAGAGAAGTGTCTTTAGGGATGTCTAGATTATCCCACGCAACTCTACAGTCAACATCCAGCAGAATTGT
This sequence comes from Phrynosoma blainvillii, assembly GCA_026167975.1. Taxonomy (NCBI): domain Eukaryota; kingdom Metazoa; phylum Chordata; class Lepidosauria; order Squamata; family Phrynosomatidae; genus Phrynosoma; species Phrynosoma blainvillii. The sequence goes on along the minus strand of JANUYF010000001.1, from coordinate 25,410,169 downwards.
GCTGGAGGACTTAGAGATTCCTAGAGAGAACTTATTAAAACTGCAAATAACCAATCTGCAAAAGTCTGTTACCTGAAATACTGGGGGTTCTTGAAGGCATCCACAAATTAATATGTCTTAGGGGAATTTAAATAATAGCTCAAAGGAGAGTTATAGTATGACCAAACAACAGGCAGTCTTGGGATCCCACCCAGTGTATATTGGTTCTAAATCACACAGAACTCCAGAGGCAATTCCAACTTACATACACAACAACACATACACTCACACACACACAAGCGCTAAAGAAACAAAGGTGGTAAAAGGTGAATAGTAAAAGGCTTTACTAATGGTAGAATTTAAAGATATAGATGTGTTAGTCTGTAGAATCAGGGTGTAGAGAGATTTGTAGCACCTTTGAGACTAACTGAAAGAAAGAAATTAGCAGCATGAGCTTTCATAGACTTCAGTCTACTTCCTCAGATGCACCTGAGGAAGTAGACTGAAGTCTACGAAAGCTCATGCTGTCAATTTCTTTTTTTTCAGTTAGTCTCAAAGGCTTTGCTAATAGTAATACTAATACTTTACCAACTGATGAGGCTTGCTTCCAATTGAAGGAGGTCTGGAACAGAATTGAGCTCAATAGCCACCTAGACATGTGGGGAGTGGCTGGCTATTGAAAACTGGCAGCATTGATGCCTGCTTCCAAACTTGCCTAAGGGGCTGTGGTCTAAGGGGTCAGTCATATTTATACCAAAAATGTGCCTTGAGGGCAGAAATCAAGGACTGAATGGATTACATCTATGCCAAATGGTTTTCCAGGAAGGAAGATTGGATGGGAATTTCAGTAGATGTGTTGATGATTTTTTTAAAATCTTAGATAAAAGGTTGAGAACTACAGCAAATGTTAGGAGACTGGTGTTCCTTAGACAAAAGGCGAACTCCTGCCCTTGCAAGAGTGCCCCCTGTCTGTGAAGTACCACCATCACCTATAGGCAAAGTCCCATTATCGACCTCCATAGATCAAAAGCATTATGCTGATGTCTTGGGTGATCTCATTGTAGTGAGTGCCTTGTTTCCTCCATTGCTGGAGCCAACAGGTCTGGGCCAGATGTCCTGCTGTGGGAGCAATTCCAGGTCACTCATGGCTCACCCTCTTTCAGGGTCCCTTTTAATATTAAGTTGATATAAAATACAGGAGGGGTGATACTGGGGGTCCAAACCTTGAGGTAACAATCAAAGCTGCAAATGTGGAGGCCAACTGTAAAATGGGACCAGGGGCGTTGCTAGGGATGTGTGGACTGCACTAAGTGATACCTTGATGGGTGTGTGATACTACTGCTCCCCAAGCATCTGCCTTTTGCAGAAATGGGCTGTGGCATTTACCTGCATCCCTTTAAAATGATGGAGCTCAGTGGAAGAAATGGTGTGATGGGGCAAGGCTAAGTGGGAGGAGAAAGGAGAGGCCTGAGGTGTAGCTATACCCTAAGGCAGATAAACCAACTCATGGCTTCTGGCTTTATGACTCCCAGGAAGCATATGGGTGCTGTGGAAGCTCTTTGGGTAGGGGACAAGAGATTACAAATTAAACCTCCTCTTGTTTCTTCAACTTTGGACCAAACAAGGAACTAGGAACATCTTCAGCTTTCATGGGAAATTTAAATATTTGTGTTCCCTGAAGCTACTAGCTTTCCTGCAGTCTGAGTTTATCAAAACCTAATCCACCATTATTCGTTGATGCAGTGATTGCTCAACACTTTCTGTCTCCTGATTGACAAAACTGGCACAATGAATGCCTGGCATTGACATCTGTGATTGCATGATTGCATGTTTTCCTTCAGTCCTGTTTAAAGACTATAATCTTTCTGTTCCAGTTTATTGTTGCACAGCATACTGTATGATATTGACAGGCATCAGTATGTAAATTTGGGAGTGCAAGAAGACAAAATCAGCTCCAAGAACTTTCCACCTGGAGGAGCATGTGAATGTGGGATTGAGGCACTCCACGTCTGCCTATTATGCTGACACAATGGCAGTCTTTGTGGTGATTCCAGGTGGTCCAAAGGACTAGCAGAGATCCGTGTGAGCATAAGCAGCGTATGAGATGTGAGACAGGGGTGACCTAAGATCTGGCCACTGTCAATCATGCCTGACTAGCATCTACACTGGGTTGCTGTAATGTTACTGTTCACAGATAAGACACAAAGAAAATGATTCCAACCTGTGAGTGCCAAGCTTGCAGAATCCCAGCTTGCAGAAACCTTGTCAATTCCCAGTGTGAAGTATACAGCCACCCTTTCATATCTATGGGGTATCCATTCCAGATCCCCCCCCCCCATGGATTAAAAAGGAATGTGGGACCTGATGTCCCATTGTCATCTATGGCAGCACAATGAGTGTGCAGCTGCTAGTGCAGCCACATTCATGCACCTCCTTTAGGAGCAACGGGGCTTGCTCACCATGGAAGCTCAAATCCTCAGATGGCAAGCCATGGATGACAAGAGCTCAATGTACCACTGGTCATGCTGACTGAGGGTTGGTTCTAGGAGTTAAAAGTCCTACATCTGAGGACCAAAGTGTGGGAAATACTGCTCTAGAAGTAGAAATCAAAGATATACCCGTGTTAGCCTACACCAGCGGTTCTCAAATAGTGGGGCGGGCCCCCCAGGGGGGGCGCGAGGCTCCATAAAGGGGGGCCCGTTATGGCTGGAGAGAGGGAGATTGTCCCAGCACAGCCCCAGTAGCTCTATCCTGATTGGCCAAACCCGCCCATGTGATCACGCGGGGGGGCGCGAAATGTTTTCTTCTTTCCTAGGGGGGGCGTGACAGAAAATAATGGAGAAACACTGGCCTACACAGAATCAGTATGTAGCGAGATCCTGTAGAACCTTTGAGACTAACTGAAAGAAAGAAGTTGGCAGCATGAATTTTGTAGACTTAAGTCTATTCCTCAGATGATCAAATGCATATGAGGAAGTTGACTTAAGTCTACAAAAGCTCATGCTGCCAACTTCTTTCTGTCAGTTAGTCTCAAAGGTGCTACAAGATCTTGTTACATACTATTCTAGAAGTAGAAGAAGTACCTCCCTTTCCCCTCCCCTAGTTTTCAGTAACAATAAATCAAGGTCCTATATAGCCCAAATGGGATTCTTGTTCCCCTAATCATGTCCTTTGCCATCCCTTTGTTCCTCTAAACTGCAGTGGCTTGAGTGGTTAGGACGCTGACTTAGTAGATTGCAAGATCGGCAGGTTAGCAGTTCGAGGCCCAGGTGCTGCATGATGGGGTGAGCTCCTGTTGCTAGCCCCAGCTTCTTCCAACCTAGAAGTTTTAAAGCATGCAAATGCAAGTAGATAAATAGGTACCACTTCGGTGGGAAGGTAACAGTGTTCTGTGCAGTCATGCTGGCCACATGATCACAGAGTACTCTCTGACAACGCTGGCTCTTTGGCTTAGTAACGGAGATGAGTACAGGCCCCTATGGACAGACACAACTTGACAACCTTGTCAATGGGGAATACCTTTACCTTTCTGTAAAATATGCAGAGATTTCAACTGGTTTAGTACACAAGCCATGGAAATGCACTGAGTGTTCTTTGGTAAGTCACACTCTTATTTGAGAATACTGTACTACACTGTTATAGTGCTTTTATTCCACTTTTACTGCTATGGTTACCTCCTGTGGAATCCTGGGATTTGTAGTTTAGGGAGGGGCATTGAGAATTCTCAGTCAGAGAGCTCTTAGGCCTCACTAAACTACAAATCACTAAACTACACATCCAAGGTGCCACAGGATGTAGCCAGAGCAGTAAAAGTGGGATAATAGTGCTATAATAGTGTAGTGCAGTATTCTCCTTAGTCTCAGAAGAAGGCAGTGGCAAACCTCTGAACAAATCTTGCCAGGAAACCCCCATGCCCTAGGGCAGGGTTCGGCAACTTGTTTTTGCTGCGGGCTGGGAGGGGAGGGGAATGGTGCTGGGGGCCGGGGGGGTTGCCTCTAACCATCACAAGAAGCTATCAGTTTTTCAGGCTCTTTGAAATGTCCCACCCAGTTTTAGGATCATGTCCCAGCTGGCGATCTAGGGTGGCAAGGGCCACAGCCAGCCAGCCAAGCAAGCCCCAAAACATCCAGGTGAGGCCTCCCTGGTGTAGCTCTGTGGGGCCTCAGTTGGCCGGCCAAGCTACGAGGAGGTCCAGGGTGGCAAGGCCTTCCTGTCGCAACTGCGCAGGGTCTTGGCCAACCAGCCAAGCTGCGAGAAGGTTCAGGCTGGTGAGGCCTTCCTGCTGTGGCTGTGCAGGGCCTCAGCCGGCTGGCCGAGCCCCAGGAAAATCCAGGCAATCCCAGCCCCAAGGAGATCCAGCCCCAAGATTTATATTATATGTATATTAAAGTTTTATGATATTTATATTTAATATTATTTTTTTATTTTAGTAATGTTTTTGGTTTTTAATTGGTCATGCCCTCCATTTTTTTTTGAATGTCTTGCATTTGGTCCCACATTTGGTACTACATTTTGTCCTGGTTTTGTGGAAGAGAATTATGGCAACCCTATAGGCAGAGCATGCGGGTCTTCTAACCAGGAGATCTTGTATTGGGAAGCTGGTGAGCTGGACAATGGAGTCTAGACTTCCAGCTATCCAGAACATCAAGCACTACAAATCCCATATGATCTGTGAATAAGATTAGGAGAATGTACTAGTCAGTGGCTTTAGGATCTTTTGATTTATTTTCATGATTTGGATCTGTAACTTATACTTTCTGTCTGTGCCTAGAGTACAAGTTGTCTTTCATGTGATGATATCCTTTTGCTATAGCATTCCTTTGCTTAGAATAAAGATTTTCTTTCTTCTGCCTCTCTTGTACTCCTTTTTCACGCGCCTCTAATGGTCTGAAGTTACAGGAGAATTGATTTCAATTGAACATTAGAAGGAACTTCTTGACAGTAAGAGCAGTTGGAGCCAATTGCCTAGAGGTGGTGGGGTCTCTCTCTTTCTCTTTCTCTCTGGACATTTTCAAAAAGAGTTTGGACAACTATCTGTTGGGGTTGCTTTAGTTGGAGATCCTGTACTGAGCAGGGGGTTGGTGTCCTGGTATGGTATGCGCCTGCCACAGACTCCAAAGCTCGGCTCCTCCTCTCTGCCAAGACCAGCTTGAGTTCTTTGGTCAGATGAACACAGTCAGGGTCTGTGGGGCTGGAGCAAATTCCAATCTAGTTCTTAGTCTGAGATCAATTGTACAGTTCAGCTGAGCACCAAGGCTAAAAGGGAGCAGATGAAGAGATCAGACCATGGTCAATAGGTGGTCAAGAAGTAGGGAAGTGTTCAACAAGGAGTCCTGATAATGGGATCCACCTGTTTTTGGTTATAAAAGCGACATCTCCTGCCAAGCTGCCATTTTACAAGATTTACTTTACCTGAGCATGCTCTTGTTTTACAAGATTTATTGCCTCAGCCTGCCTTCTTTGCCATGGCTTTCTTTGCCTGGACCTCCCTGCTGTCTCGCTTTCTCTCTCCTCCTCCAATGACTCCTCATCCAGGTACAGCATGACAATTGGACTCAATGACCCACGAGGCCCCTTCCAACTATGATGCTATATCATGACATGACATGATTAACTGGAAAAGATGATAATGCTCATTGACTTGGAAGGCAGTAGGAAAAAAGGAAGACCACATTATAGATGTATTGTAATTCTCTCCACAGCCCTCAGTTTGCAAAGCTTGAGCAGAGCTGTTGATGATCAGGGTTTTTCAAGGTCCCTCATTCATGTATGTGCTTTGAAGTCACCTGCCGATTTACGGCGATCCCATGAATTTCATAGGATTTTCTTAGGCAAGGAATACTCAGAAGGCTTTTGCCAAAGTTGACTTGACAGCACATAACAACAACCTACTGTTGAAAGGTCTACTTATTTCAACCTTTTAACAAATTTTAAGAGGCAAAACAAGCTGTCTATCCCTGAAGGCTGTTAGAACCCAATCAATTTGGCGGGGAAAATGTCCCAGCTTCTTTTTCTTCCTCCCACTTTCCCCCTTTGTCCTGAGCTCATTTTCATTGCTGCAAACTGAGTTCAAAATACAAAACTAGTCTGTATTCTATTAACTCAACAGGGGGGAAAGGAGAGGAGTGGGATAGACTATGCCCTTCCTTTTAGGCTGCAGCCTCTCCTGACTTGTCTGTTCTTCCTCATTAATAACTTTTGCAATCTTGACCGTGCTCTGATGTTGCTTGGCCAAACGTTTCCCAGTTTTCATCCATGAAATGCTGGAGGGTAAGAGCCAGCATGGTGTAATGGTTTGAGTGATGGACCATGACTCTGAAGACCAGGCTTTGATTTCCTACTCAGCGATGAAATCCACTGGATGACCTTGGGTGAGTCTCACTCTCTCAGCCTCAGGGGAAGGTGATAGCAAACCTCTTCTTCATCAGAGGCCAGTGGAGCTTTGAAAGCTTGAAACAAATATATTGTGCATTTTGGTTGGCCAATAAAGGTATCACTGTTTGGTGGATATCATACATAAAGCAGGATTAAACTATGAGGAAGGAGGTGTGAAAATTGGAGGAAGGAACATAATCAATTTAATATGTGAAGATGACACCATACTACTAGCAGAAAATAGCAAAGATTTGAAACAATTATTGAATAAAGTCAAGGAAAAACCTGTAAAAGCAGGTTTATAGTTGAACATGAAGAAAACAAAAATAATGACCACTGATGATTCACATAACTTTAAAGTAAATGATCTACTTGGTCTGCATCTGAGGAATTAGACCAAATCTACAAAAGCTTATGCTACAACTTCTTTCATTCTGTCTCAAAGCTGCTACAAGAGCCCTTTGCATAGTGATAGGGAGATATGGGGCTATGCAGATGGGTGTCTCTGGGCCCCTGCTAGTGGTGAATCGGGGCAGCGGCAATCCCACTCTGTGGCCCCAATCCTTCCTTTTGCTGCCCCTAAAAGTTCGGCAAAATGCTGCTCCTTTTAGGGGTGGCAAAAGGCCATCTTAAGAGCTGGTGCCGTGGTTCTTCTGCACCCTTTTGGTGCAGCGTGTCTACACGCTGCATCAGGAGGGCATCCTGATGCTGTGCTCCATGCAAATGGGCGCGCAGCGTCAGGACGGTGTCGGGGTGGGGTTGGGGTGCCGGCGTGCAGCTACCCTGCCCTTTAGGCCAGTCTGCAACACCCCATAGTATTTCATATACTCCATACCAGCTCCTTATAATATGGCTTTCTAGGTCATGTCCCATCATTTTCTCATCCCTGCAGATTCCATCACTTTGCAGCAGAGAAGCAGCATCTGGGGTTCCCACATTCTTGGGTGCTTAACAAAAATGCAGATTTCCTCTAGAAATACTGGGGGAAAAACAAAGATTGGGGTGTCTGCAAGGTTTTCAATTCAGGCGGATGTTGTTAAAATTAGCTTTTGCTAGTATTCCACTTTTCTAAAGCAATACTTGCTTAAAACAGAAGAGGGCATTAGTTATCTATCATGAACATTTTTTTTAAAAATGAGTTATAGCTCTCAAAAGCAGTCAAGTCTATATTATTTCAGTAAAACCCAACATGAAATATATACCATCATTAGCTATCAAGCACAGTAAAAAAATATTAATATGATTAAACGAGAGCAACTTGTTTTGGTCATAATTTGTTTAAATTATCACTCATTGTCTGCAATGGTGGGAATCATGTCACCCTCCAGTTGTCAGATTCCAAGTCCCATCAGCCCTAGCCAACATAACCAGTGTGAAGGATGCTGAGAATTGCACTCCTACAATTCCCAAAGAGCTGCATGATACCCGTCCCTGGTTTAAAGCTGCCCTGCCCCACTGGTAAGTTAAACTCATGAATAAGAAAAGGTTGGTTTTTTTAAAAAAATTACTTGTAATTAAATGAGTTAGCACAAGCCAAAGAGCAACAGTAAATTACTAGAATGACTGGTAAAAGTAATTCTTCTTGTCTGTCTGAGTCACTGACCTATAGTCCTCTTGAATGGAGGTGGCATCCCATTTGCTCACTAGCTATGATTCTTCTCAGAATCATAAAGCCTGGGGCATCATGACAATTTCAAAGTTGGTTGTTGTTGTTGCTACATGCCTTCATATTATTTGTGACTGATGGCAGCCCTATTACTGAGTTTCCTTTGTGAGATTTCTTCAGAAGGGGTTTGCCATTGCCTTCCTCTGAGGCTGAGAGAATGTCACTTGCCCAAGGTCATGCAATGGTTTTCTGTGGTTTTTTGGGGCTATGTGGCTGCGTTCTGGAAAAATTTATTCCTGACATTTCGCCTGCATCTGTGGCTGGCATCTTCAGAGGGTGGTGGCATGGAAGTGTGTGGAGTATATATACTTGTGGGGCCCTTGGTTGGGAGGAAGTCGTTTGCATGCTAATGTTAGTTTGTGTGTTGTAACAAACAGAGTAAATGTGCTCTCCTGGTCCAGAGTTTTTCCAGTCTCTGGGTGTCTTGGAACAATTTCTCCCCATAGAGATGTCCAATGTGAAGGTGAAGGCTTTCACAGCTGGCATCTATAGTTTTATGTGTTTTTTTTCAGGCTACATGGCCACATTCTGGAAGAATTTATTCCTGACATTTCACCTGCATTGTTGGTTGGCATCTTCAGAGGGTGATGGCCCTTTGTTTCAGCCACATAGCCTGAAAAACCCACAGAAAACTATGGGTGCTGGCTGTGAAAGCCTTCAACTTCACGTCTTGCAATGGGTTTCCATGACCAAGTGGAGGTTTGAGTCTCAGGGCAGCGGCTGTGGGTCCTGGGGATGGAAAACTGGCCCCACTTCATCTTATGCTCCACAAAGTGCAGATTTTTTTTTGAAATTTTACCTTTACTAATTCATTGGGTTATTTGTTACAGAGCCTTTACTATAATTCATTGCAGTCAAGATTACAAAAATGTGTTAGCTACTTGTTATGTTATTCATTGTGTTTTGTTACTATTTTATTAACTAAGGGCTTAGGACTGATAAAGGGATGGCACAGAACTTGAAAAATTCTGCTCAAAATCCCTCTAAAAATGTTGTTTAAAAATAATTTTAAAAGTATGTTGGTGGCCTCTGGGTGTTTAATGACATCACTGAGGCTGTCTCAAGTTTTGGCCTGGAAAACTTGAGGACTGGGCTGATTCTGTGTCGACAGTCCTACAGACCAACCATATTTTATCTAGATTTTTTTTTTTGGCCAAAACAATGCTGGCTGCATCTGGGTAAGGGGCCCAGATCTCAGAGCCCAGAGCACCTTTGATGGTCCTCAGGACAAAGGAAAGAAATCTCAAGAGTGCATGTGTGCCTCATTGTTTAGACTCCAGAGTTTTATGTTATGTTATGTTATGTTATGTTATTTTAATGCCCTAGCGTGTACAACAGTAGTCAATACTTAAAATCTCATGCTTGATGGCATCACAGAGGCTTCCCCTTGTAACATCTCAAGGGTTATCCCTTGCTCTCAGGTTTTGTTCCCCCAATTTCAGGGTCTGGGATAGTCCTAGGACGTTATCACACGTGGGCCAGTTTTGTTGTTAAAGAGATAATAAAGTGGAAATGAAGCATCCCGAAAAGAAAGTGAAAATAGAGCTTAATTACGCAAAAGCTTTTCACACGTAATTACAGTAATAACGGAATTAAGTTAAAAGCGAAAAAAAAAAGATGTTTTTAACTTTCATACACAAGTGAAAAGAACCCGTACATGTACTGGAAATGGGTGTGTTTTGTGACAAGACTCCTCCTTTTCCAGGGCAAGTCCTGCATTTCCCAGGAGGAAATGTCAGACTGTCCTACATTTTGGGTCATGTCCTCCTGCACAGGTCCTAACCCCCTTCCGTTGGGGTTAGGACCTCTCAAGAGAGCAGAGGAGGAGGAGGAGGCTGCAAAGGCAAGGCAAGGGAGGGATTGAGAGGGGGAAACTGGAGGTAGCTCCCATGCCCCCCCATAAGCCTTTCCCCTTTGTAGGACCTGCAGGGCAGAACTTCATGGTGAGATGGAGCTCCAAGTTGCTCCACAAGCACACCCCACACTTGCACCCACATCCACCCACAGCTGCTGCGAGGGAAGCCTTCTTTCCCCTCCTTTTCCCTCCATCCCAAATGCCAAACGTCTCCTCCGTCCCAAACTTTTTTCTCCCGGGCTGCCTTCCCTTCCCTTCCCTTCCCTTCCCTTCCCTTCCCTTCCCTTCCCTTCCCTTCCCTGGCACTGAGAAGGAGCCCAGGACTCTATCTCCCTGGAGGCCCCTCCTCCTCCTCCTCTTGGCCCTCCTCCAGGTTTTAAAAGAGAATTGTCCATGCGTATTTGCTTTTCACATTACAGTAAATGCGAAATTGCTGTAATTTCGCAAATGCATTTCCTCTAAACTCCCGAAATTAAAAAGATCTTGGATAATACCAGTTTCTGTCCAGTTTCTGACCAGTTTCTGTGCGACGTCGTGTGAAATCGTGAGGCTCAAATTCAGTTTTTGTTTGGGATTTGTGTGGATTAACCAACAGATTTCCCTAACGTCCCTAAACTGGCAATCCTAACCTGGGGCCTTGTGTGAGTCCTACAGATTGTGGCTCCTTACAGTGACAGCCACTGTGGGGTAGTGGTTTGAGTGCTGGATTGCGACTCTGGAGACCAGGATTCAATTCCCAGCTTAGCCATGAAACTCACTATGTGACTTCGGGCAAGTCACCTACTCGCAGCCTCAGGGGAAAGCAATGGCAAACCTCCTCTGAACAAATTTTACCAAGAAAAAACCATGGTAGGTGCGCCTTAAGGTCTCCGTAAGTTGGAAACGACTTGAAGGCACACAGCAAACAGTTGTATTACATTTTGAGACTGCACAGAATGCTCAGTTTAGAAGAAATGTGGGTGTCTTTCTTGCTCACCTCATTTGGTTCCCACAGTGTAGATTCTAATGATTCCCAAGCATTTCAGATGAGTTTCATCTATCAGTGGAAAGTATGCATAGATGAACAAGCCAATGCCATCAAATCCAGCATGTCGACAGTGTCATTAAGCAAATCTGGTTGCGATGCGGAACTGCTTTAGGAAAAAAATTACCTTTCCTCTTTGTCTCATTTGTGAGGTTTCATCTTACTATGTTATTATGGATGCTGCTGCTTTGCAGTATGTGGAGGTGTTAGCCCGACTATATAATTATGCGACTGTCAGGAGGTTTGGATCTTTTTTTTAACCTCCATTAAAATCCCTTCTTTTTAAAGGCTGCATAATTCATCTTAAAATCAACAACTGAATACAAGCTTTATGCAGGAGGTGAGCATATCCTATTGTGGCAGGCAGATGGTGCTGTGGCACCGACAGTTGCCACAACTAGCTTTGCCCCAGTGTGAGGGAAACACTATGGTGAGATGCCAGATGAAGTAATGGTTACATTCTTTTAAAAATAATAATAAAAAACCTTGATTGATTCTTGCTAATGAGCCCTGGTAGTGCAGGAGTTTAGTGCAAACATTTCCATTCCTGCTAACAACAGTCTTGCTGGTACAGATCGAAATGCTGCTTAGTTCACCAGAATCAAAGAATTACAAAGTCAGAATAGATACCAAGAGTGATCTAATCTAAACTGCTGCTGATGCAGAAACAAAACATGGGCAATAAGCAATCCCCATCCCCATCCACAAAAAGGGAGACACAAGAGACTGCAGCAACTATAGGACCATAGCACTGATCTCCCATGCAAGCAAAATCATGCTCAAAATTCTGCAACATAGACTCCAACCACACATGGAGAGAGAAATCCCAAAGGTCCAAGCGGTGTTCAGGAAAGGAAGAGGTACTAAGGATCACACAGCACACATACAATGGCTAATGGAGCAGACCAGAGAATTAAAAAAAAAATCAGCATGTGCTTTATAGACTATAGCAAAGTCTTTGACTGCATAGACCATGAAAGGCTATGGAACACAGAGTGCCAACACATCTGATAGTCCTGAGGAATCTGTACTCAGGACAAGAGGCTACTGTCAGAACATAACACGGAGAAACAGAATGGTTCCCAATTGGCAAAGGGGTCAGACGAGGCTGCATCCTTTCACCCTATCTGTTCAACTTGTATGCAGAACATATATAAGAAAAACAGGCTTGGACACAGAAGAAGGAGCAGTGAAAATAGGAGGAAGGAATATCAACAATCTAAGATATGCAGATGACACTAGCAGAAAATCTCACAGACCTAGAACACCTACTAAGGAAGATCAAAGAGGAAAGTGCTAAGGCAAGCTTAATGTTGAACATAAAGAAAACAAAAATAATGGCCACCGAGGACCTTCACAAGTTCAACCTAGAGAATGAAGAAATAGAAATAGTAAAAGAATTCCCATACCTGGGCTCAAACTTTGATAGAAATGAGGACTGCAGTGAGGCAATCCGAAGAAGACTAAGGGGCTGACCTGGGGGTGGAGTTGGGGTAGGGCAGCCACACGCTGGCCACCCCAACTCCACCCTAACCCCGTCCTGACGCCACATGCTTGTTTGCAAAAGGGGGAAAAAAGTTGCCGCCACGGCTGATAGGGCAGCCTTATGCCGCCCCTAAAAGGAGTGGCATTTTGCCACTCTTTTGGGGGTGGCAAAAGGGAGAATCGGAGTTGCAGCGTGCGGTTGCTGTGGCCCCGATCCGCCATTCCCAGGGGCGGCTCTGTGCTGCCCCTTGAGGCGGGTCTGCAAAGCCCCTAAGAATGGGGAGGGTGGCTATGAAAGAACTGGAAAAGATTCTAAAATGCAAATATATACAACTCAGCACAAAAGTTAGAATCATACAAGCCATTCTATTCCCTGTTACTATATATGGATGTGAGAGCTGGACAGTTAAGAAAGATGATAGGAAGAAAATCAATGCATTTGAGATAATGTGGTGCTGGAGAAGAGTGCTGAGGATCCCATGGACAGCCAAAAGAACAAACAAATGGGTCCTAGAGCAGATCAAGCTGGAAATCTTCCTGGAAGCCAAGATGACCAAACTGAGACTGTCGTACTTTGGACATATCATGAGAAGAGAGGACTCTTTGGAAAAAACAATAATTCTGGGGAAGGTGGAGGGAAATAGGAAGCGAGGAAGGCCACATGCTAGATGGATGGACTCTATTAGGGAGGTCACGGGTATGAGTTTGCAGGAATTAAGCAGAGCAGTGGAGGACAGAGGGTCTTGGAGATGTCTCATCCATGAGTCATCCAGATCGACTCAAGGGCAGTTAACAACAACAAAAGGAACCCTGACAGAGGGCCACACAGCCTCTGCTTAGAAACCTTGGACAAAGGAGAGTCCACCACCTTCCAAATTGTTGGACGGCTGCTACTATCTGGAAGTATGGTTGCATTCTCCTTCCTTGCAAGTTGAATTTACTGATTTGGATTCTGCTTAGGGTTGCCAGCGGGACAGGGTTCCTCTTGCTTTAATATTTAGCTACTTTTTAATCAGGAAGGATTACCTGATACCTGATTGCCAGGAAGAATAGATCGGGGAGGTCTATCAGGAGGAACTATGGTCCAAACCACACGGCAGAAATAATCCAGTTTGATACTGCTGCAACAGCCCTGGCTCAGTGCTAGGGAATCCTGAGAATTGTAGTTTGCTGTGGCACCAGAGCTCTCTGACAGAGAAGGCTAAATGCGTCATAAAACTACAGTTCCCAGAATTCCCTAGCATTGAGCCAAGGCAGTTAAAGCGGTCCCAAATTGGATTATTTCTGCAGTGTGTTTTGAACCTATATCACATCTCTCATCTTTCCTCCCCCTCCAAACCCACTTTTTATCCAATACACCCATTCCAAAACAGCAATTTACTGGTACAACCCCTCTAAGGGTTTCATTTCAGAAATAAAAAACCAGGACCCACATGACCAGGTAACATCACAGTTTGGTCACGATTACAAAGTTATAAACGAGAGAGTCTGGGAGTGGCTGCATCAGTTTGCTTTTGCCTGAACCTACAGGAAAGGGCAACATTCTGCCCTTCTTCTCCTTTCCTGCTGCTGCGCTATTTGACCTCAAACTGCTTTTCCAGTTTGAACTCAGTTAGCAGCACTTGAACTAAGGACAAGGGGGAAAAGTGGGAGGAGGAGAGAGAAACGGGGGCATTTTAAAAGCAGCAGAAAGAGTGGGATGCCAGTGGATCAATGGGGACTGTTCCTGCCAAATCAAGACAGTTGGAGAGCATGCCTTTGGAAAGTGGCTTTAGCATCATAGAAGCATCTCACTCCATTCCTGGAAATGTGCGCATAACATCAGCATCTTCCATTATCTCCCTTCCTCAGAAAGTCCCAGAGAACATCACTCAAGTCTACGAAAGCTCACACTACCAGCTTCTTTCTTTCACTTAGTCACAAAAGTGAAGATCCCTTTGCATACTGATATTCCAGACCAACATGGCTATGCTATTGAATTCCTCCCCATATAGTAAGGGAAGGGGACCCACAGTGTTGCTGGACTTCATCTTCCATTATTCCTGGTCAGTGGGCAGGCTTGACAGGAATTGTAGTTCAGCAACATCTGGAAGTGATCATCATCCCGTTGTGCCATCCATGCACAGAGGCAGGAGTTTGGGGACTCCCCAGCAGTTGATGGATTATAAATCCCAGCAGCCCAGCCCAATATAGCCAATGTTACGGCATGCTGGGAGCCGCAGTCCAACAGCATCTGGTGATTTGCACGATCCCCATTCCTGAGCGATACAGATCCAATTTCTGCTGGGTCTATTTTTGTAGCTTGTAGGTTGGCCAATTACACTAGCAACTCCTATCTCCAGGTTATTCAACCTTATCAAACTTGTTCACTGGCGTCTTCAGGAGTGTGGATTCAACAGCAGCTACACCTGCTGCTTCCAATTTATAAAATCCTGGTCCAATCCTGGTCTGCAGCAATTAATGTGTAATCTTTTCTTTGGAAATAGATGAAGATTTTAAAACAAACATTCCCAGACTTTTACCTTTGGTTTTGTAGATTTCTGCACTTTTCTGATCTTTTAAGCCACTGTGAATTTTTAGCTCTCTCCCTTATTTACTTAGTATTGATTGAGTTGGCTTTTTCTCTCCTTTATTTATTTATTTATTTATTTTTAAACAGATGAATGCTATCAATTTTTTACATCCTAGTAGCTGCACCAGGGACATTTCATGCCCTAAGCGCAAAACAGACATTTTGGGAAGAACTGTATAATATATCTTTGGAGAGTCCCAGGATCCAGTTGCTGGAATCCCTATGGACGTTATCACACGGGGGCAAATCTGCTGGTTAATCCGCACAAAATCCAGACAGAAACTGGATTAGTGCCCCGTGTTTTCAGATGACGTCGCACAGAAACTGGACAGAAAGTGGACAGAAACTGGTGTTAACGGAGATCTTTTGAAATTTGGTTGTTTTGAGGAAATGCAAATGCGCAATTAAGATAATTTCGCATTTGCTGTAATGTGAAAAGCAAATGCGCATTTGGAAGCATTTCCCCATCATTTCCCATGGTTCCCGCGTGGCTTCCCATGGGTCATCGAGGCAGTGTCTTTATTACGTGTACTTCCTGTTTTGATCAGACAACAAACTGGCCGGATAGACATGGCCCTCTCTGCTTCGTCTTTCTAAAGAAATCTTCCTTTCAATAGAGATATCGGGCTGTGGATGAAGTGGGATCTTAAAAGAAGACAATTTGGGATGGTTGCTACTGTCTGCGTGGGATTGTCTTCGGGGTGGGTGGGGGGAAAATAAAACTAGAAATTTATGTATTGATGCTTCTCTTCCTCAGGCACTGGATACCTGGCTGCCAGCACCATCCATGAGGTCATGCTACCTGTCCGGCTATTATGCCTCCCGGCACTCTGCATGTGTGTGAGTTTGTGTGAGTGTGGGCTCCTGCTTTATGGGTCTTTCTCTTGTGTCTCACAAGATTTAAAATGCGCAGCCTATCTGGCTGTAGGGTGCATGGGTGCAAGTACTTGTTTGAGTTTATGTACCTATAGAGAGAGAGGGAGATAGACAGACAGATAGATAGATAGATAGATAGATAGATAGATAGATAGATACAGAGGTAGATAGACTGATAGATAGATAGATAGATAGATAGATAGATAGAGAGATAGATAGAATGATGGTATAGATAGATAGATAGATAGATAGAGATGGAGAGATAGAGAGATAGACAGGTAGATAGACTGATAGATAGATAGATAGTAGGGGCGCTGTGTATTAGGTCTCCCAAGATCTGAAAAACAAAGCCTATCAGGCTCTACACTGCATTTGTGAATATATGTCTTGGAGTGTATGTATCTAGGCAGATATATATAGAGAGGGATATACTGACTAGATAGAGAGGAATATAGTGACTAGATAGATAGATAGATAGATAGAAAGATAGGTAGATGTTTTGTGGCCTGTGTGTCTTGTATCTCTACAGAACAGAAATTTGGAGCCTTTCAAACTCGAGACTGCTTGTGTCACACTACTCTGCATTTGTGAATGTGTTTGTTTGGGTGTATATATCTAGACCAGGGGTAGGCAAACTTTCCCCTTTAAGGGCCGAGGGACTTCAGCTCCCAGAAGCCTCAGCCATGTTGGCCAATAGTCCCATGTTGGCCAATAGCTCCTGGGATTCTGGGAGTTGAAGTCCCTCAGCCCTTAAAGGGGAAGGGTTGCCTACCTCTGATCTAGACCATAGATAGGTAGAGAAGATAGATAGATAGATAGATAGACACATGAACACAATAGATAGATATACACATGAACACAAATGGTTCTCCATGTATGTGTGTAGGATGTGTGTGTGTGTTAGGGGGTGCGGGCTGTTCCTGGAGTCATGAGAAAGGGCCGCATCCCTATTAATATCTGTGTGGAGACGTGTGGGGAGGTGCGCGTGTGGTGTGATGTGGTGTGCGTGTTGAACAACAGGTATGGCTGGAATGCGTCATGATATATGCCTGGAACATCCATCAGGTGGGAGTTTTAGCCGACTGATTACAAGCTTTGGTTTTGAATATTCCTTGAAAGGGCAGACATCAGTAATGTTTATATGTATATCTATATCTATTCATAATTTCTTTTCATTTCTCTGGTTCTTTTACTATTTCTAATTTGGTTTGTTGTTTATAAGAAATGTTCTTATGGAAAAACTCTCAAATGCAGATAAAAATGGAGCAGCAAGTCATTTCCCAATCGCACAAGTTGTCCAACTTGGCAACTGGGAGGAGATGCTTAGAATGAAAAATGCTTCTGCAAGCAACCAGTCTGACAAGAGCGATTTGTCCCTTCCTTGGGAATTCGACGGGTGGGAAGGAAAACAGAAAAAGAGACATATAGGTGGCAGGAAAAAGATAGGATGACCAGATTTCAGGGAGTAACCTGGATTCTCAGGGCCAAGGGGAAGAATTTCAGGGCGAGAGCACTGCCTTGCAAGGCATGTGGACATACATTTCCCTTATTTGCTAGACATGGTGTTTTCTGTTTGAATGGCATCCTGTGCGCAACTGTGGTTCATGCTTAAGGTCTCATGCTGGACCTGTTTCCTGTCACATCACAAGGGGTCATCCCTAGGTCTCAGGATCTGACCCTAAAATTTCAAGGCCTGGGATAACCCTGACCTGGCAACCCTGGAAGAAGGAGGAAAGAGCAATGAGGGCTGGCAGCTTCCATGTCCCTGGCAAAACTGCTCTGAACTTTAGATGAGGTACAAGAAACTATAGGAAAAGAGATTCCACCTCAACATTAGGAAGAACTTCTTGACAGTAAAAGCTGTTTGACAGTGGAACACACTCCCTTGGAGTGTGATGGAGTCTCCTTCTTTGGAGGTTTTTAGACAGAGGCTGGATGGCCATCTGTCAGGGGTGCTTTGATTGTGTATTCCTGCATGACAAGGGGTTAGAATGGATGGCCTTTGGGGTCTCTTCCAGTTCTGTGATTCTTGGTACCTTCCGATAGATCCAGCACCTTGGATAGCTCATTTAACCCAGGAGTTGATTCAGCGCCCCTCTGACATAAGACTTAGGACTTTATCACATGGGGGAAATCCTGTGCAGAAACGGGATTTAAAAGCTGGGTAAAACCTGCAAAAGAGGGTTGATTTTTACACATGTTGTTAAAGTGTTGTTAGCCTGAATGGAAAGTAGACTAAAAGCCGCTCCTTTTTACTTTTCACAATTTTCCGAAAGTAAAAAGGAGCAGCTTTTGACTACTTTCCATTCGGGTTAACAACAGTTTAATGACGTTGTGTAAAAATCAACCCGCTTTTGCAGTTTTTTTTAAAAATTAAAACCCCATTTCTGCACGGGATTTCCCTAACCCTAACCCTAAAAGTGGACTCAATTTGCACTATTTCTGGCAGTCTGCAACCCCCCTAACTGAAGTTCAAAACACATTGCAGAAATAATCCAGTTTGAGACCACTTTACCTGCTCTGGCTCAGGGCTAGGAAATCCTGGGAATTGTAGTTTATTGTGGCACAATAGCGCTCTGCAAAGAAGACGTAGGGCCTTTTCAGACTGTCAGAAATAGTGCAAATTGAGTCCACTTTAACTGCCCTGGCTCAGTGCTAGGGAATCATGGGAATTGTATTTTTTTCTGGGACATTGAGCCTTCTCTGCCAGAGAGCTCTGGTGCCACAATAAACTACAGTTCCCATAATTCCTTAGCACTGAGTCAGGGCAGTTAAAGTGGCCTCAATTTGCACTATTTCTGGCAGTCTGCAAAGGCCCTCAATGTCTCACAAAACTATAGTTCCCAGGATTTCCTAGCACTGAGCCAGGGCAGTTAAAGCAGTCTCAAACTGGGTTACTTTTGCAGTGTGGTTTGGACGTAAGCCTGGCTGGAGATAATATCCCCTTACTGAAGGAGACCAGCTGAGATTTATTGTTGTTGTATTTATTTTTACCCCATTCCCCCCCTCCCCCCAAAAATATTGGAACTTAAAGTGGCATACAGTCTAAAAACACAGTACAATTAAAAACCTACAAAAGGTCCAAAACACACTGCAGAAAGAATCCATTTTGAGACCACTTTAACTGCCCTGGCTCAGGGCTAGGAAATTCTGGGAATTGTTGTGTATTGTGGCGCTAGAGCTCTCTGACAGAGAAGGCAAAATGTTTTGCAAAACTACAGTTCCCGGAATTCCCTAGCATTGACCCGGGTCTCAAATGAGGATAAAGCAGTCTCAAACCGGATTATTTCTGCAGTGTGTTTTGGACCAAAAGTGACAACCAAAAAGGAATTAGACTATTGAGGTATTAAAACAGATCATTTGTTTAAAAACAGAATACAATTTTAGAAAGACGAAAGCACTTAACAACCACCTAAAAACCATACACTTTAAAATATTACAACACCCCTGCGATGGACTTTAAAACCTTTGTTTTAAACACCTCTCTGAATAGGAAAGTAGTCTGACAGTGAAAGATATAGGTGCTGAGGGCAAGAGAAGTTACACTTGCAGGGGCAAGAGGGTTTTTAAAAAATTGTTTTAATGCATTTTTGTATTTTTAATTGTTTTAACATATGCTTGTTTAAATGTACATTTTATTCTTTCATTTAACTTTTGCAGTGGTTTTAACCTCTATTGTGTAAAATGTTGTTAGCCACCTTGACAGCCACCTCCCTTGCAGAATTAATGCAATTTGGCATTGCTTTAACTGCCGTGGCTCAATGCTAGATGAGATTCTGGCATTTGTAGTTTTGTGAGCTAGGTGCTCTGGTGCCACAGCAAACTACAAATCCCAGGATCCCATGGTAGTTCCAAGTGGTGTCAAACTGCATTAATTCTGTGGTGTGGCAGCCGGGAAAAAGGCAGGATATAAATGATACTACTACTGCTGCTAATAGAAGTAGCCTCTGCTCAGGTCAACACTTGGCAATAAACACCTTTCAGTCCCCCTCCCCTTTAAAATATTCTGCCCCCTCTTTAAAACTTCGTGCCACTGGACGTAAGATAATTTGCTGGTTTTATTCAAAGGATAGTGGTGGACTCTTTACTGGCCCTCCTTCTGTGCCTTTAGCAGGTGATGTTTGGATTGGTAGGATTGGAACACGGATCCACCTGTGCAACTCCTGGGTAAGGCTGTATTAAAGGCACAGGAAAATAAAGCTAGAAAGTTGGCAATCCCAGCTGATGGAAGCCATCCTTTCACTATCCACCTCACCCAGGTATTGCGCATCCTACAACATACAATAACAAACACCATATAACAAACATTAAAACTTTTCAACAAAACAAACTGCAGCATAGAAGACTGAAAAAGACAATTACAGGTATTCAAAGGCATTGAAAGCCATTAATATATATATATATATATATATATATTATATACCCTTTTTTGGGGGGAGAAATATTTTTATTGAGACTCAATAATACATTTAATCAATCAATAATAATAATAATAATACATTTCAGAATACTGAAAAAGACAATTACAAACACTCAAAGGCATTGAAAACCATTAAAAATATACTATATACCCTTTTTTTTGAGGGGGGAGAAATATTTTTATTGATATTCAATAATACATTTAATCAATAAATAATAATAATACATTTCAGAATACTAAAAAGACAATTACAGACACTCAAAGGCATTGAAAGCCTATAAATATACCCTTTTTTTGGGGGGGGAATATTTTTATTGAGACTAAATAATACATTTAATCAATAAATAATAAATCATTTCAGAATACTGAAAAAGACAATTACAGGCACTCAAAGGCATTGAAAGCCATTAAAATATACTATATGCCCCTAAAAAAAATAAATCCACCCCCCCAAAAACAACAACAACCAACACCCCTTAATTGCAATTGTGCTTTCTTCCAGCTGAGGTGGAACAGGCGCTTCCAGTATTCCTTATCATTGGCTAGCCCTGCCAGGGATGCTGGGAAGTGCAGTCCACCTGCATCTTCTTCTTAAGGACCAGGCTCAGAGGAGATGAGAAGGACGGTTCGGGTGTTGCGTGGGAAACCGCCAGGGGGCGCGCGCGAGAGATAGAGCGAGAGAGAGCAGGCGTTGGGAGTCCCTGCGGTGGCTTAAGAAGCCCTTTCTTTCATGGAGGTCGCCCAAGAGCTCAGTCCAGTAGCCACAGGAGAGAAAGAGGGGGAAAGGAGGGAGCCAGAAGCCATGGCTCATGGCAACCCAGTGGTGAGGGTGAAGGGGGAGAGGAGGAGGAGGAGGAGGAAAGAGAGGTTGAAAGGCCAGACTTTATTTATTTATTTATTTATTTATTTATCTTATTAAGGGATGCATAAAAGGGATACTGGCCAACTTCCTTGGAAGAGTCAATGGTGGCTGTTGGGTGCCTTCAAGTGGTTTCTGACTAATGGAGACAACTATCATGGGAGGGAGGTTTGGCCTTGCCTTCCCCTGAGGCTGAGAGGGTGTGACTATCCCAAGGTCACCCAGGGGTTTTTCCATGTCAATGTACTTTAAAAAGAAGAAGAAGAAGAAGAAAGAATGGAGACTGTTGTTGTTAGAATGACTGTTTCTCTCTAACACAAGGATATTGTAGCAACTTTGAGAACAACTGTGGGAAAGGTGTTGTAGCACAAGCTTTCATAGACTAGGTCTGTTGTTGTTGTTGTTGTGTGGCTTCAAGTTGTTTTTGACTTAACAGAGACTGTAAGGAGACCCTATCCTGGGGTTTTCTTGGCCACATTTGTTCAGAGGAGGTTTGCCATGGCCTTCCCCTGAGGCTGAGAGGGTGTGACTTGCCCATGGTCACCCAGTGGGCTTCATATTTTTTTAAAAAAGGAATGGAGGCTGTTGTTGTTGTGTCGCTTTGGCAACCTTTCCCCTTTAAGGGCTGAGGGACTTCAGCTCCCAGAAGCCTCAGCCATGTTGGCCAATAGTCCCATGTTGGCCAATAGCTCCTGGGATTCTGGGAGCTGAAGTCCCTCGGCCCTTAAAGGGGAAAGGTTGCCTACTCCTGCTTCAAGTCGTTTCCAATTTACAGAGACCCCAAGGTGAACCTATCATGGGTTTTTTCTTGGCAGGATTTGTTCAGAGGAGGTTTGCCATGGCCTTCCCCTGAGGCTGAGAGAGTGCAACTTGCCCAAGGTCATCCATTGGGTTTCATATAAAAAAAACAATAGAGGCTGCTTGTTGTTGTTTTTGTTGTTGGGTGCCTTCAAGTCATTTCCAGCTTATGGCGACCCCAAGGTGAACCTATCATGGGATTTTCCTGGCCACATTTATTCAGAGGTTTGCCATGGCCTTCCCCTGAGGCTGAGAGAATGTGACTTGCCCACATTCACCCAGTGGGTTTCATATTAAAAAAAGAATGGAGGCTGTTGTTGTGTCCCTCGAAGTCATTTCCAATTTACAGAGACCCCAAATCTTGGCAGGATTTGTTCAGAGGAGGCTTGCCATTGCCTTCTGAGGCTGAGAGAATGTGACTTGCCCACATTCACCCAGTGGGTTTCATATTTAAAAAAGCATGGAGGCTGTTGTTGTGCCCCTTGAAATCATTTCCAATTTCAGAGACCCCAAGGGTTTTTTCTTGGCAGGAATTGTTCAGAGGAGGTTTACCATTGCCTTCCCCTGAGGCTGAGAGTGTGTGACTTGCCTAAGGTCACCCAGTAGGTTTCATGGCCAAGTGGAGAATCACACTCTGGTCTGGCCATTCATTGACTCACTCCCAGGAGGTTGGGATTAAAACAGCTTTATTCTTTGCACCCCGCCTCATCTCTTGGTTTTTGCATTGGGCTGTGTGTGTGTTTATGTGTGTATATGTGTATACACACACACACAGAAACACACACACACATATTGTGTGGGTTATGGAATTTGCTGCTGTTAAATACAGCAGTGCTTGAAGCAAGTTAAACATAACTCGTTTGTTGTTGTAGTGGTGGTGGTGTGCCTTCAGATCATTTCCGACTGATGGCGACCTTAAGGCGACTCTATCTGGGGGTTTTCTTGGCAAGATTTGTTCAGAGGAGGTTTGCCATGGCCTTCCCCTGAGGCTGAGAGAGTATGACTCAACCAATGTCACCTAGTGGGTTTCATGGTCAACCTGGGAATCAAATCCTGGTCTCCAGAGTTGTAGTCCAATACTCAAACCACTGTGCCATGCTGGCCCTCAAATCAGCTTTGACTAGTGGTGATCCTAACTATACAGGGCAGGGGGTTGGACTGGATGGCCCTTGTGGTCTCTTCCAACTCTGATTCTATGATCTCCAAGAGCTCCTGTTATTAACAGCCCTTCTCAGCTTTTGCATACTCAGTGACTTCCTTGACTGGGTCAATCCATCTGTAGCATCCTCTCCCTCTTTTCTCACTGACTTCCACTTTGCTGAGCATTGTCATCTTTTCCAATGAGATATTATTAGGAGACATACTATTAGTAATAATTGCTCACACACATGGAGAGGGAGAGGGCTACTATTCCCCCAGCATTCCTCAAGTCAGTGTGGGCAGTCGCCATGCAAGCTAGGGGATTCTGGGAGATTTGTTGTTGTTGATTCGAGCTCATCTCATGGCAACCTTGTGGATGAGACATCTCCAAGTCTCCCTTTCTTCCACTGTTCTGCTTAGGTCTGGTAGATTCACACCCGTGACCTCCTTGATTGAGCCTAGCCATCTGGTGTGTGGTCTTCCTCTCTTTTTATTGCCTTCTACCTTTCCTAGCATTATTGTCTTTTCAAGTGATTTCATGCCTTCTCATGATGTGGTCAAAGTATGACAACCTCAGTTTAGTCATCTTGTCTTTCAGGGAGAGTTCAGGTTTAATCTGTTCCAGAACCCATTTGTTGTTCTTCTTTGCTATTCATGGTATTCTCAGAACTCTTCTTTAACACCACATCTCAAATGAGTTGATTTTCTTTCTGTCAGTTTTCTGTACATGGTGATGGGGAACACAATGGCTTGAACAATCTTCTGGAAGGTTAGTCCATCAAAAGGAACTTTCCCAAAACTTGGGTCTCTTATGCCCTTAGAATAGTGTAATTGTTGTTATATGCCTTCAAATTGTTTCTGAATTATGGTGACCCTAAGACAAACGGATTATGAGGGTTTCTTGGCAGGATTTGTTCAGAGGAGGTTTGTCATTGCCTTCCCCTGAGGCTGAGAGTGTGTGACTTGCCCAAGGTCACCCAATAGGTTTCATGGCAGAGCAGGGAATTGAACCCTAGTCTCCATAGTTGTAGTCCAACATTCAAACCGCTACACCACAGTGGAGTAACCTAGAGGTAAATGTAATCATTAGCCCTGGGAGCTGTAGTATGTACTGAGTATGTTTTCTCTTATTGGGTTTACCTGCAGGTAATCAGAAACAGATAGAATTGGTTGTACTGGTTCAGCAGATGGGCTGATGGTGGAATGTGATGGAGCATTTAATTTGATGGCATTGATATAGAGGGAGAGATCTCTATTGACTATGTTTAATTAAAGAAATAACATTTGATAAAGGCATGGGGTAGGAAAGAGAATCTCTCTGTCTCTCTCTGTCTGAATTAGTAGACTATGTGGCCAAATAAAATAAATAAATAAATAAACAACCTGAAAAGAAAACATACAAAGCTTATTCATGCAAGAGGTCGTCCTGCTTCAGTCGGCTAGCTTTGTGTGTCTCTGTTGTTTAATTTAGTGCCTCGTTTTAATTAGTCATTGTTTCCAAATATGCAAATAGGCTTTTCTTTAAGTTCAGATCTGGAGATTAGTTGGAAACTTGCCATTATTAGATCGATTGTTTTGTGGACAGCTGACTTCAAAGCGTCAATGTGATCCCATGGTGAAATTAATTTTCAGTGCAATCTAACCTCTCGTCTACTCTGAAGTAAGTTCCAACTGACTGCAATGGGGCTTGCTCCTTGGTAAGCAGGTATTGCACTACAGTGAGTCTTAAGGTCCTTGCTGTAATAATATGGCCTAGTAGTTTATATGAATTTTATATCTTAAAAAACAACATGAGTACCTAGGAAGATTTTGAAGCTTTGAATTTACAAGCATTTGATACACACACACATGCTTACTGTTGGAAAGAGAGGCTGCATTCTTTTTGGAAAAAATCTGATAAAATCTGAAATTATTGTGTATCTCATCCTATTCAAAAAGCTTGTGCATGTTATAAATACCTTTCTCTTTAGTGCTGCCTTGCAAATAATTACTGTTGTTTTGTAACCAGGCAAGCTATGCGGAGATGCGGGAGAGATACAAAGGTCTCCCTTTCCCATATCCATGTGGCATCCCTTCCCAGAGCAGAAATAAACTGGCCATTGAACACACTGAGTAGTGGTTGCCCTGTCTAAGCATGTATTTGCTTTCTGATAGAGGATGCGGAGTACTTTGGCCCATCATGAGAAGGCATGAATCACTGGAAAAGACAATAATGCTAAGAAAGGTGGAAGGCAGTAGAAAGAGAGGAAGACCACACGCCAGATGGATAGACTCAATCAGGGAGATCACGGGACTAAAACTACAAGACCTAAGCAGAGCAGTGGAAGATAGGAGCACTTGGAGATGTCTCTTACACAGGGTCATCATGAGTCGAGGTTGACTCGAGGACAACTAACAACAACAACGAACGGCATGACCCCCCGTATCTGCAGGGGTTATGTTCATGGACTTATCATGGAAATATGAAAGTCTGTATAATAGTGAACCCTATTGAAATGAATGACTTCTGGTGGAAGTTAACCATAGGGTCATGCTGGAGGACCTAGCAATTCCTAGAGAGAACACCTTTCTAGGCATTTCTAGGTCTTCCAGCATGACTGTATGCTCAACTTCCTCTGGAGGCATACCATAGAATTGCGCGGATGGGAGGACCTAGAAAATGCCTAGAGAGAGCATACTTTTTTGGATGTGAGTAAGTGAAACCGTAGGTGTTGGTCCCATGGATACAGGTTGTATTGTATTTGCAAATCTATTGTCTCACTTTTTGAGGTGTCATTAAGCCTTTGTTGTTGTGTGCCTTCATGTTGTTTCTGACATTTGGTGACACTGTCACAGTTTTCTTGGAACAATTGTTTCGGAGGAGGTTTGCCATTGCTTTCCTTTGAGGCTGAGAGAGTGTGACTTGCCAAGGTTCAGTTGATAGATTTTCATGGCTGAGTAGGAATTTGAACACTGGTCTCCAGAGCCATAGATCAGTGCTCAAACCATGATGAATATAGGACTACAGCAATATAAAAAAGCCCTCTTAACTGACCTTTCTGTCAAGTAGGAATAACAAAGTCATGTAAAGAGGTGTTCTTGGTGTCTGCTTCATAATGCTTGTTCCACTAGAACAGGACTGGGGAAACAGTGTTGGAGAACTGTTGTTATGTGTCTTCAAGTAATTTCTGACTCATGGCAATCCTAAGGCAAAATCTGTTCAGAGTAGATTTGCCTTTGCCTTTCTGTGAGGCTGAGATTGTGGGTTTCCATGGCTGAGGAGAGATTTGAACCTTGGTCTCCCAGAATCCTAGTTCAGAATTCAAACTACTCCACCACTTTGGCTTGTGTTGCTGAATTAAAATGCCAGAAAGATCCCACCATTTCCTGTTTTGGTTAGGGTTGATAAGAATTGCAATTCAACAGCATAGAGAACCATACCTTGTCCACCTTCATAGCAGTGGTATCTGAACCAGATGTCGTTGGACTTCAGCTCCAAGAATGCACAGCATGGCTAATGCTCAGGGAGTCTGGGACTTGTCCAAAATGTCTTAAGGATTCAGATTTGGGAACTACTGCCCTACAGATCTGTGCAGTCTGAGTCTCTAGTCTACATACTTTTTGGAAAAAAATTGTCCCTGGGTTGGCATTCAGTGGCAAGGGTTCAACAAGTATGAAGTGACTCCAATTGAAATGGGCATTTTTTATTTACAGTGCTGAAAGTGAGCACTGCTTGTTGCCTGCTGCAAGCCCTTTGGAAGGGCAGGATAGAAACTGAATTGAGGTTGCAATCCTGTGTATGTTTACTTGGAAGGAAAACACAACTGAACACAGTGGAACATACTTCTGAGTCATCATATATAGGATTGTGTTTGGATTTCCCAATGCAATACAGGTTGAGTCTCCCTTATCTGGAATCCCCAAATGTTCCAAAACTCAAAACTTTTTTCATTGGCGGCTGAGATAGTGGCACCTTTGCTTTCTGATGGTTCAATGTACACAAATTTGGTTTCATGCACAAAATCATTTAAAATATTGGTTATAAATTTACCTTCATTTATATCTGTCCTATTTTCTTTCCTACCTCCTCTTTAACGCTTAAACCTACCTTCCTCAATTCCTTTTTTCTACATATCTCTTTCCACATACAGTACTCATACTCTTCATCGGCATACTATCACTATCTTTCAGATTTCCTTGCCAAATGATACCAGACCCACGTGAACCCTCTTGTTGCAGAAGATGTGGCAGCTGTAGAATCACAGGATTTGAGAAAAATAAATTCCCTGTGAACTGGCATTGACCCTTCCACAAACCCCAGCAGCAGTGCCAGGTGTGGCAAAACTCCCCATGTATTGTGTGCTGTAGGGAAGTCCCTGTGGGATATGAGGAGAGGAAATAGCAGCAATCACTGCAGCAGAAAATGCATTTTGTTGCCTGCACAGAACCAAAAATGGTTCCTGCTTCTGATTCTGGGTTCCCATATTGCCTGATTTGCTAGGTTTTTATGTGGATTGCTCTTGTGCCCAGTTGCTTAATCGGTTGGTCCAGACCGTCCTCTCTCAACACTTGCCTGCCTTGCCCAGTGGCATTGTAGGGAGCCCTGGTAGCACAGTGGTTAAATGCTGGTACTGGAGCCCAAACATTGTGAGTTTGCTTCTGCAAGGCTCCAGGTTGACTCAGGCTCCCATCCTTTCATAGGTCAGTAAAATGAATACCCAGGTTGTTGGGGTCAATTGGCTAATACTTTGTAAACCGCTTAGAGCAGGGATCGGCAACCCCCGGCCCGCGGGCCTGGTACAGCCTGCAGAGGCCTTGGGACCGGCCTGTGGCAGGTCCTGCCGCCGCCGCCACCACCACTGCCGCCCCGCGTGCGTGCACGACGCGGGGCACCATTTTGGAAAGCCCAACGGCGCTGTGCATGCCATTTTGGAAGGCCCAACAGCGCTGGTGCCGTGCGAATTTGCATGGCGCAGGTGCCATTGGGCCTTCCAAAGGCTCAATGGCAGTCTGCGTCGCGCGCGCATGCGTGCGTGATGTGAAACGCCATTTGGCAAGACCCAACGGTGCCTGCCCCATGCAAATTCGCATGGTGCAAGAGCCATTGGGCCTTCCCAAAGGTGCTCTGCGTCACGAATTCGCACGGCACAGGCGCTGTTGGGCCTTCCCAAAGGCGCTCCATGTCGCAAATTCACACAGCGCAGGCGCCATCGGGTCTTCCAAAATGGTGCCCCCTATGCGCACACGCATGTGCACGGCAGCGGGCGTCGTGCGCATGTGCATGTGGGGGGCAAGCGCATGCACGCGCGCAAATGCGTGCGCGCCCACCCAGCCCCAGTGCCATTTTCCCCCCTCCCGGCCCCTGGGGTAAAAAGGTTGCTGACCCCTGGCTTAGAGAGTGCTTAGTTCACTATGAAGTGGTATGGAAATGTAAAGTGCTATTGCTATTGAAGCATACCAATAGTCTGTTCCATGATGTCAGTGGGACTCATCTCCTTGTCCACATCTTTGGTCCTGAAATCTCACAGAATGTGATTCTCATGACCTGGCAGCCGTGCTAAATTGTGCCTTAGCACTTTGGACATAATTAGTAGATAATTGACTCATTGGAAAAGATGATAATACTTGGGAAGTCTTAGAAGTCATACAATCATGGAGTTGGAAGAGACCTCAAGGGCCATACAGTCCAACCCCCTGCCATGCAGGAAGGCAAAATCAAAGCATTCCTGACAGATGGCCATCAGACTTTGTTTAAATACCTCCAAAGTGGAAGGATAGGAGGAAAAGGAGACTGAACTAGAGATGGATTGATTCAATCAAGGAAGCCATGGCCCTGAGTTTGCAGGACCTGAGGAAGGCACTTGTTGACTGGGGATCTTGGAGTTCTCTCATAGGGTTGACATAAGTCACATAAGTCAAAGTCGACTTGATGGCAAATAAAAATAAAACAGTCAAGGTTGATTCCTTCCTTGTCTTACAATACTTTGGAGCAGTATTCATTTCATGAAAGAAGGGGCCAACAGTGGGCAGTTTGGTTCATGGGGATCAGCTGAAAGCTTTGGTTTAGGAGTATACTCTAGATTTTTAGTAGCCTGAGAGCTAAACTCCACAATATATTGAATGCGTAGTGTGCAGCTTTGTACTCACAAGCAATGGTGCCTTGGAGATATAGCTCACAAGGTTGAAGGCATTTTGATCAGTAGGGATATATACTGTATGTCATTTGCTACCCTCAGGCTTCACCCTTCTCTTTGAGCTTAATTGCATTAGCTGGATTTTCCCAGAATGATACATTGGTGTGTGCTGTTTTTTTTTTTTTTACTGTTTCAGTAAAAACAAAAAAACAAAAACAAAAACAAAACCACTGCGTATTTTGGGGGTGGATTGGTCTTGAATAAGCAAGTAAGAGCCATTAGGTTTACAAAAGACCTGTGGAAGGAAGAAAACAGGCAGAACTGGTGTTCTGATACAGATCAACAGAACTGCTTGTATTTTTCCTCTGGGAAGGAAGGATGGCTATAGGAAGCACCGAGGCTAGCAGCAGATAACAGCAACAAATCATTTAGTACTACAGATTGCATCCAGGCACACTTATGTCTCCCTGTGATTTTTGCACCAATTCCATGCTCATGTTTAAATATTAAGTTTTGTAGCCTTGAGGGCCAATTGTTTGCTTACTTAAGAAGAAAAAAAACTCCATGAGAGTCCTAGGACATGCCATCTTCTGCCCAGTATTCTTTCTGTTCCCACCTGGAATTGCAGCACACAGAGTCTTAACCCTTTCTTTTCAATTGATATGTCACAACTATATAGCCTAAATTCTACAAATCGGTTATGGATGATGTGATCGAAGGAGTCCGGGATGTCTTCATGGAAGAAGGGGTCGATGAACAGGTCCTGAAAGAGCTGAAGCGGGTTTGTTGACTGGCTCTTATATTGTTTTTTTGTTTTCTCTTCCCTCTTTCTCTCAATTTCCCTCGCTTTCTTTGCTTCACTGGTCCCATTCTGGAGTTAGTGATTTGTGGGCCCATATTCTGTTGACATTCCAGTATGCTTACTCCACTGCCACTTATTGAGAGCTCAGTTCTTCATGTACTACTATTCTGTGTCACAGAGTAAGTTTTGAGTTGGGAAATTCTAGAAATTACAGTGGTCCCTCCACATTGGCTAGGTTTAGGGGCACAGGACCCCTGTGAAAGTGGAAAAACTGCAAATAACAAAAGCACTATATTTTTACTTGAGAGAACACCTCTCTAGGAATATTTAGGTCCTCCAGTACAACTCTATGGTCAACATCTACCAGACCATAGAATTGCACTGGAGGAGCTACAAATGCTTAGTGGAGTGTTCTCTCTAAGAATATCTAGGTCCTTCAGTGTAATTTTTGGTTAAAGTTGACCATAGAGTTGCACTGGAGGACCTAGATATTCCTAGAGAGAACATAATAATACAATCCGTGAATAATCAAATCCGCAAAAGTTAAATTGGCAAATGTGGAGGAACAACAACTGTATTCTGTCAAATGAATTCATTACAAACATCTTGGAAATGATTTTAGCAGTGTTGTTGTCATGTGCCTTCAAGTTGTTTCTGGCTTGGTGACCCTAAGGTGAACCTGTCATGGGGTTTTCTTGGCTAGATATGTTCAGAGGGGGATTTACCTTTGCCTCCCTCTGGGGTTGAGAGAGTGTGACTTGCTTAAGGTCACCCAGTGGTTTTCCATAGCTGAGCAGGGATTCAAACCCTGGTCTCCAGAGTCGCACTGTAGCACTCAAACCACTACAACACATTGGCTCTCTATTCTATTAGTAGTGGGTGAGAAATATCCCCCCCCAGTGTACATTTATGTTCTCTAATTTTGCATAAACATTTTATTCTACATTGTGAATATGTTCCTGTGCCATTGCTTTGCAAAAGCCAGCCAGCCTGCCTTCCTTCCTTCCTTTCCTCCACTTACTATATCTAAAATTGCGTCTCAAAGTACAGGTTGAGTCTCCCTTACCTGGAATTCCAGTATCTAAAATAATCTGATACTTTTGCTTTCCGATGGTTCAGTGTACACAAACTTTGTTTCACGCACAAAATTATTAAAAAATATTGTGTATAAAATTACCTTCAGGCTATGTGTCTAAGGTGTATATGAAACATAAATGAATTTCATGTTCAGACTTGGGTCTCATTTCCAAGATTCACATGTATATTATGTCTATGCAAATATTCCAAATCCCCCCCCCCCCATAAAAATAAAAATCCTAAATTCAAAAACCAAAACACTTCTGGTCCCATTCATTTTGCATAAGGGAGACCCAACCTGTAGTGTTTTAAACCTTGTGCTCAAGTCCTACTGGATTTACTTCCAGAAGGAGATGGTTATTACTACATTGTTAGTGTTCCCCATTTGCCTAAACAGTAGGAAGTCCGGAGGGTATAAGAAATCCTGTTAGTTTCCTACGGTTATGAAAGGATAGAATATTTATAGAGAACATGCCCCTTATGATTTCTTCATTTTATTTATTCACAAATATACTGTTAAAGAATAGTGGAAGTGAGCAGAATGCTGTAAGCTGATAGTACAGCCACTAGTCCTGCTACAGTTTTCCCTGAAGAAACTAATACAACCCCCCTAAGACTGTCTTCTAGTTAGTTGATCTCCTTTTAAAACAGCCTTATTTTTTTTGCCTCTGTGCTCTATTTTATTTGTGGAGGACTGTTGTGAGGTTCCTCCTTTCATACGCACTTCCCAGTAAACTTTCAGAACTTCTCCTGATTCCCTGAATAACCATGACTCTTCTTTCATGATTGACCTCTTCACTGTTACAATGACAACCCCCTTAATGGTATTTTAAACCAGGAAGGTCTGTAAGGTATTGCTGGAAAGTGGATTGGTTTAGAAAGAATGAATACTCATCTTTTCATGTCTTTCATCTTTTTCTTGCAGCGCTGGGAAAGTAAAGTGATGCAGTCGAAAGCGACAGAAGGATTCTTCCGACACAGTCACATTGCACCCCAATTCACGTTGCATCTGCCCCCCAATTTCCACCAAACCTTGCAGACGTCAACAGGTTGATGACTGGTTTCTCTTGGGGAGGTTGCATTAAGGGGAGGGACCCCAGCTCAGAGACAGAGCACATAATTTATTTTCAGAAGCTCACACATTAAGTTCCTGGCATCTCCCAGCAGGAAGTTGTAGGGATGAAGCATCTTGGCTTTGAGATCCAGGAGACCTACTGCCAGGAAAGACAGTGCTAGGCTAAATGGTCAAACAGGTTGATGTGCTATAAAGCAGCTTCTCATGTTTCTTGTAGAACTGTGGTTGCAAATGCAATGGCTGATATATTATAGAAAGAGAAGAAAATTGCTTTCCTTTTTGAATTTTTCAAAATTGAAGCAGTTTTGTCTGTCTCTTTGTTGTTGTTGTGCACCTTCAAGTCACTTCTGACTTATGGCAAGCCTATCATTGGCAAGATTTGTTCAGAGACGATTTGTCATTGACTTCCCCTGAGGCTGAGAGAGTGTGACTTGCCCATGGGTTTCATAGCCAAACAGAGAATAGAACTCTGGTCTCTAGAGTCATAGTTGAGCACTGAAATCACTACACCATGCTGGCTCTCTGTCCTCTTTATGCCTCCATAAAATCGTCAATCCAGGGATGCTATAAAATATATATATAAAAATTTTTTTTTTGCAGGCTTTGACTACTCCAGACTTTGCCCTTTTCTATTGCTGCAGATTTAGCATTGAATTAATTTGTTCCAAAGAACAAAAGTTCTGAGTGCGATTTGGACTCTCTAATTGCTTCTTATGGAAGCCCCAGGGAGTAGAGATTCACCTTTATAAAAGGTTTCAGTGCTTCCCGTGCTGCACTGCCTAACATTAAAAAAAAAATAGTTTTTAAAAACCAGGAGTCTTTCAGCCATTTCTGCTTTTTTGTTTTTTGTTTTGGAGGATTATTTTTTAGCATTTCATGTAGCTCTTGAAAGGCGCTAGGGCCAAAAAATTGCCGCCACTGGCTCTTTGGTAACTGAAGTGTGTATAGGACATGTTATAAATTCTGTACTGAACTGACAATTTTCAAAGAACAGGAGGTTCAGATTTGGCTTGGGCAAAATTCACCAGATCCTGTTTGGTCTTGGAAGCTAAGCAGGGTCAGTCCTGGTTAGTACTTGGATGCAGGACTGCCAACAAATATCGGGTGCTATAGGCTATATTTCAGGGGAAGGAACTGGCAAAACCACCTTTAAGTGTTCCTTGCCTAAGAAAACCCTATTAAATTCATGGGTTTCCCATAAGTCGACAGGTGACTTGAAGCCACACACACTGACACACATCTAATAAAATTGCTAGTACCTTCACCTAACCGCAGATCCCATGGGGAAGCCAGGAAAATGAAATCTGAGTAAAATCTAGTATAATTCTGTAGTGCGGACATGCCCATTGATGAGTAAAAATGTAGCTAGGCTTAGCAGTGTTCAGGGAGCATTTAAATTCAGTGATTCCCAAACCTCTGGATGTTTGAGACTTCAACTCCCAGAATTCCTGATTGTTGACAAAGCTGACTGGAGCTCCTGGGAGTTGAAATCCAAAATCCCTGAAGAAACAAAGTTTGGGAACCACTAATTTAAATCTTTCAGTGCCAATGTTAATCATCATGGGCGTTCAAAGAACTGCAAGGAGAGAATGTCTCATGTCTTGTTGTTTCTGCATGGCAACTGCTCTTCTTTTTCCATATGTATGCCACTTTTTGGATTCTGTGCCAAGTTTACAATATATTAAGTGACACAGGCCACAATTAAGTGACACAGACAACATTTGTCTCAAAAGAAAGCTGCCTTGTAAAGAGTGGGATTTACTTTGACATAAACATAGCAGTGCTTGCATGGTATCTGATAGTTAAATTCTTAAGAAAGTGTATTTATAAAGTGTGCTTTGGGTTGTCTTCAGTTTTCATGGGTCATCTCTGGGTGGGAAAAGACAATGCAGATTTTTTGGTAGGCTCAGCTCCAGGCAAGTGAAAAAAGCTGTGTGCAGTTCTCCAGTTCAGTTAGTCCAGGTTGAGTCTCCCTTACCCAAAATGCTTGGGGCCAGAAGTGTTTTGGATTTTTGATTTTTTTCACATTCTGGAACGTTTGCATATATGTAATGAGTTATCTTGGAAATGGGACCCAAGTCTAAACATGAAATCATTTATGTTTCATATGCTTCTTATACACATAGCCTGATGGTAACTTTATACCTAATATTTTAAATAATTTTGTGTGTGAAACAAAATTTGTGTACACTGAACCATTCAAAAGCAAAGGTGTCACTATCTTAGCCACTTGTGTGGACAATTTTGGATTTTGGAATCTTTTGGATTTTGGAATTCTGGATAAGGGAGATGCAATGTGTAGGGTATGATAATACATGCAAAACTCAGTTGATTTGTTGCTGGAACTAGCAAAGACTCAGCAGAGGGGTTATATATTTGCATAATTAGTTTCCCCCTTTCCTCCAAGTCATTCTGTCACCAGGATTTACCCTCTGCTCTGCTCTGCATCCATCTCTGGTTAGAAGCAAGTAGGCTAGATTAAGTTTTTTCTCCCTAAGTAAATATGAAGGAAGAATCCCCTCTTCTTACCTCTTTTCCCCTGGGAGCAGCCTTACTTTCCAAAGAGGAAAATAAGTTCTCTCTGTGTGTATTTGAATGAGAAGCTGTTAGCAATTATGGTTGGTATTTAATGGATAATGCTTAATGACATCACCAAGGGCTATCCCTAAGTCTCAGATTTTGGTCTGGAAGCCCTAGCTGTCCAGGCTGGATGAAAGATTAAACAAGCTGAAAAGTAAGAAGAGATTCATCCTTCATATTTACTTAGGGAGAAAAAAATAATGAAGGTTTATCCTTACTTAATGCAACCAGTTATCCTTTCTTAATGCAAAGCACATGATACGAGCCCATTTTGCTTATGGATGTGCGTCCATGCCAAAGACTTACACATGTGTACAATAGCAGAATCTGCACACAAGAGAATTTAAAATTCTTAAAGATTTCCTTTGACCTTCTCTTTGAACAATATCCCTTCAGGTGCTGCGGCTGGTCGAGGAATTCGACAGTTTACTACCGCAACAGCAACAACAACATCATCATCATCATCAGCAGCAGCTGTGGAGCCTGCAGCTGAACTGGTGGGTAGCTTTGATCTAATCTTACAATTTTGAGTGTTTTTTAAATGACCAAAATCAAGATTGCCCCCCCCTTAGTATTGTATACCACTTGCTCAACAGTCTTCAGCAATTAAAAATATCTTGGCAAAACACTAATTATAATCAAGGAGTCTATATTCATAACAGTAAAAGCAATAATTATAGAGATATCTGGTCAGGTTAGAACATATGCTTACTGATTTGGAATTGGGAGACCCATTGCGTTACCTTGGCTGCAGTCCTAAATACAGTATCTGAGCTCCTACATTGTGCTTATGTAGTGTTAGTCTACACACACATAGCTCCATGGTCATCTTTTCGCTGAATAGCAACATTGTGCAACTGACTGTATGTCTGTTAATATTCCTGTTTATTGTCCAACTGTGCAACAGGGAAAGCACCGTGGCTGTTTTTGCTATCTCAGTGAATCCAGGGATACATTGAAGGCATTGCTGAGCAGTTGCTTCATCTAAAGACGTTTATCTGCATGTAAAAAGTGTGCCATGGGATCTCATAGCACTTCTGAGACTAGGGATGCATGTGAACACGCATGAAGGAGGGGAAATGGATTTTATCACACTCAAAACAGTCCCCATGCTGTCGCCCAACCACCACCCATCTTGGCGCTGCACTGAGCCATCCAGTTTTTCAAGGACGGAAGCTTTCTGGCTGAGCAAAATCGGCCAGCTCAGCGCGGTGCCAAGATGGGTGGTGATCAGGCAACGGCATGGGGACAGCATGGGGCCTGTTTTGAGTGCAATAAAATCAATTTCCCCTCCTTCACACGTGTTCACGTGCATCCCCAGCCCATCCACAAAAGTGAATGTGATAAACCCCTGAGTGAAAGAAGATGAAGCATAAGCTTTTGTAGACTTGGTCTACTTCCTCAGATGCAACCGAGGAAGTGAATCAAATACATGAAAGTCTACGAGAGCTTATGCTACAACTTCTTATTTGTTTATTTGGAGTATTTATACTCTGCTCAGTTTCAGGCATGCTGCAAGATCTCTTTGCATACTACTATTCCAGATTTACACAGATATGTCCCTGAATTCTTCCTGCATGTGAAATCATAGAGTCATAGAATCAGAAGAGACCACAAGGGCCATCCAGTCCAACCACCTGCCATGCAGGAATTCAAAATCAAAGCATCCCTGACAGATGAACATCCAGCCTTTGTTTAAAGATCTCCAAAGAAGGAGACTCCACCACACTCCAAGGGAGTATGTTCCACTGTCAAACAGCTCTCACTGTAAGGAAGTTCCTCCTAATGTTGAGGTGGAATCTCTTCTCCTGTAGCTTGCATCCATTATTCTGTGTCCTATTCTCTGGAACAGCAGAAAACAAACTTTTTCCATCTTCAGTATGACACCCCTTCAGATATTTAAACAGGCAATCATATCACCTCTTAACTGTCTATTCTCCAGGCTAAACATATCCAGTTCCCTAAGTCATACCTCATAGGGCATGGTTTCCAGACCCTTCACCATTTTAGTCACTCTCCTCTGGACACGCTCCAGTTTTTCAACATCCTTTTTGAATTGTGGTGGCCATAACTGGACACAGTATTCCAGGTGGGGCCTGACCAAGGCAGAATACAGTGGCACTATTACTTCCCTTGATCTAGATACTATACTTCTATCGATACAGTCTAAAATTGCATTGACCTTTTTAACTGCCGTATCACACTGTTGACACATGTTCAACTTGTGGTCTACTAGGATTCCTAGATCCCTTTCACACGCAGTCTCGTTAAGCCAGGTGTCCCCCATCTTATATCTATGCATTTTTTTTTTTGCCCTTACATTTCTCTGTATTGAAATTCTTTTTGTTAGCTTTGGTACAGCTTTCTAATCTATTAAGGTCATTTTGAATTTTCATCCTGCCCTCTGGGGTATTAGCTATTCCTCCTAATTTGGTGTCCTCTGCAAATTTGATAAGCCTGCCCCTACTCTTTCATCCAAATTATTGATAAAGATGTTGAATAGCACTGGGCCCAGGACAGAACCCTGTGGCATCTCACTGGTCACTTCTCTTCAGGATGAAGAGGAGCCATTGCTGAGCACCCTTTGGGTTTGGTCAGTCAACCAGTTACTAATCCACCTAACAGTTGTATTGTCTAGCCCACATTTTACTATCTTGTTTGCAAGAATATCATGGGTGACCTTGTCAAAAGCCTTACTGAAATCAAGATATGCTATGTCTACTGCATTCCCTTCATCTATCAGGCTGGTAATTTTATCAAAAAAAAAAAAAAGAGAGAGATCAGATTAGTCTGGCATGACTTGTTTTTGAGAAACCCATGTTGACTTTTAGTGATTATGGCATTTCTTTCTAAATGTTCACATGCTCTCTGTTTAATGAGCTGTTCTAGAATCTTTCCCAGTATTGATGTCAGACTAGCTGGACGATAGTTGTTGGTATCCCCTTTTTTCTCCTTTTTGAAGATGGGGACAATGTTTGCCGTCCTCCAGTCTGCTGGGACTTCTGTTCTCCAGGAGTTCTCAAAGATTATTGCCAGTGGCTCTGAGATTACATTTGCCAGTTCTTTTAATATCCTTGAATGTAGTTCATCTGGTCCTGGAGACTTACATTCATTTAGGTTAACCAGGTATTCCTGTACCTCCTCTTTACTTATTCTGTTCTGTATTTCCTATATTGTGTCCTCTGCCCCATCTTCCTTAGTTTGAACACCCTTTTCCTTTTGTGAGAAGACTAAGGCAAAGAGTAGTTCTGCCTTTTCTCTGTCCCCTGTTAGAATTTCATCATCTTCTCTGTGCAGTGGCCCTACCATTTCCTTCTTCTTTCTTTTGCTATGGACATACCCCCCAAGCCCTTTTTATTGTTCTTAACCCCTCTAGCAAGCCTGAGCTCATTCTGCACTTTGGTTTTCCTAACTTTACCCCAACATGTGCTAGCTATTTGTTTGAATTTCTCTTTAGTGATTTTGCCCCTTTTCCATTTCTTATACATCTCTTGTTTAAAATTTAGTTCAGTTGAAAGTTCTTTTGTCATCCAACCCATTTTCTTGATATACCTCCCATTTTTCCTCCTCATTGGAACAGTTTGAGATTGTGCCTTCAGTATCTCCCTTTTGAGAAACTCCTATCCATCCTGAACTCCCTTCTCCTTTAGTATTCTTGACCACGGGATCACTCCCAGAGTTTTCCTAAGTTTATTGAAAATCAGCTCTCCTAAAGTCTAGAATGAGTGCCTGACTATGCCTGGCTTCTCCATTCCACTGTATAAGAAATTCCAGGAGAACATGATCACTCACACCTAAGGATCCCACCACTTGCACCCCATTTACCAGATCATCAACTATTGGTTAGGATCAGATCTAAAATGACCCCCTTGTTGCCTCTCCCACCTTTTGGACAAAGAAATTGTCTTCGAGGCAAGTGAGGAATTTGCTAGACCTTGGAATATTGGCTGAGTTTGACTTCCAGCAAATATCAGGATAGTTGAACTCACCCATCACTACTACATTTCTCCTTTCTGAGTGTGTGGTCATATGTTCTAGAAAGGCATCATCCAATTCCTCAGTCTGACTTGGGGTCTGTAGTAGACTCCCACAATAACATCCCTGTTGTTTCCTTCCCCTTTAATTTTAATCCAGATGCTCTTCACCTGCTCTCCAGGATTTAAGTCCTGTGTAAACATCACTGACATATAATACTATCCCTCCTTCTTTCCTGTTTGGCCTGTTTCTCTTAAAAAGGTTATACCCCTCTATTCCTACATTCCAATCATGAGACTCATCCCACCAGGTTTCAGTGATGCCTATTATATCGTATTTTCTTGTTGTGTTAGGAGTTCAAATTCATGTTGTTTATTTCCCATGCTCTATGCATTAGTGTAGAGATATCTAAGACCATGGGTCCTCCCCACTTGCTGCCTGTGTGAGATTTTTTTTTTTTTTTTGCCTCCCACTGTTGGGCCCTTGCATCATTTGGCTTGTTCCCTCTATAACACTTTGACTATTATCTCCAGCCCATAATATACTCCTGCCTTCCAAGATACCTTCCAAGATACTGTCTCCCTCCCCAACATGACTCACTTTAAAGCCCTCTTGATCAAATGTTTGAGTCTATTGGCAAAAATGTTTCTGACAACTGGTGTGAGATGCAGCCCATCTCTTGCCAGAAGTCCACTCTCATGGAACTCCACCCCATGTTTATGGAACTCAGCTTAAACAGGCATGAACCGAATATATCCATTGCTCAGTGGCCACAAAAGTACCATTGTGCCTGTAAGGGAATTTACACATGCCTGTGTCTAGGGACTAGGAAGTGAAATTCATCAAATTCAGGTGTAATTTGCACTGTAGGAATAATGCAGTTTGATACCACTTTAATGGCTGTGGCTCAATGGTATGGAATTCTGGGATTTGTAGTTTGTTGTGGCACCAAAGTTCTCTGACAGGCTAAATAATTCACAAAACTACAAACCCCAAATTTCATTACATGGATATCAAATTGCATTATTTCTTCAATGCAGATTAGACTTCAGTTGAATTTGCTCTTGTGAAAACCTTTGTGAAAGTAAGAACTCTTAAATCTCATACTACATTGAGATTTATCTCTCTTATTTCACTTATGTATGGATTTATTTGCTTATCTACTAAGGCTGCAACCCACTAACTCATGAACAATTCCCACTGAACTCTATGGAGTTTACTTCTGAGAAATCCAGTTAAGCAGCATGAGCCAACCACACCATGGACAGGTATTGGGCAGGGCTAATTACGTACTCTGTTCATCCTGAGCATCCTAACCTGCACCCTTTTTTGAGGGACCAAGCGATGTGTCCCTTTCAGCCTATTCTGGACCCTGTAAATGGATTCAGGACCCCCCCTTTTGAAATGACACTATCAAGAAAAGTTTTTCACCAGCCCAATATGTTTCTGTAAGTGAGGTTTCTTCAGAGAGAGTTTGCCATTGCCATCTCAGCCAAGTCTGAGAGAGTGTGACTTTGCCCTCTCCAGGATTGGGGAGGTAGCAATTTCAGTGCAGGGCAATCAAATGCGAAAGTGCTTTTGAAAGTTGCAATTCTTTTGGGTTGCAATTCTTTTGGGGTGTTTGCAATCATTCTGGGCTCAGTTGCTGGCTTTGTGTTCCTTTCAAGTTGTTGTTGTTGTGTGCTTTCAAGTCATTTCTGACTTATGGCGACCCCAACACCCCAATGGGATTTTCTTGGCAAGTTTCTTCAGAGAGAGTTTGCCATTGCCATCTCAGCCAAGTCTGAGAGAGTATGACTTGCTCAAGGTCACCCTGTGGGTTTACATGGCCAAGCCGAGACTCAGACCCTGGTCTCCAGAGTCATAGTCCAATGCTTAAACCATTATGTCACATTGGCTTTCCTTTAGCCTTAGTGATGGACAATTGTGGCCCAACTTGAAGAAGGTATTAAAACAGGGGTGGGAATCATGAGGTTCATGGATGTGTCCATTTCTCACCAGTGGATAGCCAAAAACTACAATTGGATGTCCATTCATGCACACAACTACTATGTAAGAAATGCCTTTGGCAACTCTGCTCACGTGAAATTTTTATATTTTTAGTGGAGTTGCAACAGGGAGTGTTTACTGTGTTCAAATAACTGAGGGATTCCTCCAAGAGCTTGTGTATCGATGCAAACAGGGCTGAGTGTCTTCCATAATAGAATGACCAAGCTTTAGAAGTGCAGATTAGTTTTTAGTATGGAATTCCACAATTGTAGAGTTGTGATTTGCATTTTAAAATCTTACAGATCACTGGTCTTCATGAGTCTGTGAAGACAGGCTTGAATATCATGTAGGAAAAACACAATATAAATCTGTAGCCAGCATGGTGTAGTAGCTTCAGTGTTAGACTATTACTCTGGAGACCAGAGTTTGATTCCCAGCTCAGCCATGAAACTCACTGGGTGACCTTGGGCAAGTCACATGCTCTCAGCCTCAGGGGAAGGCAATGGCAAACCTCCTCTGAACAAATCTTGTCATGATAAGTTCACTTTAGTGTTGCCATAAGTTGGAAATGACTTGAAGGCACACAACCACAACAACAACAATAAATTTGTAGAAAATCAAGGTAAGAATTCATTCACATGAAATTCTGCTTAGAAGAGGCAATGTTTCAGTTCCCTTAATAGCTCATAATATGCATCATCATCATCATCATCATCATCATCATCATCATCACCACTGGCATTCACAGATACCGATGTGTAAAATGGATCCATAAGTGCTCTGCATTCAGTAAAACTAAGTCTTAGGGCCTTTACAGACTGCTAGAAATAGTGCAAATTGAGGCCACTTTAACTGCCCTGGCTCAGTGCTAGGGAATCATGGGAATTGTATTTTTTTCTGGGACATTGAGCCTTCTCTGCCAGAGAGCTCT
Source organism: Phrynosoma blainvillii (assembly GCA_026167975.1). Lineage (NCBI taxonomy): Eukaryota > Metazoa > Chordata > Lepidosauria > Squamata > Phrynosomatidae > Phrynosoma > Phrynosoma blainvillii. Next base: position 25,368,578 of record JANUYF010000001.1, on the reverse strand, counting down.
GGTGCCACAATAAACTACAGTTCCCATGATTCCTTAGCACTGAGCCAAGACAGTTAAAGTGGCCTCAATTTGCACTATTTCTGGCAGTCTGTAAAGGCCCTTAGTGTAAAACGGTACAATATGTATATATTTTCCTGATGAATTTCCTTTTATCCTAGGGCTCTTCTAGGGCTGGCAGTGCAATCCTTACTCTGCCTTCAGGCCTTACTTATCCTATTCAAATACCTGCTGGAGTGACTCTGCAGACTGCTTCTGGTAAGGCTTTACAGGTAGAATCTCAAATGTGAATTGTGCACAAAATTTGGATGGTGGGGACATGGTGTATATATATGCATGTACATGTATAGGACCACAGGAATCGCCCTATGATAAAAAATCATGCTGGCAGGATGCTACTATTATATCAGTCTCTTCAGATTTTGGAAGCTAAGCAGAGTTGGGCCTGGGTAATATTTGGATAAGAGGTCATCAGCAGACCCTTTCCATCCGCAAGAGTTTGGCTCTGTTCCCCCATGGATGGGCAAAAAGGACCTTATGCTCAATGGGCGGTGATGTGTGTGCATCTGCGTGAAATGTGCTGCAGGCGCACACCACCATTGACTAATATGGAGCAGGGCAAGACATGGGATTAATGCCCTGCCTCTGTCTATCAATGAACACATTTCATGAGTAAAACCAGAAAGAGTTCACTGAAAAAAATCAGCATAGTGGCGCATCCTTTTTTAAAAAAACTGAATTAATAGGCTAAACTTCACTTCTATATCTACTCCAGATTCACCTCCCCGCTCCCTTCACATGTGACCTTGGTTCACACACAGCAATTCCCTTCCCTTCCACCTTAGTTCCCAACATCCAGGGTGACCAGATCCCCTCCTTTTCCAGGATATGTCCTACCATCCAGGAGGAATTTCAAAATGTCCTCCATTTTGAGCATGACTAAGAAGCATAAATTTACATTTATATTAGTGTTTTTGGCTTTTATATTGAAATATCCTACATTTTTATTGAATGTTCTATATTTTGCAGTGTCTTGCCCTCCTTTGCAGTTATGACATCTGGTCAACCTGCCAACATGACTACAGCATGGCTAAGTAGGCGTAATGTTAACATGAGAGATGGAGCCATGAAGGGCTACTCTTGACACGGGGGAAACAATCCATGGATGGCTAGCCTGCCAATGTGGTGGGTTCATTGTACTTGGGATTTGCAGATAGTGCTATGAAAGAATCTGCCCTGAAACCCTGCAGAATCACTGCCAGCAGCCAGAGATAATGGTGATGATGGTGGATGGAGGGAGGGCCCTTCTTCTTGTTCAGGCTAGGCCTGATGGAGATGGCCTGCCTTCTCTCCCTCGACGATGGTGGATGGTGGTATCAACCTGGATTATTTTGCATTGTGGATGCATTTGATAGATTGAGAAGAGACTTACACACAGAACCATAGGAAACTGGCTTACGCTGAGTCAATCCATTGGTCCCATCTAGCGCTCTATCCACTCTGGCTGCTGGCAGTGATTCTGCAGGGTTTCAGGGCAGTTTCTTTCATAGCACTGTCTGCAAATCCCAAGTCACCACATTGGCAGGCTAGCCATCCATGGATTGTTGCCACCATGTCAAGAGATGTTGGGACTAACCACAGTATAGGATACCATATCATATCTGTATTGCCTAAACAATGAACCTGTGATGTGGGGCCCTTATGAATAATTTCTGGGTATTTTATTGCACAAATAAACAACAATCCTTAATGCAGCATGTTGAATGGATTTTTTCCCCAGGGCAACTGGGGTTAATAGAGTAGTGGGATTTTGATGGTGACAACAAAAAAGGCAGATCTCCACACTCAATTTATATCAGCTTTATACAAAATCAGCAGTCAAAATTCCACTTAAGAGTTCTGGGATTTGCAGTTTGTTGAGTATGTTCTAGCAGATCCTCCCTCCTACATCTTAGGAACCACAGTTCACATGGCTCCCTCTGAGTGTTGTGGGATGACAACTCAAGCTGCATTTTTGTTGTGCAGGGAAATGTAGTGAGGAGAGAGAAGAAATTAGAAGTGGGGAAAATTAATAATGATGGCAATGTAGCATTATGAGGCTCCAGGGATTTTAATTAAAGAAGCATGCATGCTGGAATACAACTCTGACCTCATCAAGTTGAATAGTTTCAAACTGTCAGCTTCCAAATTCTCCTGGGGCTGTAGATCCAGAAGCAGAACACAAGGTAATAGATAAGAGAGGACATCCAGGGAAGGCAAAGCATCCACTCTGCAGCTGTCAGTGCCCTTCAAGGGCCTTTAAGAACATAATGAAATCATGTAAAATATAAAGAAGTCTAAATTATGCTTAAGGAGGTAAACGTTCAAGGGAGTGACAGGTGATTCTCATGGGCTCACAGCAGGCTTTGTAAATCCCTTGCTACTTTACAGGGCCGGCCCTACCATTAGGCAGTGTGAGATGGCCACAATAGGCAATACATTTTTAGTGCTATGAAAGAACAACAAGTGGGCATTTTTTTAATTTGTTAATATCATATTTTTACTGCTGGGGCGGGGAAAAGGTGCCTGCAGGATATGCTGCCTGATGGATCAAAATTACTAGGCTGACTTTAGGTCTAATACATCTTAGCCTCAGCGAAGGGTGAGAGAGAGTGCCTTTTGCTCTGACCCAGACAGCAAAATGCTTTGAGTATTTCAAGAAGGATATGGTAATGTTTCAGGACTGCAGGAAAGGGCAGGTGTGGTATTCTGTCTAAAACTAGGCCCCTCATATCCTGTCAATAAAATTATGCAATATTTTAAATAGTTTTATATGTATCTTTTATATTCAGTCTTCTTGAGACTTCCTTATTTGGAATTTCAAAATCTGAAATACTCCAAAATTGTCCACATGAGTGGCTGAGATAGTGACAATCTTTGCTTTCTGATGGTTCAGTGTACACAAACTTTGTTTTATGCACAAAACTATTAAAATATTGTTTATAAAATTACCTTCAGGCTATGTGTATAAGATGTATGCAAAACATAAATAAATTCCATCTTTAGGCTTCACTCTCATCTCCAAGGTATATGCAGTATTCCAAAATCCAAAACATTTCTGGTCCCATGTTTGATACCGGAAACTCAACCTGTAGTCACTGTATCGTATTTTATATAATACTGTATATAGTTTTGTAATTACAGTGGGATCTTTTTAATCTGCTGGGGTTTGGTTCCAGGATCCCCTGTGGATAACTGGTTGTTACTGGGAGTCTTCCTGCCTAGAACTAAAGCATTCTAGAATTATAGAGCTGGAAGGGATGACAAGGGCCATGTAGTCCAACTCCCCCTGCTGTGTATACACAATTGAGGAATACACAACTAAGGCAGTCTAGAGAGATGGGCATCCAACTACTGTTGAAAGATCTCCAGTTCAGGAGAGTCCGTTACCATCCCTGGCAATTTATTCTACTCTTAAACCAAACCATTAGGGAGTTCTTAAGGTTTAGGTGGAATTTGAACCCATTGGCTTATGTCCCAGACTCTGGAGTAACAGAAAACATTTTGCTCACTTCCTTCTAATAGTGGGACAGAGGGTCTGGGGCTGTACTTGCTTCATTATCCATCCCTCATGGGCTGCACTGATCCATTTTTTGAAAACCAGAACTTACCAGAATAGAAAATCAGTTCCTCTGCACGTTTGCTTGAGCAACTGAGGAAGGCAGTCAGGTTGTTATTACTTGCTGTTAAGTCGACTTTGACTTATGGCAAGCCTGTGAATGAGGGACCTCCAAGTCACCCTGTTATTAACAGCCCCACTCAAGTTTTGCAAACTCAGGACTGTGGCTTACCTGTAATGGGGTCTTTCTCTTTTCCTACTGTCTTTCACTTTTACTAAGCATTATTGTCTTTTCTAATGAGTCCCATCTTCTCATGGTATGTCCAAAGTATAACAGTCTCTGTTTAGTTATCTTGGCTTCCAGGGAGAGTATTGAGAGTTCAGATTTATTTGTCTTTTCAGCAGTCCACAGTATCCATAGAACTCTTCTCCAGCACCACATTTCAAATGAGATGATTTTCTTCCTATCAGCTTTCTTCAGTACCCACAATTTCACAATTATTAATAGAAATCAGAAATATAATGGCACTGATAATCCTGACTTTGGTATTCAATGATGTATCTTTATAGGAAGGCAAGCATATTTACAAAGATCCAACGTGATGTAGTGGTTTGAGCATTTGACTATGACTCTGGAGACCAGGGTTTGAATCCTTGCTTGGCCACAGAAACCCACTGGGTGACCTTAGGAATGTCACACTCTCTCAGTCTTAGTGGAAAGCAATGGCAAATCAGCATATCTTGCTAAGAAAACCCCATTATAGGATCATCTTAGGGTCACCATGAGTCAGAAACGACCTGAAGGTACACAACAACAACAAAGGCATATTCATATTTTTTTCCCTTTCCCTTTCTTAGGGCACTTATATAAAGTCAACATGCCTGTTGTGGTCACTCAGGCTCCAGGAAATGGCAGTGGTGTCCAGAATTCAGTCCCACAAATATTCCAGCAGCCTGGGAAGGAGCCCTCTGGATCTCAGTCTACCATTGAGGGTCCAGGGCAAGGAAACACCTCTTCCCTTCAAGCAGCCAGCAATGAAAACTCACAGGTGAAGTCTGCTGTACCCCAGCAAATAGGAATGGAGGAGAAAGCCTTGCTGGCTGTTGATGTCATGCAGGAGGGTCTTGGAAGTCAGGGGAAAACTCCAGTGGGGGTACCGGTATGCTCCCAGCCATGTAGCTCCCTTGAGACTCCAAGGAACCCTGAAGTCACAAGAGCTACTACTGTCCCGAAGCTGCCGGAATCAGACAACACCACAGCAACCACAGAAGCGATGGGAGTCAGCCCTTCTGTTGGGAGTGAATTGTCTGCAAACCTTCACCAGACCCTGGATCCGGATGATATCATTGAGTTGATCATCATGGGCAATGAGTTGAATGACAGTACCTTCCTGCCCAATGAAGCCAACCTGTCTTTTCCGGAAGAGGTAACTCCAAATGCCATGTGCTTATTTAAAGTTTCCACACCTCTTCTGCTTTTGTGAACAACTAAAAAATTCACAATTTTTTGTGAATTTTTATGAATCTTGTAAATGTATTTTAAAATGTTCAAGGAAATGTGTGGCATGGGTTGAATTATGGAATGAGTGTAGCCTTGGGATTTGGACTCCCTCCATCCTATTTTAAGATCTGTAGTTGGATGCTGTTGATTTTAATTGGGCTGGATTACATTGTGTTTTTTGGGGGTGTGGGTTGTAACAATTTCTTTGTGGTGCTGGTAGTGATGATGATATTTATTTATATCCTGCTTCCCCCCAAAATTGGGACCCAGAGTGGCTTACACTTTAAAAGAATAATACAGTTTTTAAAAAATGCAAAAGTGAGCATTAAAATAGAATTAAACTATTACATTATTAGAACCAGTGTGGCATAGTGGTTTGAGTGTTGGACTAGAACTTTGGAGTCAGGGTCCAAATTCCTGCTTGGCCATGAAACACTAGTGGGTGACCTTGGGCAAGTCACAGTCTCTCAACCTCAGAGGATGGCAGTGGCAACCCTTTCTGAACAAATCTTGCCAAGAAAACCCTGTAATAGGTTCACCTTAGGGCCACTATAAATCGGAAACTACTTGAAGGCAAACCAACACATTACATAATTAAAACACATTACTCATTTGTGATCTTTAGATATCTCCAGATCTAAGCAGCCTAGAAATATTTCTAAAGAAATCAATGCAAAATGTCTCCTCATGAGTTCATACTTCTGGAATGCTTGCAGTCCCACTTGTTTTATCCTTGTAAACTCCCCAAGATTGACATCTGGGAGTATGACATTCAATTCCTGTTTGGCATAACGGTTAATGCTGGTCCTGGCATGTTTTCATGAAGAAGAGTTGTAACCTATTTTCCTTGCAAGTGACCTTAATACAGGGCTTTTTCAGTGGCTGCTCCCAGCCTGTGGAAGTACCTTCCAAGTGAAGCTAGTCTGTTTGTTTCTCTTCTACCAGCAGGCAAAGACCTTTTTATTCAGACAGGGTTTTAAGCACTCACTGGCTCTTTGCAGAAGGGTCTTTTAATGGTGAGTGCTGTACTTTTCATCACTGTTTTGCTCTGTTTCTGAATGCTTTTAGATTGTTAAATTCACTGCTTAATTTTATCATGATAGCTCAATGAAATCTTTTTTTAAAAATTGGATTTTAAGAAAGATGAGCTGAATCAGCACTGTGGAAATAATACAGCTAGTCACTGCTTTAACTGCCATGGCTCCATCCTATGGAATCCTTGGATTTGTAGTTTGTCGTGGCACCAAAGCTCTTTTGGTGAAGGCTAGATGTCTCACAAAACTACAGATTCCACAATTCCAGAGCATTGAGCCATGGCATTTAAAGCAGTGTCCAGTTGCATTATTTTTGCAGTGCAGATTCAGCCATGTTCTAACTGATTGCTTTCTGTCTGTATTCTGTTTTGATTTAATGTTGGAAGCTACCTTGGGTCCTGTACTAGGAGAAAAGTGAGGTATAAGATGCATGAATGAATAAACAAGCAAATAAATAGTGCTAAATGTGAACTTGTAGGCCTCTTCCATATGTGGAAGCGGGAGATAACGAGGTGTGGAATCTGTGACGAGATTCTGTGATTGCTACATCAGACTGTGATAATGGGAAAGCTTCCCATTATCTGAACCTTCTTACTGGGTAATAAAGTTTTAAAATCTGTGAAGAAGCCCTGTTACATTTTAATGAGGCTCAGAATCATAGAGGTGATGAAATAGCAATTGCCTAGTGAGATGAGTGGTTGGGCAGAATGTGACCGAGATGCTTCTGAGCAGAGGTTGTAAAAAGCTTGAAGCACCACGAGGTTGCTTGCTTCTAAGCAAACTCTAAGGGGGCTTCTAACTTGGGAAGGCTAGTGGAGGCTGGACAATGGAATCAAGATTCCCATCTACCCATGAACATCAAGGACCACAAATCCCATTAGATCTGTGAGTAGAATAAGGATAATGTATCACCTAGTTGTGTCAGGTCTTTTGTTTTGGTTACTTCTCCTGATTTTTGGCTGAAATGATCAAATCTGCCTGTAACTTGTACAGTCAGCCCACGAATTCAAGCATCCATAGTTTGAAAATATTTTAAAAATAGATAAATTTCTAGAAGTAAATCTTGATTTTCCATTTTATACAAGGGACATCATCTTATTGTGCCATTGTATTTAATGGGACTTCAGTATCCATGGATTTTGGTACCCACGGGGAGTCCTGGAACCAAACCCCAGTGGATACCACTGTAACTTCTAATCTGTGTGTGAAGGAAAATTGTCCTTCATGTAAGAGATAACATTTTGCCATGGAGATTCCTTACTTAGAATAAAGCCTTTTCTTCCAAAGTACTCTAATTCTCTCATGCTCTTTTTTCATGTGCCTTGGCTCAGCCTAGCCTTCTCCAGGATTGAGAGAGGGAGGGAAGCGTCTCTGTGGAATCAGAGGTGGAAAGTGCCAGTGGAATCCCAGTAATGTTCCATTGGATTGCTAATCAATAATCAAATCAATGGATGGTGGTGACAAATTCAGTAGATAGGAAAGGTGGTATCAAGGGGTCCCATCTATCTCAGGCAAAAACAGAAGGGGGACCCAGAGATCCCTCACACAGACCAACTTATCTACCTTCTTTCTTTTCTTCCAGCTAGATACCAGTGTCCAGATGGAACCTGAGTTGCAGGCTCCAAAGGATATGGCCAATGACCTTAAAACCATTATTCAGCTAGATGGAACAGGTGATGCTTTTCCCAGGGCAGAAATAGAAAGCCCACCAGATGGAGAAGATGAGGAGCTCATTGGCATCATTGACACTGAAGATCTGAAAGTACTGGATGAAGAAGAGGAAGAAGGTGAAAACAGCACTTCAGACAATCAGTCTCTCAGCAGCACTAGTGACACCGATGACCCCTCTGTTGATATCACTGAAGAGGTAAAAGCTTTTGATCTTTCTGAAAAAGAATATTGTGTTCCTGAGTCTATGGTAGGGTCAAATTAGACACAGAATCACAGAGCTGGAAGAAACATCAAGGTCACCTTGTCCAGTGCTGTTCAGAGTGATGGTCCAGTCTCCAAGCTGCTGGTCTGCAGTGAGTTTACAGGAAATGATGTGAATACAATAATATGCACAAATGTGTCCTTGAGAAGCAACAATCTAGCCCAGGGGTAGGCAACCTTTCCCCTTTAAGGGCCGAGGGACTTCAGCTCCCAGAATCCCAGGAGCTATTGGCCAACATGGGACTATTGGCCAACATGACTGAGGCTTCTGGGAGCTGAAGTCCCTCGGCCCTTAAAGGGGAAAGGTTGCCTACCCCTGAGATTCTAGCCCCTGCAGCAGTAGTGGAAATCTGTCACATCCCTGAGGTTTGGCCAAATGTCCTCTGTCTGCTCTTGTTGCCTCAGCAAGGGATGTGGTTAACTTTCTTTTGCTGGAGGTGATTAAGCAGAGACTCAACAGCTTTTGACTAGATGAAGACCAAGATTCATCCCAACTCTGTGAATTTGTTTTGTGGATTTTTCTATCTATGTTGAAGCTGAAGAACCTGGAAACATGTCCTCTGTGTCCAAGGTCCAAGACCCAAGGAAAAAGAAAGAAAGGGACTTTCTTTTACCCCCTCCCCCAACAAGGAGAATCTTCCTTTAGCCTTTTAATCATCTCCCCCCCCCCTTTGGGTGCTTCTATACTGTAGAAATAGTGCAATTTGACACAGAATCCTGGGATTTGTAGTTTTGTGAGGCACCAACCCTCTTTGGCAGAGAAGGCTAAAGACCTTCTAAAACTGTAAATCTCAAGATTCCATATGATGGAGTTTGACACCACTTTAAGTGCTGAAAAGAGGCACTTAAAGTGATGTCAAACTGCACTGTAGATGCAACCTTTAAAATCATCTTCAGATAGGCTCTCGGTTTACTTCTACCCATCCCAGGCCCAGACTTGCCTTTTTCCTGCTCTCCAAACATGGCCATATAGTGGCCAGTGGGAGGATCCCCTGAGTTATGGGAATTATTGCAGGCTGTTTTGATAACTGGCTCATCTTGGTGCTATCATGCTCTGGGACCTCTGGATGGCCCCTGGAATATCCTGAAGGATGGCTATCTCATGTGCCAGCAGTCAGAATATAGCCAGCATTGATCCATTCAGCAGCGCTGGACTCTCTTACTGACCACTACATGGTAGTGTCAGGGAGACATGGTGCAGCAGAGAAAGGACCGGGTTGCAGGGGAAGCTAAGCAAGGATTGCTACTGCTGCCTGTGTCAGAAGAACAGAAGCAGTAACAGCAGTGATCCTTTTTGCATGGTTGCCCCCTCACCTCCCATCAGCCAATGTCCATGGAGGGAGTGGAGATGGAGCCAAGATTGACACCACCTCTGCTCATATTCTTCTAACATTGACAGCTTGATTCTCCTTGCTTGGTTGACTTGCTCCCCTCCCATTGGCAACTACAACAGCCACGCAGGAGGAAAATAGGAGGGCAGCATCCAAGCAAGAATTGCTGCTGTTGCCTGTGTCAGCAGAACACAAGTAGTGGTGGTGGAGATCCTCTTTGCTGAGCAGCCCCCTTTGCCATCCATACAGAGATCAGAGGGAGAGCCAAGAGAGGATCACTGCTACCAGGGTGGAAATATTTATCACTGTCTGAGCTTGTCTTTAGCTACTGCACAGTAGATGAAAGCAAGCCTGCAGTGGGGAGAAAACTGATTACAATTCTTTGTCCTCCCCCATCGGAATGAATAATTGGAAGAAGCACATCCCTTGGAATAGTTACTTTTTCAGATTAGAGTTTCCCTGAAGACTGAGAGGAGACATGATGTGTTGTTTGTTGTTAACCACCCTCGAGTCGATCTTGACCCATGGCAACCCTGTGGATGAGACATCTCCAATACTCCCTGTCCTCCATTGCTCTGCTTAGTTCCTGCAAACCCATACCTGTGTCCTCACTAATACAGTCCTTCCATCTAGCATGCGGTCTTCCTCTCTTTCTACTTCCCACCACCTTTCCTAGTATTATTGTTTTCCCCAATGAATCATGCCATCTCATGATGTGTCCAAAGTACAACAGCCTCAGTTTGGTCATCTTGGCCTCCTGGAAGATTTCAGGCTTGATTTGTTCTGGGACCCACTTATTTGTCTTTTTGGCTATCCATGGAATCCTCAGCACTCTCCTCCAGTACCACATCTCAAATGAATCAATTTTCCTCCTATCTTCTTTTTTAACTATCCAGCTCTCACATCTATACATGGTAACAGGGAATATAACGGCTTGTACGATTCTGACTTTTGTGTTCAGTTGTATATCTTTGCATTTTAGAATCTTTTCTAGTTATTTCATAGCCATCCTCTCCATTCTTAATCTTCTTCTGATTTCCTGGCTGCAGTCCCTGTTTCTTTGAGTGTATGATTCCATGTATAAGAACTCTTTGACTACTTCTATTTTTTCATTGTCTAGGTTTCTTTATTGTCTAGCTTTATTCTACAGGTTGATTCTATTACTTCATTGTCTAGGTTGAATTTGAGATGACATGATAGCCATCTTTAAATATCTGAACAGATGTCATGTAGAAGATGGAACCAGCTTGTTTTCAACATGAACCAATTACAAGAAAAGGGATTCCATCTAAAAATTAGGAAGAACTTTACTGTAAGAGCTATTTGACAATCAAATAGACTCCTTTTTTTGAGGTCTTTAAACAGAGATTGGATGGCCATGAGGTTGAACCACATGGCCCTTGTAGTCCCTTCCAGCTCTATGATCCTATGACCATGCTTGCTAGAGGATTTGAGGCATTTTTGTCTAAAACATCCTTCCCCCCAGTTTTGATTCACACGTACATATACATTTTTAAAGTTATTTTAAATTTTGTGATTCTTCTTTTTCAGGACCCTTTAAATTCTGGTGATGATGTTAGTGAGCAGGAAACACCGGATGTATTTGATACTGATAATATAATTGTGTGTCAGTATGACAAGGTACAGTATAGAACATTTTCCCTTTTACTTATTTATTTAAAACATGTTTAGATCATCCCCAATGCTGCATAGGATTCTAGGGTGATGTCTAGTTCATTAAACTGGCAACTGAAAATGCAGCAACAAACAACACCATTTGGCCTCTTAATTCTTTACAACATGCAGAGGTTAAAATGCCTTGGGTAAACAAAACCAGTTTAGCCAGGCTCTGGAAAGAGTTCAGTGTGAGCACTGTTATCTCCTCTGCAGACCATACCGTTGCTCCTAGTGGAATCAGAAGTGACATCACATTGTTTCTGGTTCCAATGTTCATCTGAAATATGACAAGTTTTTAAAATTTTTTAGGGCTGTGGGGGACAGTGTGGGTGAAAGAGATTTAAAGCACCATGTTTTGATGGGAGTTTGGTGTGTTTTTGTAATGTGTTTTGGCTAATGGTTTGAGTAATTCCCTCCACCCATTTGGGGGCAGATTGAAGGCATCTGGGTGCCAGCATTGTGGAGTGGTTTGAGCATTGGACTCTGAGAGACCAGGGTTCGAATCCCTGCTTGGCCATGGAAACCTGTTGGGTAACCTTGGGCAATTCACAATCTCTCAGCCTCAGAGGATGGCAATAGCAAACCCTCTTTGAAGAAATGTGCCAGGAAAACCCCATAATAGGTTTGCCTTAGGGACACCAGAAGTTGAAGAAGACTGGAAAGCACACAATAACAACAACAAGAAGAGGGCATCAGAATGACAAACAAAGGTCCTCGGACCACATGTGACCCATGGGTCATGCTCCCTCCCTATATTATAAGGAGCAAGCTCCATACCAACAGTGCCACTGGCAAAAACGCAGTCCTCTTTGCTGGCATATATAGTATCTCTGGTAAAGGCACCTGTAGAAGGACCTTGATATATCTTAATATAGGCAAACTGTATCAGAACAAGTGCTTCTGGTATTTGGGTACCAAGGCAATCTCTAGAACAGGGGTAGGCAGCCTTTCCCCTTTAAGGGCCGAGGGACTTCAGCTCCCAGAAGCCTCAGCCATGTTGGCCAATAGTCCCACATTAGCCAATAGCTCCTGGGATTCTGGGAGCTGAAGTCCCTCGGCCCTTAAAGGGGAAAGGTTGCCTACCCCTGCTCTAGAACCTTGTACTGGACCTGGAAGCAAATGGGGAAAGGTGTCATAAAATTGGAATAATATACATAGACCTGGCTGTACTAATCAGAGCTGTGCAACTCACACTCTGCACTATTAGAAGCATTTGAGTTCTCTTTGTTTTGTAAAACATTGTATTTTTCTCATGTAGCAAATAAAGCATACTAACTACCTCTAAAGAGCCAGCGTGGTGATGTGGTTTGCTTGTTGGACTAGGACTCTGGAAACCAGGGTCAGCCATGCAAACCCTCTGGGTGACCTTGGGCAAGTCACACTCTCTGAGCCCTGGAGGAGGGCAGTGGCAAACCCTCTGAACAAATCTTGACCAGAAAACTCTCTGATAGGCTCACCTTAGGGTTGTCATAAGTCGGAAACAACTTAATGGCACACAACAACAAGAACATTACATCTATTTTTTTTTAATGGAGTGGGATCATTTGTGGAGATTTTTGGTCCCCTTACCATTTTTTAAAGTGTACTTTTGAAAACAACAATAACGGTAATAAGGATGATGATAGAAAGGAATGTGCCACTATGTTAATACTATTGTATTACACTTAAAATAAATAACACTGTATTTTAAAATAGCATTGAATGTTCTTGTATGTGTGGTGTAGGTATGCCTTAGCGCCTTTGGTTTTGGTGTTTAAATTTTCTTTCAAGCAGCTCTTTATTTTCCATCCCTTCTAAAGAAAATCAGGTTTGCTTTTAGTAGATTTTCTAATCAGCAGGATTTAAAGGTTCTAGTAAGCTATTTCTAAGAGACCCTGCCGTTTGCTTTTTTTAAACCCAGGTGCAACGAAGCAAGAACAGATGGAAGTTCTATCTGAAAGATGGCGTGATGTGCTTTGGGGGAAAGGACTATGTTTTTTCCAAAGCTATTGGAGATGCAGAATGGTGAGAGGTACTGCAAAAATACTGCAGTGCTATTATTATTATTATCTTAATTAAACAATGTACTGTAATGTTCAGTGAGAGGAAACTGAAACTCTTTTGTTCTGAAATGCTGAAATATGAAGTCTGACTATGTAAACATTAATAAACAAATATATCCTGCATTAACAATGACTGCATATTGATCAATATTGTCTCTGGAGTCATATTTTGTACCTGTGCATAGATGGTGTGCTTGGCTTTTCTAAACAAGGTTTATGGAGGGCCTCTGTGGTACAAACAGTCTTGGAGAAAAGTTTCCACACTTGGTAGAGATTCTTGGCTTCCCAGAAGGGAGAGCAAATATCTGGACCTGTACACATGGGCTGAAGGCATTGTCCTGTACAGATGCCAAGGTCAATATTCCTGGGACGGAATCGGCCAGTCTGAGTGCCAATCTGGTGGTCCCAGACTGATCCCTACCCAAAGGGTCTTTAGCATGGGGCAAAAAGACTGTTTGCCCCAGAGTTTCTTGAAAATATTGTGGCACCAGCTAGCACACCACACAGCCCTGCACACCCCTTAGCTGGTGGCACTGTTGCATTGTCCCTGACGGTCCCTGTCACAGCCTGTGACATTGGATGGAGACACCTGGCCACATTGGTGTAGCCCAACATCCCATTTCCATCCTTACGGGTTGTGAGAGGGGCCTTCATGGATGATGCTACAGTGGTGACAGGTAAAGGGCAGAGGGCAACAGCAGCAATAGCAATAGCAGCTTCATTTATATACCACTTCATACTGCCTAAGCAGTCTCTAAGCGGTTTACAACTGTAATTGCCCCCAACAAGCTGAGTACTCATTTTAGCAACGTTAGAAGGATGCAAGCCTGAGTTGAGCTTGAGCCCTGGCTGGTATTGAACTTGCAACCTTATGGTTTGTGAGTGAATGGCTGCAGTATAGGCATTAAACTACTGCACCACCAGGGCTCCTATGCACCTCCTATGAACTAAGGGCAGGATACCATGGGATTGGCTCGTGGTATCCTGCTTGTCAGCTCAGGCCCTTTGTGTGTGGACTAATCCACCAACCAGATGATCTGTCCACTTTAACTTTAGGCCAATTGTCTCTTCAGAAATTGCTGTCAGTACAACTCAAAAGGGGCTGCAGGTAAGAAAGTAGAAAAAACATTAGAACAGTGCTGCTGGGTTCAAATAAAGACCTACCTAGTCCACGAGGATTACCTACATTCCACAATAACAGCAGTGTGATAGCACTTTAGTTGCCATGACCCCATCCTACAAAATCATGGGACTCGTAGTTTTGTGTGGTACTTAGAATTGTCTCGGGCACTCCTTTGAACTGCATTAGAGCTCTCTGGCAGAAAATTCTAAATACTTTATAAAACTAGTAATACAAACCCCAGGATTCCATAGGCATTGAGTTTTATGAGTTTTAAAAAATGAAACCATTTCCCCCATGTTCTTCAGCTGAAAAGGCTCCCTGCATCTCCCGAAGAAGCACCTTTGTAATCAAGCTGAGCACCCCCTGCACTGTTTAACTGTAAAAAACAGGCATTTTTCAAAACAAGAAATACATTTCTAGCCATCTCCAGCTCTGTTTTTTTTTTTGGGCGGGGTGGGTGGGTGGGTGGAGGTGGCATTTTTAGCAGCCCAAGTGCCCCCGAAGATTACTAAGGGCAGAAAAATATTTTCTGAATCCACCATATTTGCCCACCTTATCTCAGATACATATACGTAAAAATCCCTACCTCTTCACTTATGTTGGGCAAAGCAAGAGAGGATGCATTTAAAATGCAGTTGTGTATTTCAGACATATGTGGAAAGCAAATGTTCTCCCCTCTGCCTTCATTTTAATGACTTGCAGAAATGTATACTCAGAAACGGAGTCAGGTTGGTCCCAGTAGATGCATGACTGTGAATATCTTCAAATCCCTTTTCATGCCATTTTACTGAAGGGCATTATGTGTGAGGGAGAAACTAACCTCTCTCATCTACTTATTACAATGCAGATCTCTGCTTTCAAGGCCAGATTCACTACAACAATTAAGAATATGCTCCAGAATTAATGGATTTGTCTTTTGCATTAGATATTTTGTGCATAATTGCTTCTGGTGTCTTGCACATTTTAAATCTGACCCAGTTTCAGTTTTCTTCTAATCATATTTATGCTTTGCTGTTTGGAGTAGAAATTGGTAATGAATTATGTTCTTTGCTAGTTTGCCATTTAAAAAGTAATAATAATAATAATCCAATTGCTTTATGAACTATGAATTTTGTATGTTGTTCTTCTTTTACTCACCAAGGAGTGCTTGCTGAAGAGTTGAAATCTTAAACTTTAATCAGCATAAAGTGCAGAAGCAAGCTAGAAGGGAGTAATCTACAAATACCGGTAGCTATATATCCTGTGTTGCTCTCCCATCTTTACACATAGCTGTGTTAATTTGGATCAGTATGCACAGTGATATTGTAGCACCTTTGAGACTGATGCATGGAATGATGTATTTACGGACACCTATTTATTATTGTCTATTTTTAGGCAATAAAAGTATAACTGTTTGGTGGATTTTTGATGTTACTAGTACTTATAGACAAACATTTTGCCCATGAATGAGCAGGTATGTGTGTAATAGAAATGCAAAATCTGTGAGTATGATGATGAGAGGACAAGTTCAGTTTTAATGATGGTTGTTGGGGCACAAGGTCATCACAGGACCTAATCATATCTCCCACAACACGAGAGGTGTTTCAACTTGTCAGTAATGCCCTTTAGCACTATGCATTGGGCAATCAGACCAGTCTCTGCATCAGATGATAGATGGACATAAGTCAGACATTAGCAATGGGAATACACAAAATCCAACACAAAAACTAGTTGCAGAGCATTTCAGTCTTCCTGGACATTGCAGTTCAGACCTCAGAACAGCAGTCCTTGAACAAAAAACCTTCAAAGGAAGGTTGGAAACAGAAACAGCAGAATTGGGACATATCCATAAATTCTAATCCAACAACAGTGGGTTTAACAGAGGCAGTGGTTTCCTGGCACACTACATATACTACAATACTAGTTAACACCTCAGTCTCATGAAGGCTTTCTTGCTCATTTTATCACAACTCCTTTCTGGTTCCCAGCCAGGAACATATTACATTTCAAGAACTCCTTCCACCATTCATCTTGGCTTTAAGCAATATGCTTCCTCCCAATTTTGTCCCACAACAGCCATCCTTAAAACTGAACTTGTCACCTTATTACTATTCCCACAAGTTTTAAATGTCTATTACCATTCACACAGACAACTGCTCATTCATGGGCATAAATATCTGTCTATAAGCACTTCATGCCATGCATCTGATGAAGCAGACTTAGTGTTTGAAGACTTATGCTACAAACATCTTTCTTTCAGTTAGTCTCAAAGATACTAAAATATTCCTTGCTATACTTGCAGTCTAGTACATGATTGGGGAGGCTCTAGGACTCTTTTTAGTAGGAGGCAAGATCCATCAATCAGAGCTAAGTTGCACAGGACTTACAGTTACAAATTAAGAACAGCAAGGAGTGTTGCTCTGAGTACACTGTAAATCCAGGAATTTGGAATTTAGTATGAGAATTGAGATGAACTTAGTCATTTCACACAAAAGTCAACTCCGGAGAATCCCAGGTCTTGATCATTTCACCAACCTAGTAGTTGTTATCAAGAAATGCTGCTATTGTGAAGCAACTGGGAGTCTACAAATCACTCAGGAGATTTTCTTGATTTATTATCTGTGGACTTTTGCTTTCAGTGGCCATCTTGTATTTCAGATAGAACCTTTCTGTCACCTCCATCTGCAAAGGAGGACAAGGCACCACAAAAGGTGGGACATTCAAGCAAAATGTACATTATAAAATAAAAGTTAAAACACTAATATAATAAACATGCATTTCATATGGTTTATTTACAGCTATATTACATATACTGTATTTTGCTTATGTACTTAACTGTATTTTTCTGATGAATTTATATTCATTAAAATGCCCTGTTGGCTTGCACTATACTTACAGAACTCCGAGCAAGACAAATGCTTAAAATTGTACTTTATTAGCAACAAACCCTTGACTGAATCTACATTTAAATTATTCTTTTTATTTGTCCATTGTGCTGAAATTAAGAGAAAAAACCCTTTCTACATTTGTATTATGACCTCAAGCAGCCCATTGCTTAACACGTTTCTTGTCCTTTCCCCCTCTGTTTTGTTTGCAGCTGTTCTTAGGAAAAAAAAAAGAACTTTAGAAGCATCCGTCTTATCCCCTTATTTGCAGTGATGACAGCTGCCAAGTAGACAAATTTATCGAAGGGGAACAGCAAACATGGTGCTACTCAATGTATTTCTTAGCCGTGCTCAAAAAGGAAGACATTTTGGAATTCCTCTTGAACAGAAGTTGAAATGTAGGACATGTCCTGGAAAAGGAGGACATCTGATCACTCTGACCCTGCTATGCTGACCCTTGATCCTGGGCTTTGATCCTGATCCTGTTCACATTTGTGGCCAAAATGTAGAAATAGCTGTGATTAAAGTTCTGGTTTTACTCCCTGGCATCTCCAGTTAGTGATGACAAAGATCTGTGTCCCAAATCCCAGAAATCCACTACCAGTCAGTTTGGAAGTGTAGACAGTATGGAGCTCAATAAATGTTTTGTGAGCTGGGGCCCTTTCACAGTACACCATTCTAGCACTATGATTCTACATTATCTGCTATGGTTTTATTCTAGGAAATCCTGGGATTTGTAGTTTAGGGAGGGTTACTTTGAGTTCTCTGCCAGATAGCTCTTGTGCCTCACCAAATTACAGACCCTATGATTCCATAAGAATCGGCTCTGGCAAATAAAGTGGAATCATAGTTCTGTAATTTTGTAGCGTAAAATCTTCTTGGTGCAAAGCAGCTTCTGATGCTTCTCTAGTAGTCTCATTGCAGAATTTGTATCCTCTTGATGCAGAATTTTGATATGCTTATAGCACAGCCAGTGGCCCAGTGTTGTGTGTTCTGCAGCTGTAAAGCACTCCATTAGATTGTTATTCTGCCATTATGGCAGGTTTATCACAAAAAGCAGTGCGATCTTATCAACAGTTTCTTAATGGTGGCACTTTTTAAGTTCTCAGTTGAGAAATCAATGTCGGCATAATTAACTCTGATTTACGTTCCAAAGGCATTTGTGTCCCTTTATTAAGGACATGTTCTGTTCTGTTATCTACAGAGTGTCGATTCATTCTCCGGCGAGCCCTGCAACGCGTCTCGCTAATTTCCCTCTTTTTTATAGTCATAAATGGCGAGCGTATCAATGCTATGCATCATCATGAATTTGACCAAAATTGCTTGCTAATTTCTCCTGCCAGCATGTTTGCAGGCTTCCGGGCTGATTTAACTGGGAAATTATAATCAAAACTGAAAGTGTAATAACATTATAATGAGATTATAGGTGTATTTTGCAAATAAAGGCTCAAGGCTCAGAAATGAGGATGGGTGAGAAATAAAATCCACATTTGGTTTTAAATGACACAATGAAATCTATATTTTCATTAGGGCTGCAACGAGAGGCAGAATTGATATCTTGTTACATGCTTTTTCCACTTGACAAGTGATGCGGCGGTTTCATTTCTTTAGTATCAGAAAGTACTGGAAATGTATTTATATCAATTTATTTTAGGGTTTATGCCTGGAACTTGCAACAATGTGATGTAGGATGAAAATTCTGGATTCCAATCCCCACTCCATACAAGTTAGCATTCTGTAGCCATTGACTGACCCCACTGAGGACTTTATCACACCAGCTGTTAAGATGTCAGAACTGCATTAGTGTAGGAAATGCAAACATGTTGGTATGGGGACAGTCATTTTTGCACAGCGCTTCAAAAGTGCCATGGCGCTCTTATAGTCTCAGCTCTTTCTTGTGCCTTCTTATCCCAGCCTTCCTGCCCTATGCCCTTGCCAGCCTGCCTTTTGGTCTATATTTTATTTAAAATTATTTTCAATTGGCGGTTGCAGCAATTGATAAGAAAGAAAGAAAGAAAGAAAGAAAGAAAGAAAGAAAGAAAAGGAAAAGTCGGGGAGGGGGGAACCTCAGCCTGCTTGAGAATAGTGAGGGGGCAGAAGAGCAGAATCATGTCCACTTGCACAACATGATTGTCTGCATATTGGAACTGCAGTGGGAGGATCTTATCACACATGAATTAATAGTGTAAAAGCAGCACAGTTGGGAGACATTGGTGGGTTTTGCCCATCAATGAAAAGGAGCATTCCAAGAACAGGTGGAAGATGAAACAGCTACAGGACAGACATGGCAATGTGTGAAAAAGTATGGCCACAGGTACTATACTGGTGTAATTCTGCTTTGGCAGCATTGTGTGATAAAAGTTCTTAATCTTAACTGAGCTGTTTTGGAAGGGGCCTCTTCATGATCTTGAGGATCCCCTTCCCCAGCATACGTCCAAGTCATTTTAATGTCATGCATGTGTGTATGTTCCTTTACACATATTTGCTGGCATCTTGTCAGCCACAATAGCATAAGTCTAATTTATGCTAGTGTTACCCACTTTTTTGCTTGTTGCAGAGGATGATCTTTTTTTCTGACTGACCCACTTTTTAACAACACAGCCAGACATATATCTCCCAATGAAGGATCTGAAGTCATGGTTATAAAATTTTGGCCACTGCTTTCCCTCCACCCCAGCCTTGGCAAGTAGACTTGGGAGGAAACCTGTCCCTTGGCTCCAAAGCTAGCTTCTTTTAACTGCATAACCAGTATGTGGGGTCATTCGGGCTAAAAAGGGGAAGGAGTGGGCTAGAACTGAAGTTTCTTTAATCTGGATGTGGCCATAGGCCATGGAGTAGGCAATTTGGAGCTAGAAGAATCAGTATAGGGCAGGTTGATATATAGATCTGTCTAGGGTTGCCAGGCCAGGACTATCCCAGGCCCAGCCTTTTCAGGGCCAAAACCTGAGACCTAAAGAAGTTTTTGTTGTTGCTAATTATGATTGAGTCAACTTCAGGTGCATCTACACTGTAGATATAAGGCAGTTTGACACCATTTTAACTGCCATGGCTCCATCTTACAGAATCTTGGGGTTTGTAGTTTTGTGAGGTACCAGCACTCTGGTAGAGAAGGCTAAAGACCTTGTAAAACTACAAATCCCAGGATTCCATAGGATGGAGCTACAGCACTTAAAGTGATATCAAACTGGATTGTTTCTACAGTTTAGATCCACCCTTTGACTTAAGGTGACCCTGTGAATGAGAAATTTCCAAGTCACCCTGTTATCAACAGCCCTGCTTAGATTTGCAAACTCAGGCTGTGGTTTCCTTAAGTGAGTCTATCCATTTGTCATGCAGTCTTCCTCTTTTCCTTCTTCATTCTGCCTTATCAAGCATTATTGTCTTTTCTAGTGAGTTGTGTCTTGTCATGATATGTCCAAAGAATGGCACTCAGACCTAAGACTTACAGAAAGTCTTTTACTTCAAGTCTCAAGTTTCTACCTTCAAGACTCGTTGAAAGCAAAATACTTTCAAGTCAAGTCTCAAGTCTGGGAGCTCAAGTATAGGACAGCTTTGTATATTTGAAAGCATTTGGTAGCCATAGTTACATTATCATTTTTGGGATAGAATAATAAAATTTTCTTTTTTAACAATAAGAGGTTGATTTGCCATTATAAAGGTCACCCAACAAGAATTTGATAGGATGGCATTTACAAAATAAAATTAGCTTCTTGAGGACAAGATTTTATTCTGTTTTTTCCCCCCTTTGCAGTAATGTCTGGAAATTCTTTTAAACTCATGTTACAAATGCTGCTGGTGGAAAGAAATGTCACTAAGAGGAAACAAAGGAGATTAAGACAGAGAGCACTCTTTGTACTGAATCGAGGGATAATCTTTAAGCCTTAAACGTTAAGGCAAGCTAAATTAAGGAATACATTTGGCTGCTGCTTATTGCATTGACAGAGATTTTTAAGCCAAGGCAGAGAACTGAATGGTGTGGCTCCCCTCCCCTCCAATAGATGGGTTACATTACATCCACTACAAATTTAGATCATGGACAATGCACCGTCTGTGGATTGCATATCCCCCTCTCATTAATTTTGGTTGCCTCTCTCTCTTGTTGGCTACTGTCATTGAAGTCAGTTGCAGCTGCCAATAAAAGTATCCCAGGAACATCCGGAATTGCCATCCTTCCCCCCCCTTCTTTTTGGAATTACAGAAGATGCTCTGCCCTATAAGCCTCTATGGTGCAGGGAGATATATTGGCTTCCTCATGAACAACGGAGAGCTGCCATAGATCATGGAATTAGTGGCGCCACTAGGATTGGCATCCCTTGGTGCAGTAACTCATGGTTTCATCACCCATTGACCTCCTCCCATACTATACCATACAGAATCCTTAGTAATGCTTTTTGTACAAATGTACTCATAAATCATAATTTCCATATACCACTAAAGGCAATGGTAATAGCTGTGATATAAACAACTAGCAACATTAAAATTAGACCTTTAAATTACAGTATCATATGCACAACTTAAATGTATATACATACAGTGGGCCCTTGTTGTCTGCTGGGGTTTGGTTCCAGGAACCCCTGTGGATAACAAAATCTGCGGATGCTCGAGTCCCATTCGATATAATGGCATAGCAAAATGGTGTCTCTTATATAAAATAGAAAATCAAAGTTTGCTATTTGGAATTTGTACTTTTAAAAAAATATTTTCAAGCCGTGGATGCTTGAATCCGTGGATAAAAAAAATCCATGGATAAGGAGAGTACATAGTTTCATGTGGTTAAAGTGAAAATTTGGTAAGATGTGCTGTTTTTAAATTTTAAAATAATACAGTTTAAACAATTAATTAAAAATTGATTTTTTTAAAAAAATGGGGCCTCTCTTTTCTTCTCTCACTGAGCCTCATGCCACCCACACCATTCTTCCACATTTTAAAGGGACACAGGTGAACACCACAGCCTGTTCTCCCAAAAGACAGATGTTTGGGGAGCAGTGATGTCAGCCCCCCTTAAGTTGTCATCTGGTGCAGCCCCCCCACCCCTAGTGATGCCCCTGCATAGAATCATAAGAGTTAGAAGGGACTGCAAGGGGCATCCACTCCACGTACCATGCAAGAAAACCCAACCAAAGCACTCCTGAAGGATGCCCATCCAACCTGTGTTTAAAAACCTCAACTAAAAGAGAATTCACTTGCTTCTCAGTTTCCACTTGTGGCTGAGATTTCAGCAACACTTGAGGCAGAAGTGGGAGCGGATGCCCAGAAAGCGTTGCAGAGGAGGGGCAGACTGCTTCAGCCCCTGGCTTGCTTCCTGCCGTCCAGAGGGACTGCTGCTGAGGGGGGGGGGCAACCCTTTGGAGGGCCCATTCAGGGTCCTGTGTGGCTGCTCACATAGCAGCAATACTAGACTCTGAATGGTGGTACTACCCTTTAGCAGCAGCTGCTGCCACTGAGGGTGGGGGGCTTGCTTTGTGGCCTTTGGAGGGCCCGTTCAGGATCTGGTATGGCTGTTTGCCCAGGAGCTGTGCCAGACTCTGAACAGAAGTCCAGGAGCAGCAGCTGCCAAGGGGAACAGCATTATGGCCTCCAGAAAGCCCATTCAGTGTCTGGCATGGCTGCTGGATGAGCAAGAAACAGAGGAGACACCCTTTCTCACTCACTCAGCAGCCATACCAGTCCCACCAGGTGTACTGCCCCATCGGGTGTATACCCTTCTCTGGGGTGTCACCTGATGTGGGCTGCCCCCCCATGTGATGCCTCTTGTTCCAACTAGAATCACTTGTGGGATGGGGAATCAACACATTCCTCAATCCAATAAATGCAATGGTTCTACTCCAATCAGGGCAAACAATGGGATTTAGGTCCACATGAAAGGATTACACTTGAGGAACTCAACCATAAACTGAATTACATTCCTTATCCATGGTCTGTTTGACCACAGGGAATCAGACCGAGGTTATCAAAAAAGGACAAGTGCATGTCCTAAAGAGTTTTCCTAGTCCTATAATTCACAACAAAAGAAAAGTAGAAGCTAGTACTATTTACTTTATATGAAAAATGCCACTACATCTTTTAGAAAAACAATCACAAATTTCAGAAGAGTTCTTTTGAGTCTTTTTTTTTTTTTAAAATCCCACCAGGGTTCTGACCATTCCATGTTCAGCAGGCAGATTCTTTTAACTATGTGAAGAATAAAAAACAATTACAAATTTAATCAGCACATGGTACCCAACAGTTTGATTAGATTTCTACAGTTCCAATAGAGGCGTAATAACAGTATGTGATAACAAGAGCTCACATTAAAGGTGTTTACATGAGTTGTTCTATTAGAAGCCGTGACACTTAACCACACACAATTATTACAAGTGATTTTTTTTTTAAAAAAAAATCACTAGTGGCATTTTCACACTGATGCTAAGAAAATATACCGTATTTTCTGGCGTATAAGACGACCTTCTAACCTGCAAAATCCATGGCTAAAGTGGGGTATCTTCTTATACGCCGGGTATAAGGATAATGAAGATAGAGGTGCTAAAAGTCTATATTTTGACTGGAAAAATGGGGGGTCGTCTTATACACGGGTTGTCTTATACGCCGGAATACACACACACACACACATATATATATAATCTGCAGTATGTCATCTGAATACCCTTTTATAACATGAATACTCTATAGCAGGGGTTGGCAATGATGCCGCCCTGCGTACAATCCTGCGCCGTCGCTGTTCCAAAATGGTGCCTGCCACCGTGCGCATGTGTGCGCAAGCGTGGGCACCATTTTAGACGCCAAAATGGCGGCCACACTCACACACACATGCACACAACAGCGGGCCCCATTTTGGCGCAGGCACGGTGGGGCCTTCCAAAATGGCGCCCCCCACATGCGCACGCATACGCACAATGGCGGGTGTCATGCACATGGGAGCGTGCACCTGCCCGGCCCCCACGTCATTTCCCCTCCTCCCGGCCCCCCGGCAACAAAGGTTGCCGACCCCTGCTCTATAGAGACGAAACTTGGTGCTATGCCAAAGATATTGCTGCTCCTAAAAATGACTTTCTAGTATATAATAATAATAATAATAATAATAATAATAATAATAATTTATACCCCGCCCCTCTGTTAAAAACAATCGGGGTGGCTTATAGCAATTAAAATTACATCAATACAGTCTAAAAATCCCAACCCCCACCCTCCCCCACAAAAACATATTAAACTGAACATCCATTAATTTATTTAATTTATTTAATTAATGTTGAGGCAGATCCATTCCTTCATCCAGGTCAGATTTGTGAGAATGTTTTTGGGTAAATATAAACAGTTTTCTGAAGGTTTTCTATTTGGATCTGGGAAGGGTAGGAAACAAGAAAGGAAACGAGGGAGAATAAAACTTGCATCTTCTAAAAACTTTATCTGAATCTGACTTTTTTTTACTTCAAAGATTTCTAGGCCACCAAATGCAAAATTTTGCAGGCCCTATATGCATTAAGGGTCTCAGAGCATACCCTCCAATACTTCACAGATGAAAACTGGGATGCATGTGACCAAGCAACATGAGAATGTGGTCAAAGTGGCAAACATTATTGGTGAGAAAGAACAGACAAGCTACAAGAAGCTGCAGCAGTTTTCTTTTGCCTGACTTTACAGGGAAAGAAAGATTGTGTCCCCTCCTCTCCTGTCCCCTCTGCTGAGGTACTTAATTGCAAACTACCTTTGCACTTTAAGCTCAGTTTGCAGCCATTGAAGTTAGCTGAGGACTGAGGAGGGGGGAAATGGGAAGAGTAAAGAGAAACTGGGACATTTGAAAAGCAGCTGGAAAAATGGGACAGCAAAGTGTTGATTGATACTGTCTCCACCAAAATGGGACAGTTGGAGGGTATGTTAGTGCCATGAGAGGTCCCCACTACCCATGCCTATCCTGTGTCCCCTATTCTGCTGGATGGATGGCTTTGGGTAACCCACTGCTCCAGGGCATATTGAGAAACTGAAATGTTAATGCAGACAGCCTGTGACTACCAAGTAAGCTTGAGCACCATGAGCCAGTGTGGTATAGTGGTTTGAGTACTGCACTAGGACTCTGGAGACCAGAATTTGAATCCCTATTCAGCCATATAAATCCACTGAGTGACCTTGGGCTAGTCACAGTTTCCCAGCCTCAGAGGATGGCAATGGGAAACCCCTCTGAAGAAACTTGCCAAGAAAACTCAGTAATAGTTGTAGGCTTTCATGGCCGGCATCCATAGTTTTTGTGGGTTTTTCGGGCTGTGTGGCCATGTTCTAGAAGAGTTTCTTTCTGACGTTTTGCCAGCATCTGCGGCTTTCCCAGCAGACAATAGCAGACAATCTCCTTGATTGCATATCCTCACCTGGAAGCCATGCCATTAACAACAGAACATACCTATTCAACACAGAACAATACACAGTTTACATGGGAATAGCAGACAGTATCCTTGATTGCTACCCTGAAGCTATGCCATTAACAACAGAACAATACCTATTCAACACAGAACAACACACAGTTCACCTGGGAACCACTCCTTCCCTACCCGGGGTCTCACAGTATATATAGACCCATGCTCTTCCATTTCAGTTTTCTCTGAAGATGCTAGCCACAGATGCTGGCGAAACGTCAGAAAGAAACTCTTCTAGAACATGGCCATACAGCCCGAAAAACCCACAAAAACTCAGTAATAGGTTCACCACTGGGTTCCATAAGTCAAAATTGACTTGAAGGCACACAACAACAAGTTTGAGCTTGTTGAGCCCAATGATTTAGATGTACCAGAGGGATGTACTATATCTGAGAAAGTTGGATTTGGCAACTTTTGCATGCCCATAGTCACTGGCAGCTAGATTTCATCTAACTCTGGGGTTCAATCACAGCATATCTGTGGCAACTTCTTTCATGTTTTGTATGTTTGTCTGTAATTATTCTCTTTCTCCATCATCTGTATCCTGCCCCTCCAGAAACTACCCACTTCTCTTTGTATGCCCTGTCCTTTTGCACCAGATAACAAGGATTTGGAGATGCTGGCATTTCTGACAAATTGGGAATATGCTAAAATACATTTTCTAGAAATTTACTTTGGCAGATTTCATTGTGACAAACAGAGGGAGAGAGAAAATTTCCCCATATGCTTTCTGCACGATTAGCATGTTATTATTTTCTGCTGAACATCACCAGTGTTATCGCTTATGATAATTAATGACACTTAATGGGAGGAAAAAGATGCTGTCTACTTATATTATCAAGGTCTTTTAAAAACATGTGGTTGGAATTACTGTGTGAGGTGTATGTGTGCAGAACGGGAAATAAATGAGAGAAAGATGCTGTTGCACATATTAAGCATGAGGCATTTTTGCAACTGTCTTCTTGAAACCTAGTATAACAAAGGAAAATCTAGGAAAAATGATTAAAATGAAAATAGTGATGTAGTCATGGTAGGTGACGGCAGATGGGGGCTCCTAACCTATATGGGAATGGCTGAAAGACGCTGGCCAGCATCCCCTGGTTGTCTTACATATTCATATGTTCCCATACACATAAGGTACTTTGTTGGCTGATGTTTAACATCCATATTCAGTGGAAGCTTACCAGTTGGGAGATACACATGTGGTGCCATTCCATGGACGTTTTCACACGGGGCAAAAGGAGGACGCTAGCCGGCCTCCCGCCGGCGTCACTCCGGCTCCATTTCCCGTGTGTTCACACACGCGCGGCGGCAAACCCCGCCCCTTTCGGTGTCATCCCTGCGTCCGGCCGGCTTTTCGCTCCGTGTGTTCAAACACACGGAACCCTAAGTCCGGCCTCACTCCGGCAGCGGCAGGCTAATTCCTGGCTAACTCCGGCTTCAGGTAATTCCGGGTGGCAAAAGGAATTAGCCTGCCGCCGCCAGAGTCATTCCGGTGTCAGCGGCACGGGGTCCAGCCGGCTTTAGGGGAAGGGCTCCAGCCGGCTTTAGGGAGCCCCGCGTGAAAACGTCCCATGCTAAGATTTGTTGAACACTGTACACTGATTGCATATTCACACATGGTTATGGAATGTACATTTGGCTGTGCAATATGGCAGTTCTACAATGAAGTAACGTAGTAGAACGGAGCATAAAGTGGAAACTTACATCATACCTCTTCAATATAGAATCTCTGAGTAGCTAGGTTGGCATGTTCAGTTGTCCTCCATGTTCAGGCCTTTAGCTCTCTGGCCATGTGGGTCTCCTTCCCTTCTGTGTTTAGGTCACATAGAGTGCTATTAACTTAAAATGTACAGTCAGTCCTCCTTATCCATGGATTCAAGCATCCACAGCTTGAAAATATATTTTTTAAAAATCTGAAAAGCAAACCATGATTTTGCCACTTTATATAAGGAATGCCATTTTACTGTCCATTGTATTTAATGGGACTTGAACATCCACAGATTTTGGTATCCACGGGGAGTCCTGGAACAAACCCCTGTGGATACCACAGACTTACTGTAGCAGTTACTGGCTCAATATGACAGTTGCCACTAAGAAGGTGTTGATGATGCATGAAAGTTTTCATAAACATTGATAAGAGTGAGGGCTAGACTTTCAAAATAGGTGCTATTCAGATGTTTGTGCAACAGCATATAGACCAACAACAACACAATCACAACCACAAAGAGTATTTCTTAAATCAATATGTCCCTAGGTTTTTTTTTTTTAAGATCCTTATCTGGTCCATATAGGAACATACCTGGACTCCAAGATGCAAGGGAGGACAAGCAAAGCACAGACTGATTTTAGAGCTGGAAGGGTCATCTAATCCAGCCCCATGCTATGCAGGAATTCACAGCTAAAACATTCCTGGCCATCCAAACTCTGTTGAAAGATATCCAATGAAGAAGAGTCCAGCATTCTCCAAGGCAGTCTATTCCACTGTCAAACAGCTCTTACCATCAGGAAATTCTTCCTATTAAGTGGAATTTCTTTTCTTGCAATTTGAATCCCTTGGTTCATGTTGTAGTCCATGGAGCAGTAGAAAACAAGCTTGTTCCACCTTCTGCATGACAACTGTAACAAAGATGACCCAGACATATTAATCTAGGGTTCAAATTACTGGTGTGGCCAAATTCTACACATTTATGTATGTTGCACATATTTAATGTGCTAAACACATTTTCCCTCCAAGATGATCTAAAATGCTATTACTGCTCACCACTGAAAACACTATGTGAGGCTTTCACAGCAATGGAGTTTCTAAATTACTTGTGTGACATCTAAATTAAAACCCTGGGTTGAAGACAAAGAGAGGAAGGCCCATGATCAATTTTGGTCTGTAGAGAAAGGATTGTTCTTGATGCATCTGAAGCCTAATCTTTTTGAAAACTCTGCTAGCAATACTATAACATGACAAGAATAACTTGAGTAAATAAATATTGTGGGAATTTCCCTAGGGGAAACACTTCAGCAGCAAGAAGTTCTGGAAAATATGCTTTTGGAATGAGTGTGAATGGATTTAAGTTTATGGGCTGGCAGGCATTATTTCTTTTCATTAAAAATAGAAAATACTGCTAGTACACTGGAAGCTACCTTATTCTAAACCAGATGAGGTTCATTCAGGTTGCCAGCTAGCCAGAAGCAAAGCAAAAGAAAACAAAGCAAAAACAAGAAAACTAATCCAATCTGTTTCTCCCCTTTCAGGAGAGGGATTAAGGGTCTGTGACTTTTCAGATATAGTTGGTGACGCCTCTCTTCAGCCCCATCCAGGATGGTCTGTAGTTAGGGATGATGGAAATTGCAAACCAGTGATATTTAGATGTCATAAATTCCTCTGTCCCTTGTTTTAACAGGTACAATGTACACAGAAACCAGCAAGTAAAATTTCTCAGGTTATAGATTTTTTTTTTTAAAAAAAAAGAAAGGTGCCTTATACTAAGTCTGTTTTTTTTTTTGTCTAACTCTCTATTGCCTATAATAAACGTTTGGAAAGGATTTCTATTTTTGTGCCTACAGTGGCCCCCAATATTGTTTTGGGGGAATTTGGCTTCTTGTTGGAAAAAATGGCCCCATTTGGGCCTAAAGTGGCCCAAAGAGAATTAAAACTAGGACAAAATTCTATCCCTTGCTTCCTGAGGAAAGGTAAAGGTAAAGGTATTCCCCGTTGACAAGGTTGTCAAGTTGTGTCTGACTGTAAGGGGTGGTGCTCATCTCTGTTACTAAGCAGAAGAGCAGCGTTGTCAGTGATCATGGGGCCAGCACCACTGCACAGAACACTGTTTACCTTCCTACCCAAGTGGTACCTATTTATGTACTTGCATTTGCATGCTTTCAAACTACTAAGTTGGCAGAAGTTGGGACTAGTGTAGCCAAAAGTGTGTTATGGGGAATTTTATTTGGCTCAAATTGAGAGGGGGTTGCTACAGGGATCCTGTGAAACCATCTCCCACATGTAAACCAAGAGGCTGAGGGATCTAAGAATTGATGCAGAGACAGAATTCTTCAATTAAAGTATTATTTATTAAAAGGGGAAAATCACACAATTCACATACACACATACACTCATTCAAGGCTCAGGAAGTCACGGGTTAGCTTGGAAAAGATGTTGAAGCAAAACTATGGGTGATACTACACATGAGGCTTTCTCCGGAATCCAATTGGGTAATGTAGTGTGAGACACAACCGTTCTGAGAGCATTGGTTTGAACGGAGGTGCCGGTAACTAGACTAGAGAGCACAGTGATGTAGTGTCCCCATGAACTCCAAACTAGCGACACTGAGGGGGAAAATCCAGGGGTTTTTAAGGGCCAAAACTAGTTGCAGGTCAAAGGTGTGAGATTGTATGAGTGAGGTAATCCAGTCTGGCAATATTCAGGGTGAATGGGAAAGGATTAAGTCATTAGATGGCCCATCAGGTGAGACATCTAGGCCATTATTGCCCATTCCTCTGATTATGGTGGTTATGATGGTCCATTTGCAACTCCTACACTATCTGCCTGGCTTTTTGGATGGGTTTTTCCCCAGTCTTCCAAGTAAACTTAGTATGACTTGCCTGTCATTGCCTAGGTGGCACTTGGGGTCCAGTGCAGTGTACATCTGGGGTTATGTGGAATTCATACACACACCAAAATTCAGAAAAATGCACTTTGGTTAACACTAGTGACATTTGAGTCAATCCTGTTGGTGTCTTACACATGTGTAAGGTGTCCTATCAAAGCAGCTGGACATTTTTGTGCAACACAAAACATCCACATTCAGCTCATTGTTTCAGAAGGAAAGGTATTCAAGCAGTGCATCCATGAACCGAACGTGAATGTTCTAAATTCTTTATCAAACTATAAACCCCAGAATTCCATCAGATGGAGCCATGGCAGTTAATATGGTATCAAACTGCAATAAGTGTGGAGTGCAGGCACTCTTTTAGGTCACTGTCATACTACAGAATTAATGCAGTTCAACACTACTTTAACTGTCATGGCTCCATCCAATGGTATTCTGGGATTTGTAATTTGTTGTGGGTCTCAGACAGAGAAGGTTAAATAATCACAAAATGACAGATCCCAGAATTCCAAAGCATGGAACTATGACAGTTAAAGTGGTGTTCATCACAGCTTGTGATGGATCCTGGGAAATAAAACTGGCCCTTGGAACTTGAACACTCCTGCTAGAAGAGATGGTTAAACTCTGGAAGTCTCAGAAGATTAGTCCCACCAATTCCCATTCACTATTAAAACATACAAATAATTGTATTGGGGGAATATCAAGTATTACCAGGGAGGCTACTGGGAGTACAGTTTTTCTGATAAACAAGGTTGCTGCTGGGATTGCTGGGGTTCTAACACCAATGTAAATGGCAGTGTAGAATTGACAATGGCAGTGGGAAAGGGCAGCTCTGGTGAGTACCTAGGGTACCAGTGCAGCTCCATTGCCAGGGCATGGGTATGTGATGTGATGTGCAACTGTGGGAGATTAGGGAGTTTATCACTGGGTCCCATTCTCACTTCTTCTTCTTCTTCTTCTTCTTCTTCTTCTTCTTCTTCTTCTTCTTCTTCTTCTTCTTCTTCTCCTTCTTTCTTACCTGCCTCTCCTCATGGATCGAGGTGGGGAACAACAGCAAATAAACAGTACTCAACATCAGTTGAAACACATTAATTAAAACATGCATCAGTTTAAAAGGATAAATATGACATACACATTCTAAAACAATCCACATTTAAAATTCATCATTTAAAATTCACAATTTAAAAATCATCTGGATAAGCTTGCTGGAAGAGATTGGTCTTAAATGCTGTTTTAATTTTGGGGAACATATTCATCTGTCTAGCTGCAATCATGCTAGGAAAGGGAACTGGATACATAGTGGTTTTGGATCATTCCATCTTGCACATCTTTGCAATAGCACAAATGGACCTTCATACCCTTCTCCCTAATCTGGCCTTTACCCTTCATACTGTGCCTTTTGGGGGGTTATTATTATTATTATCATTCTTCTTATTATTATTATTAACATAATTCCAGAGGTATGCTAATATGATTTTAAAAAGAAGGAAAAAGAAAAGAAAGTTAAAAGAAAAAGATAGCTAATTCACTCTGGAATAGCAAGGAAGAGGAAGGATGGGTATGAAGAGGAGACGCTGACTCCATGTGACTAACCAATACTAGAAATGCCACACAAGAAACTTATCACACCTGAGGCCTAATGCCACAGCAGCACCTTTGGGAGCTTGTTGACAGATTTTTCCCATCAGTGACAAAGTGTGCTTTAAAAATACTTGGAGAGCAAAGCAACAACAAGATGGAGATAATGTCGTGTGACAGATACCACCAAAGGGACTAATTGCCAACTTTAATAGCAGTTTAAAAGCTGTGTGTGATAAAGTTGTAGGAGACCATATTGGTTCTTCCAGGGCAACCACCTCTCTGGGAAAAAAAATGATTTTGCCCCTTAATTTAGGCTTAAGTGGTTAAGACGCTGTTGTTGATTGCAAGATCGGCAGGTTCAAGACCTGAGTGCTGCATGATGGGGTGAACTCCTGTCACAAGTCCCAGCTTCTGCCATCCTACCAGTTTGAAAGCATGCAAATGCAAGTAGATAAATAGGTACCACTTCGGTAGGAAGGTAACAGCGTTCTGTGCAGTCATGCTGGACACATGATTAGAGTAGTCTCTGACAACGCTGGCTCTTCGGCTTAGTAATGGAGATGAGCACTGCCCCCTGTGGTTGGACACAACTCAACAACCTTGTCAACGGGGAATACCTTTACCTACATTAATGCAGGACAGTTAAATTAGTGTTAAACTGCATATTAACCATATTAACTGCCTTGGCTCCATCCTATGGAATTCTGGGATTTATTGTTTGATAAAGAATTTAGAACATTTATGTTCGGTTCATGGATGCACTGCTTGTGTACCTTTCCTTCTGAGCTGAATGTGGATGTTTTTCATTGCACAAAAATGTCCAGCTGCTTTGATAGGACACCTTACACATGTGTAAGACACCAGCAAGATTGCTGCATGGTGTTCCTTTTGATTTTTGCCATCGCAAATGTATAATCAAATGCACAAGCATGTGTACCCATGCACATTCATGAAAATTGGTGCACATGCTTGTGCATTTGATTGCACATTTGAGAATGTACTCATTTGCACAACATTACCGTTCTTTCCCTTTCTAAACTTATTAGAGCTGATGTTGGCCAGACAAAATTGATTGGCAGTCATTTCCAACTCCATGGTCTTCCAGGGGGCCAGTTTGAGATAGATTATTCCTTCCAATTTTGAGGTATAGTTTTATACCCAGCCCTAACTCCTTCCTCTGCTGCTCCAGCCAGGCAGTTTGAAAATGTCAGGAAAGTGGAGAAATAGCAATGTGTCACAGTTACTAGTTGTGCCAAGCAGAATTAAGTATTGCAGGGTTATGGGCAGAGAAATATCACTATATGCTGACCTAACCAAGATAAATGAGACCCCAAATGTTATCCGGGAAGATTTAATAGGCTGTTTTGCAGTGGTTCTACAAGCTGTTGGTTGATGAGACATTTGTAAATATTTCACAATATTCTCAAGAAATATCATCATCATCATCATTCCTCACCATCACTATGGGATCTACACACAATGTATAATTTAGCATCTGCAAAGAACTGAAGGGAATGTCATCCTGAAAAAGTTGTTGAAAAATCTTATGGGACTTTAAGATTCAAACTAATAAACAATTAGAATATAATATGCCAGACATAACTGTGGTTGAGATGAGGAAAGTCTGTCAATCTGTGACTATAGTGGAAATGAACAAAAAGATTGGAAAAGATTATGAAATATTGAGACCAACTAATGGAGATTCAGTGCCTCTAGGAAAAGAAAGCCACAGTGCTGCCAGTAGTGATAGGTGCTGTGGGAGCAATGGCAAATAAGCTGACAAAACGTCCAAATGAAATCGCCATAGGTCAGATCAGAAGAGCACAAATACAAAAATGACACTACTTGGAAGTGCCACAATGATAACTTATTCCTAGACTTTTGGGGTGCATCTACACTGTAGAAATAATGCAGTTTGATGCTACTTTAAAGAGCTGTAGCTCTGTCCTATGGATTCCTGGGATTTGTAGCCTTATAAAGTCTTTAGCCTTGTCTACCAAAGAGTACGGGTGCCTCCCAAAACTACAAATCCCAGGGTTCTGTAGGATGGAGCCATGGCAGTTAAAGTAGTGTCAAACTGCATTATTCCAACAGTGTACGTAGATGCACCCTTGTACAGACTCTGAATGACTGATGGTTTAAAAACTCCAATCCATCATTTCTGGTAGAATGTGAAACCACCACCACCAGTTCTTTCCATATGGTCCAAAGGCCTCGGGGCGTATCCAGCCTCCGGGTCTTAGGTTGCTTACCCCTGGATTAAAACATCTATAATTATCTGTATTTTGGGTTGACTCAACATTCCTGAATGAGCTTGTCAGCAGCTGAATACATGTTGGTCTTTTCTGTATTTTACAAGGACAATATAATCTAATAAAGTGAGATATTTTTAGCACCACTTGAGACCTTGCCACTTGAGTTATCTCTCCTTTCTTCTTTCTTGAAACACTGGTGAAGACAACAGGGCTCTAAACCTGCACACAAAAAAATAAGAACATAAGAGTAATTTTAAATGGATCCTGCCAAACATCTATTTAGTCTGTTTACGCAGTGGCCAGCCAGTTGTCTATGAGAAGCCCATCAGCAGGATATCAGTACAACTTTCTTGTTACTGAAATTGACATAATGCCCTCACTTCTATTTCTGAGTACAACTGAAGTGCTTCCCTTGATATCTGCCCAGAGTTTCTTCTCATCTGTTTTTAGGGGCACCTACGCTTGCCTTTGTTTGATTTCAGGTCACAATATAATCTGAGAAGATAGATCAACAAAGAATTTCTACTCAAGCTGTCCTAGGTATTCAACTTTTAAGAAAAGTACCAGTTCCAAACTGCTTGATTATATCAACTGCTGAGACCCCAGGATGACCCAAGATGATGTCAATGAATGAGTTAATCACTTTGGCTACGGAGACATAGCTAGACACTACTCTGATTTCCCACTATACATGCAATGTTCTGCTGTACAGTACTAACAGTAGCAATGCTACAGTAAGTCTGAGGGTCACTGAATGACCAGCTGTAGCATTGTTCTACATATGAAACTGCTATGCTACAGTGAACCATATGGGATGCCGTGTATAATGGCTCAAAGCCTATTATTAATCTTGAATAAAGTAGACCCATCAAATCAATTGAGTTTACCTATGTGTTGGCTTACCATCCAACAATTCACTCAGTGGGTCTACTATAGTTGGGATTAACCAACAGTATCCTAACCTGTATCAACTACTTCCATCTTTCCCTATACTTTATTTTATTTCATTTCAAGGATTTATATCCCACCTTTCTCCCACAGTGGGATTCAAGGTAGGTTAAGAAATGAGTATGAGCTTACTGAGTCCTGAGCAAACTGAGCAACATTAGCATCTGCTGTGACAGACACAGTCTGCAAGGCACACTGGTCTTGCAGGCTAAAACTATCTACATTATATAGCTGTATTTATCAGTGCATCTTAGTAAAAAGTAAAACAGATTTAAGTAGATTAGCTTTTAAACCCGACCAGCATTTCTGCTGCTGGCACTTTCCCCTTTGGATTTCTCTCTTTTTCTATTTTCTCTCCAGCACTACTGTGTTCATCTTCTCTTTTATGCTCTTAGACCACTGACTTTTCAAATTACAAGAAAAGATATTTCAACTAAACATTAGGAAGAACTTCTTGACTATAAGAAGAGTCCAGGATTAGAATAGGCTGCTTCAGAGGGTGATGGACTCTCCTTTGGAGGATTTTAAGCAGAGATTGGATGGTCCTCTCTTGGGACGTTATCACACGGGGCCTAAAGCAGAAAGAATCCGCACCCAATCCTGTCCCATTGCGGTTCTTTTTCCCGTGTGTTCACACGACGTCGCACAGAACCCCGTTCCAACCCCGTCCCAATGTGGCATCATCCCCGTTCTTTTGAATGCTGGTTTCTTGGGGAATTACAATTGCGCGACCGGAATGATACCGCAATAATACTGCTTTCGCCGTATGTCTGATCACGAGATACGTATCGTGGAGCCCAGGCCCCGCGCAGGCTTCGGAAGGGGTGTGTGTGACAGCCGGCTGTCACACACGCACACCCCCCCCTTCCCAACCCAAGCTGGGAAAGAGAGCCGCTCCAACCCAAGCCGGGAAAGAGAGTCCTTCTGCTCAGAGAGGCTCTCTTTCCCGGCTTAGGAAGGGGTGTGTGTGCGTGTGTGACAGCCGGCTGTCACACACACACACACACACACACACACAGCCCTTCCCAACCCAAGCCGGAAAGAGAGCCGCTCCAACCCAAGCCGGGAAAGAGAGTCCTTCTGCTCGGAGCGGCTCTCTTTCCCGGGTTGGGAAGGTGTGTGTGTGCGTGTGTGACAGCTGGCTGTCACACACACACACACACGCACGCACGCATGCACGCACGCACACACCTTCCCTGTTGGTGTGTGGATGATGAGTGTTGTAGTGATGCCCTTTGGCACCCAGCAGAGTCTGCAGGACAAGCTGGCTGCTGTGATCCACAGCCACTTTGTAATTCTTACCAACAACTGGCTCAGCTTCTCTTCTTCAGAAACCTGTCTTCCTCAGTCAAGAAGACACATTGTAAAGTCCAAAAGCATAGTTTATTAATGCATATAAAAAGTAAAAATAAGATAACTAAGTAAAATCCATTGTGATGAACTTGTCCAGTTCAGCCATGCAAGATTACATCTTTAACAATCCAAAAAGCATTAGGATCCAACTTGTTGCAGTTAAAACCACTGCTGCCAGCCACACACGCTCACATCTTGAACAATAACAATTTTAGACAAAGGATTTTCTAGGCCCTTCCCATACTCCACCTTCTAGGTGTTAACCTTACTTTAATTGGATAATGTCTGTATGATGTCTACTAACCCAGCCTCTTGTTGTCCATCATCCACCACATGACTATCTTTTCCAAGCTAACGATGTTTACGTATTTGATATATCTTGTTATCCATAACAAAGTCTGGTTCCATTAGTTATACCTTTGGGAAAGTACATGCTGACGTCTGTGTTGGCCACCTGGTGTTGATTTACTCTGTTTCTCTAAATATTATTTGTGCTTTGCTCAGAAGCTGTTCTCAAGTGGAAAATTACACACACACACACACATCTTTACATTTCACCTTTGACTGTATATCCCATCCATATCCTAACATTTCCAACCCAAGCCAGGAAAGAGAGCCACTCCAACCCAAGCCGGGAAAGAGAGTCCTTCTGCTCAGAGTGGCTCTCTTTCCCGGCTTGGGTTGGGAAGGGGTGTGTGTGCGTGTGTGACAGCTGGCTGTCACACACACACACACACACACACACCCCTTCCCAAGCCTGGAAGCCTGGTTGCTTTCCTTGGGACGAGATTGCTTTCCTTGGGACGACCTCATCCCAAGGAAAGCAACCAGGCTTCCAGGCTTGGAAAGGTGTGTGTGTGTGTGACAGCCGCGGCAAGTGACAGCCGCGGCTGTCCTGTTTCTGCGCATGTGCAAGAACATCCTTGCTGGGTTCTGGAGGGGATCTTCTCACTTGTGTGTGAATGGCAGATATGGTCCCCAGGAGCGCATCTATCGTGGTATCGTTAATTGCGCAATGATGCTAGTTGCATCTGATACCCATTTCCATCTTGTGGGGTCTATACCGGTATAGTTCTGGATTGATTCCATACCTCTTTCTTGCCACTTTGAGACCCGTGTGTGATAACGTCCTTGGAGTTGTTTAATTGTGCATTCCTGCATAGCAGAAGGTTGGACTGGATGGCCCTTGTAGTCTCTTCCACTTCTAAGATTCTATGACTTTCTTGTGTGCCTTAAAGTTACATGTGACTGTTGACATATTTCCTCAAAGATTTATTTCTTGCGCTGGCCAGATGCCCAGACATCATGTCAGTGGAATAAGCATATGCTATATACTCTGCTCTATACGCCTCAAATTAACATGCCCCAATATTGGCAAATATTAGCAAAATTAATATTACTTCTCTACTCTGCAACATGTTCCTTAGCAACTGATATATAGAGGTTCAATTGGCCTTTGAATCTGAAGATGATATATAGCCTCAGTGAAATTCATTCTTTTTCAAAGCCAAATTGGCAGCCATCACAAGATCTGGTGAAAGTGAATGGGCGATGTGAAAAGGTGTTTCCTTTTATCATTCTTGAATCTCCCACCATGTGGCTCAGTGGGTAGCTTTCTCGTGTTATCCTGTCTACTTTCTTCATACCATGTCTAATTTTATAGACTTTTATCATGTTTTCAGAGAACCAGCATAGTATAGTGGTTTGAGAGTTGGACTAGGGCTCCAAGAAACCACTGTTCAAATCCCCACTCAGCCATGAAAACCCACAGAAAGACCTTGAGCAAGTCACATCATCTCAGTTTTAGAGGAAGGCAATGGCAAATCTCCTCTGAATCAGTCTTGCCAAGAAAACCCTATAAGCTGAAGGCACTTAACAAGAACAACAATCATCTTACCTTTTCTCCCTTCAAGTAAAAGAGCCCTAAATATAACAAAAGACATTCCCACCACTATTCAGTTCCATGGCATATGTAGGCCTGATGGGGGAGGCTTAGGCTCAGGCATTTCCTTCTTCTCAACCAAATGGGCACAACTTATGACCTGATGAATACAGACCATTGGCTTTATACAGCAGCTTGGCAGGGTGTATCATAAACCTCCCAATGGGCCCATGATTGATCTCATGGGTCACAAATTGTGCAAGACAGTCACAACAGAAGAAGCATGTCAAGAAAGAGCATATGAGTAAAGCTTTACACTATTCCAAATTTTGCAAATTACAATTGCCTGTTCCCACCAACCTTCTACTTCCTTCTTTTTTGAAAAACAAAACAATCCACTCTGTTTTAGCAACCAGTGGAATTACAGTAACTTTATTCTGACCTTGCAATGGGTGTGATTTGCAGTGCTTTCACTTTGTTCTGTCCTGCTTGGTATGATTTTTTTGCTGCCCCATTCCCCCATTACTACTGTGCTAATCTGATGGATGTCCTGCATAATTCCATTTAGCATGTCCTTTTGGTCTTGATTTTATTTTCCCTTTGAAATCCAAGGCATTTTAGTGAATATGAAAATGCTGCTATACGTAGGGCAAAGCAGTGCCTGCTCAAAGGTCTGTCACTAGAAGTGTTAAGTTTCCTCCCCAAGTCTGGATGGCATTGCAAGTGGAGAAAGGCATCACACTTTTCTCTCCCAAGATTTGAAAGAGGAACATATTATCTTTTTGGAACTAATTTTTACAGGATTAATGAGGAATTCAGGTAATTTTAAATTATGGGCTTAATGATTATATTAATAGGTAATGTGGAGAAGGTGGCAAGGGGACCTTTCAGATAGAATCACAGAGATGGAAGGGATCCAAGAACCCTCTAGTTGAAACCCCCCTGTCATTAAGTTCCTGTTTAAAAACCTGAAATGAAGGAAAATCCACCATCCTTTAAGGCTATCCATTCTACTGTTGAGCAGCAATTACCATCAACAAAATTTTCCTAATGTTTATATAGAGCAGGGGTAGGCAACCTTTCCCCTTTAAGGGCCTAGGGACTTCAACTCCCAGAATCCCAATCCCAGAGTTATTGGCCAACATGGGACTATTGGCCAATATAGCTGAGGCTTCTGGGAGCTGAAGTCCCTCGGCCCTTAAAGGGGAAAGGTTGCCTACCCCTGATATAGAGTCTTTTCTTGCTATTTGAGGGCACTGATCCATGTCCTACTCTTTCCAGCAGCAGAAAACAACATTCCTTTAGATGTTCCACAATATCCACCATGTCAGCTCTCTATTTCCCCAAGTAAACATACCCAGCTTTCTAAACTGTTCTTCATAGGACTTGGTTCCATACCTTTAACCATCTTGACTACACTTTTCTAGATGTGTTCCAGCTTGTTAATATCCTTTTTGAATTGTAGTGCCCAGAATTGGACACAGTCTTCCAAGTCAAGTCTAACCAAAACAGAACAGAATGGTACTATTGCTTCCCTTGATCCTGTCAATGTGCAGCCTAGAATTGTGCAGGGTTTTTCGACTGTCACATCATGCTATTGACTCATGTTTGATCTGTGGTGTACTAAGTCTTTTAGATCTTTTCCACATGAATGTCATGTCAGTTGCCACCCATCCTATATTTATATCCCCTCTCATTTGGTGTCATCTACAAATTTGATAAGCCTGCCCTCTGTTCCATCATCGGAGTCATTTATAAAGATGCTGAACAATGTTGGGCCCAGGAAAGAACTGTAAAGCATACCATTAGTCATTTCTCCCCAGGATAAAAAGGAACCATTGGAGAGTACTCTTTGAGTTTAGTTCACCAACCAGTTAAAAATAAACAAACTACCAAGTAGTATGGACTAGCCCACTTTTACCAGCTTGTCTATAAGAATATCATAGGGAATCTTGTAAAAAAAAAAGCACAAACCTTACTGAAATCAAGATATATACATATACCATTCCCAAGATCTTCTAAGGTAATGTGGTCAAGATCTGACTTTTTTCTTGGGAGGTGTTAATGTATACTTGTTTAGCTATGCAGTGGTTGTGTTACTCCACTTTTCCACTGTACTGTGTAACTAATTGTGCATCTGCCAATGTCTCTGCTTAGTGTCCCATTGCGCAATGTTGCTGGAAAATCATTACATTCTCTTTCCCCCTCCTTAGATAGGCTGAAGCCTTAGGAAACTTAAATTACCCCACATTTTTGGGTTGTGGGGTCCCAGAGTATTTTGTTCTTAACTGCTTCTCCTGAAGATATTGGTCTGCAACAAAGGTTTTCCTACTCAAACAATAGATAATGGCTTCTGCTAATCCTAACCACACAATGATCACTGAAATATTATTTGGAACAATTTATAAAATGTGGTCATGGAAAATGCAAATGTACTTGACTACAATGGGACTATTTAAAGCAGTGAATAGACAGAGACCCATAGAAGCAGGAATACAGCAACAACAGTTTGATGGAAATGGAGAAAAGACAGCTGCTTATATTTGCTTGTGTAATAAGAACTTGACCTTGGAGAATTTATAATTAGCTCAAAAATAATAAATAGGATCTGAACCCATTGTATGCAGGGGGAGGGAGGGAATAGATCTTTCAGAGACAACATGTTACCAAAAGAATGGTACTTTTATTAAGAGAGAAAAATAAATCAACAAGCAAGCACACACATACACAAAAGATACATGAAATCTGTAAGAAAGGTTCCACATACAAAAATAGTTACGTAGAGGCTGGCATTCCTTGTAGAAAAATGGACTCAGCTGCCTGATCATGGACAGCCAAGGGAGACATGGTTAAGAATTTCAGAGAGGGAGTGAGATTTCCCTTTTCCTTCCAAAACCAGCTCTCACAACACAGATTTGGGGAGCATTTATACCCTTAAACCTAGCCTGAGGTGAAGAGTTATAGAAAAGGATTCTGATTGCTATGCTTTGTAGTAGACAATTTTCAAGGAGAGGAGAGGAGATGCGGATGTTGATGTTGTCTCATTCTTAGCGGTTGTTAATCTCTGTGCATCTGGAATTCAGAGGGTGTAAATGTCCTGCTCACAGCTCCTAGGCTCTGGTCCTTTTGATTTGCAAATTGTTGTAAATGTAGATGTGACCTTTCAGGTGCCTATGTGAGGTGCTCACCTTGAGTCTATGGAGATCGGGATTTTCTCAGTTTAGGGCCATAGTAGGGACCCACAAAAAGGTTTTTTTTATATTAAATCAGTTATCGTAACACTTGTCTGTAGATCCTAGCTTTGCATACCATATTCAAGGTTTAGCTGATGCAAAAGAGATATGGGACAAAGTTCAGAAAGTGTTTGATTCTCCATGTACTTCTAATCAAACAGCTCTCATGATCAAACTCTTTAACACAATGTTGCATCATCCTCAATTTTTGAATTAGCATATTAATGGCTTTATGATAACTTTGCCTGGAGTTACAGCACCTGGAGAATCCTTTCCAGAACATGCAAAACTTGGATTCTTTTTGGCTAGCCTTCCAAAATATTACTCTCCAATAATCAATGCTTTGCAAGTTAAAGGAAGTGTTTCTTTGCAAGATGTTTGCTCAGATTATTGAATTTCAAAATAGGTAGAACTTGGTGGAAGGGAACTATAATACAAAAAGAACAGACAGAGAATTAGCTCAATTTGCTGTAGAGGATTTTCAAAAGGCCTCTTTTTCCCCCAGGTTAAATAAAAAACAATGTCAAAGCCAAGAGTTGAGCTGCAAAAGTTGCAAAGCCAGGAGCTAAACACCAAAAGCAAAAGTAACTTTAAGAAAACAGCTTTTAACCCTAAATAGAAATCTTCCAGTCATGTTGATATTGGTTTGATTCATGAACAATTATTTCAAATTGCTGGAGATAAATATAAAAAACTAGTATTCATAGATACTGGAGCAAGTGGACGTTACTTCAACAGCAAAGAATGGTTTTTTTTTTTATTTTGATGCAAATGTAACTTTTCCTGTCTATCTTACTAATGGTCAAGACGTTTTTGCACAGGGAAAAGGGACTGTTATTTTGCAAACAAAACTTGGTCCTGATAGTATAGGAACCTTACAAATCCCTGGTGCTTACTATGTACCAGATTTCCAAGTCTCCTTTTACAGCGTGCAAACCACAACATCAAGAGGCAACTGTGTAAGTTTCAGAAAGCAACCCTGCTTTGGTTTTCATGGCAAAAGTTTTATTTTTGGAGCAGACTTAGGATTTCATGGCTATTATCAGATGCAGATTTTGCATTCATCTTCAAACAGTGTGACCCAATGCAATCACAAAGACTGTTCAACTTTATGGCATCACAGATTTGCTCATTGAAGTGTGGAAAATATTAAGAGACTGGCAAATCAAGAACTTGCAAGAGACTTTAAGTTAAGAAAGCATGCTCCAACAATGATTTTTTTTTATAGAATGCTTGAAAGCAAAGGCTGCAAGAGCTCCACACCCTCCAATTACTGAGACACAATCCAACAAGGCATTGGATCTTTTACATGCTGATATTTCTGGACCAATGAATCAAAAGTCTGCAGGAGACAACTCTTACTTTATGACTATTATTGATGATTTCAGCAGGTACACATACACTTACCTTCTCAGAGAGAAAAGCCAAGCCTTTCAAAAATTCAAAGAGTACTTTCATTGAGTGTCTAACAAATTTGGCTGTCAACCCAAGAGCTTGCACACAGACAATAGCACTAAATTTGTCAATGTTGAATTTGATGAATTTTTAAAGGAACATGGCATTGAGCATCAGACCACACAGGCTTATTCTCTGGAACAAAATGGTGTGTTAGAGAGAATGAACAGAACTCTCAAGGGAATGGCAGTCACCATGCTTTTGGAGGCTAATATGCCTAAATGCTATTGGTCTGAAGCGATGGCTACATACCTGTGTAACTGACTGCCAACTAAATCCAGAGATGTAATCGCATTCCAGTTATGGCATGGAGTCAAGCCTAAATTAAACCATATGAAGGTTTTTGGAAGCAAAGCATTTATCTATATTCCCAAACAGAAAAGAGGCAAACTTGACTGCAGAAGTGAAGAGGGAATGTTTATTGGTTATGCTGGAAATGGTTACAGAATTCTAAATCCAGATGGAACCACAATAAAATTAACAAGTACTCTTTATGCTGATGAAAGACCATAGCCCAAATCTAATCCAAACCAAGATGTCTATCCAGATTTATTTGTAGTGGAAGAAGACTCCCATCAGTGATCAAAGCACATGGAGTTCTTTCTGTTAGGGTGTAGAAAGATGCGCTGTGTCCACCACGACCACGTACAGAGTTGTTCCACGTAAACAGGACGCCAGAAGAAAGATTCTAGAGAGTTGTCTGCAAAAGGACTTCTGGCAGAGAAGGAAAAATTCCTTCACAGCAGCACACAGCCTTGAGCTCTGGCTTTCTTCCAAATAAAGACAGCAACAAGGCCAGCCTTCACTCAACTTGAGGGCTTTAATCTTTGTTTGCAGTATATTTACAATATATACACAGAGTATCAGACAGCCGTCTCTAATACTCATAAATCTCTCTCAAACCAACAAACTGCTCCGCCAACCACCATCCACAACAAACCCACACTGGAGATAATTCCCATCTCCTTTTTATAGGCAGTTAACAATGCCTGTTGCATCAGGCATCTCAGGTGTGTATATTTCCAATTACTAACCCACACATACCTGCCCATGGAGCTGAGCTGCTTGCATTTCTTATCCTACAGCTCTACCTTGTGGTCACATCCATGTCATTTTCCTGACACTTTCATCTTCCAGAGGTCTTGAATCCAGAAGGGCTACACTTGCAGTGGACCAGCCTAATGATTGGGAACTGGATGGTGCTCAAGAAGTGAAGCCAGATATCCAAGTCCAGGTGGAGAAGGTCAAAACACTCCAATAAAGGTATGCCACTGGACAGATTCTCTTATCAAGCCATAGAGGAAAGAATTCTGAAACCCTCTGATTGGAAAAAGA
The DNA here is from genome assembly GCA_026167975.1 of Phrynosoma blainvillii. Taxonomy (NCBI): domain Eukaryota; kingdom Metazoa; phylum Chordata; class Lepidosauria; order Squamata; family Phrynosomatidae; genus Phrynosoma; species Phrynosoma blainvillii. Next base: position 25,324,431 of record JANUYF010000001.1, on the reverse strand, counting down.
TCAAGGGACTGCCAAAGACAGATTCTGAAAAGTGGATACAAGCCACCAGTGAGGAGATGCAATCTTCATATAAAAACAAGAAATAGACTTGGGTAGAATTGCCTGAAGGAAAATGGGCAATTTGCGGTAGATGGCTCTTTACCACAAAGTAAGATGCAGAAGGGGAGATTCAGAAATACAAAGCAAGTTTTGGTTTTCCAGTGTGATCCAATCTTTTAGCCAGAGCATAGCACTGGCTTCAAAGTATAATTTTAAATTTAGGACTGCCAGCCCACCTCTTTCCTTTGCGTCAAACATGTATTTTTGCTTAATTCTTGATTTTTCCCCTCCCCATATAAATTCCAAAATTTGTTTTTGCGAATCCTTTAATGAATGCTCATTTCTCAATATAGGAATTGTTTGGAATAAAAATAACATTCTGGGGAGGATATTCATTTTAATTGCAGCTATTTTCCCAAATAGGGACAAATTTAGATCCAAAAACCAAAAACTTTTAAAATTAGAAGGCTCACAATTGAGATTCAGTTACCACGCATATCTATTTTATGATAAGACATGAATAAACAGCGAATTTAATAACCATTACATTAGAGCAGGGGTAGGCAACCTTTCCCCTTTAAGGGCCGAGGGACTTCAGCTCCCAGAAGCCTCAGCCATGTTGGCCAATAGTCCCATGCTGGCCAATAGCTCCTGGGATTCTGGGAGCTGAAGTCCCTCAGCCCTTAAAGGGGAAAGGTTGCCTACCCCTGCATTAGAGCATCTTTATATCGGATTTGGAAAAAATATAAAAGTAGGATATGTCAGCAAATACCTGTGTGGATGTCACCCCATGAGGCATTGTTTAGGGTAGACCCACAAAGAAAGGAAAAATATTTAAAATACGAAAATATATTAAAGAGGAGAGGAAAAGAATACGAATTAAAACCTTTAGATCAAATCAGAGAGGAGGGGAACAACTGCAGCTGGTTTCTTTATCATCAAATTAATTCCAGATTTAAAAAAGATAAGAAAGAAATGGGAATAGCAAACAAGAAATTAGATTTGGAAAACATTATATGGGATGAGAAACTAAGCAAGATATCGGGTATATAAAAAAAACTGTTAGAAATGTACACTGAGGAAGACCTAGTAAAAGAAAATATGATTAGCTGGGCAAAAAATTGTGGAAGATCTTTGGAATTAGACCAATGAGAGAAGTCCTGGAAAATAAGGGTGGGATATACAGCCTGTCAGGATATAAAGGAAAATTTCTATAAGATCTTATATAGATGGCATCTCTCCCTGGACAAACTAAGCAAAATTTATAAACACACTGACAACAAGTGTTGGAAGTGTGGAAAGGAAAAAGGAACCTTCTTCCATCTATGGTGGGAGTGTGAGGAAGCAAAAAGTTTTTGGCAGAAAATAAAGGATAATATAAGAGAAATATTGGGTATAGAATTACAGTTTAAACCTGAAGTGTTGTTACTAAATATGCTCCAGGACAAAACAGAAAAAACTTATGGTAAGATCATTTTTTATATGTTAACTGCTGCTAGACTTGTATATGCAAAATACTGGAAAATAAAGAAAACTGTACATATGGATGAATGGATAATAAAATTATTAGATATGATTGAGACAGATATACTATCTAGAAAATTGAATGAAGAAGAGAAGAGCCAAGAGAAAGAGAAAGATGAATGGAAAGATGTGATAACATATTTGAAAAGAAAATGGCTGAACCTCCTGATTGAAGAATCTATTACTATGGTATGAAGAATATGGAAAAAGGGTTATTAATATTAATAATTATTATATCTGATGTATACAGAATAAGTTAAGTTGGATAAGATTGATATATATAATGCAGTCATATAAAAGTATAAATAAACAGATGGTAAAACTTGGTAATTATATATAATGATACTATACTAGTATAAGAGCATAATAAGATAGATAGAATCAGATGTAAGATCAAGAAATAGACAATGGTGGTATCTGGATATAATATAAAAAGTTAGATTTGTAACAATCTGCCAGGGATACAAACGATAAATAATTTAGGAATTGAATATTAGATAAACAATAAGCTATGGAAAAAGGATAATGGCTGTAAAGTGATACAGGAAGTTTTCGGAAAGATGCAGGCCTGAGTCGAGCCTCAGCCCTGGTGGCGCAGTGGTTAAATGCCTGTACTGCAGCCACTCACTCATAAACCACAAGGTTGCGAGTTCAATACCAGCCAGGGCTGAGGCTCGACTCAGGCCTGCATCCTTCCGAGGTCGCTAAAATGAGTACCCAGCTTGTTGGGGGGCAATCAGCTCACAGTTGTAAACCGCTTAGACATCCCATAGTGTGATATGAAGCGGTATATAAATGAAGCTGCTTTGCTTTCTTTTTGATGTGGATTGCATGAAGAGGGTGTAAGTTGTAATGTAATAGTTGCAGTTTTTATGTTTAGAATGTGTAGTATTGTTGATTATTAATGTATTGTATTGTATTGTTTTGTCTTTTTAATGTAATTGTATACAGTAGACTGGATGTTAGTATGTATGTCTACAATGTATATATTTGTGTAAAAAAGCAATAAAAAATTTAAAAAAGAAATACAAAGCAAGACTTGTGGCTAAAGGCTACAGTCAAAAGTATGGTGAGGACTACAATGAAATCTTTGCTGGAGTAGTCACACACACAACCATCAGAACTCTCCTAGCTCTTGCAGCATACAGGAAAATGAATGTTCAACATCTGGATGTCTGAACAGCTTTTCTTTATGGAGAGCTCTCTGAACAACTATTTATGGAACAACCTCCAGGATTCAAAGTTCTAGGAAAAGAACATCTTGTAAATTGCAAAAAACAAAACAAAACAAAACAAAACAAAACAAAAAAAACCATTTATGGTTTAAAACAGGCCACCAGAGCATGGAGTGAGAAACTGAACCAGCTTCTTATCAAAGAGAGGTTCATTCCAGGCACTGTTGATAAATGTGTGTACAAGAGATTCAGGAATAATAAATGTATTTATATGACAAGTTATGTTGATGCTCTGATCCTGTGCACTGAGGACAAAGGAGATAGTGAAGAGATAATCCAGAATCTCAAAAAAGAGATTGATATCAGAATTTGGGAGACATCTCACACTATCTTGAAGTGCAAATACAAAGAAGCAGTGATGGAAGTTTCTTCCTTAATCAGAAGATACTGGATCTTTTGGACTGTCTTGGTCTGAAAGATGCAAATGCTATGCCAACTCCAATGGAAGTAGGATTCTTAAAGGACACTAAGAAATCTGAACCTTTGAAGAATGGAATCAAGTATAGGACTGCAGTTGGAAAACTCCTATACATAGCCAATTTCACCAGACCTGATGTTGCAAGTGCTGTTGGTACCTTATGCAGAATAGTCAACTCCCCTACTTAAAGAGATTTCATTGCAGTGAAGAGAGTTGCCAGATACTTAAAAGGAACTGCAAATCACAGCCTGATGCTGCTAGCCTGTAACCAACCACAACTGATCGCCTATGTAGATGCAGACTGGGTTGCAGACCTGGAAGACAGAAAATCAACCAGTGGAAACCTGATCTTCTATGGTGGAGGAGCTGTAAGTTGGATAAATAGGAAACAATCCACAATTACAGATTCTTCTACTGGTGCTTAGTGTGTTTCAGCAAAGGCAGCATGTGATGAAATAAAATGGCTGCACAACTAGCTTCTGGACTTTGGAATAATAGAGCTCAAGCCAACCATTTTGATGCAAGATAATCAAAGTTGCATCAAGATTTATGAGAGTGAAAAGCTACTCAAAAAGAAAATTGACATTCCCTTCCACAAAGTGCAAGAGATGTGTCAAAATGGACATGTCCAGATAGAGTACTGCAACACTGAAGTAATGATTGCAAACATCCTTACCAAGCTTCTACCAAGAGATCAGTTCCAGAGAGTATGCAAAGGGATGAAGATCTTTGATGTCGGGTCCAAGAGAAAGAAAAGGGGATTATTGCAAAATCTTTGCATTCTCTTTCCCCCTCATTAAGTAGATAGGGATTCTGCCCCTCTCATTTAAAAACTAACCATGTGACTTAGGTCACTCCCTCTTTGGGACTAAAAGACTTTTCTCGCAGAAGATTTTCAACTAGCTGTTCCCATCTTCCTGCTCTCTCAACTTTGTTTGGAAAGATAGTGAGATAAAGATTTTTCTCTCTCTACTTGAATTATTCACTAGCTAGATTAGGATATAGCCTTTTTATGTAAATATAGATTAAAGCCATTGTTTTAAACTACAAGCTACATGTTTGTTCTTTTTGAGACAGTCTCAGTTCTTAGGGAAGCATAGTTAGGCAAACATATATTTCTGCTGCTCTGCTAATTTAAAGCCAGTCTCTTACAGGCTTGGCTTTCATATTTTGATATTTCATAGGATCATAGAATCAAGAATCATAGAATCATAGAATTGGAAGAGATGAACATTTGCACAACTGGAACCTTGTTGAATATTACCATCCAAAGCAAGGGTAGGCAACCTTTCCCCTTTAAGGGCCGAGGGACTTCAACTCCCAGAATCCCAGGAGCTATTGGCCAACATGGGACTATTGGCCAACATGGCTAAGGCTTCTGGGAGCTGAAGTCCCTCGGCCCTTAAAGGGGAAAGGTTGCCTACCCCTGATCCAAAGCATACCCATTGATCCAATTGTTGAATGGTGAATTAGATAAATCCAGTTGCTTCAATAACTCTACTCTAGTCAGGACTTACATGGGTTTAGGATTTTGGCTTATGGGAACTTATTTGTCACTTGTAGAACTCAGCTCATACAGCCACAAATTAAATACATCTGTTGTACGATAGCCTAAAAGGGGAGTATACACACACTTGTCTGCCACCAACAGGATTCTGGTGTTCACTTGATTCCAATAATGTCAAGCCAGACTTGCTAAGTCTGTGGCTCCTCATGTTTATTCTCCTGAATGTAGATCCTTGATTTCTGCCCAAAAGTCATGTGCTGACTGGACCACTGGCCAGGAGCCATTTATTGAGAGCTAGAACCTTGTTGGGGAGTTATGAATGGGTAACCTAGAGATATACTTTTGTCCTTGTTTGGTAGTCCTGATCCCTACATATTCATTAGTTTAGGCAACATGTAGGGACCATAAAAGTCCCACAATCCCCACTTACTGGGAAGTAGCTACTGTGATCAATGGGAATTTGTTCCACTTTTGCTTAGGAGGCAGCTGACTGACATTCCCTGCTGCCTTCCCTACAAATGATCTCCAGTGTGAGAGAGAATTGCAACAGGGACCTTTCTTCTGCTTATCACAGTGGAGATAATAATAATAATAATAATAATAATGGCAGGGAACATCAACAAATCAGTGATGAACATCAATTAAAACAAATTAATTAAAATATGCAACAGTTTAAAATTACAAATAAGACATGCACATTTTAAAACAGTCCACATTTAAAATTCAGCATCTAAATTCACATTTAAAAATCATCTGGATATGTTGGAATGATGGCTCTTGTGAGATGGCTTACAGGAGGGAGTGAGAACAAAAGTTAGCAGCTTCCTGAATGACAGGGGAATGGACCCCCATCAATTGGGGTTGTCCTATGCTCCAACAACAACACCAGGTGCCTAAATAATCAACATCTTGTACTTAATAGCCACAATGGTTCTCAATGGTGGGGCAGGACCACTGGGGGGGGGGGGCTGAGAGTTGCTCAGAGTGTGTGTGCAAGATTTAGATGGCTCTGATTCTCCCTACCACCACCACCACCTCCTCCTCCCAAACTTTTTAATGTGTAACATTTACACATGCATTGAGAAATGTTAAAATATGAATATACATGAATGTGCGAATGAAAATATGCACACTAAATAAACTAAATATTTTTTATTTGTGTATGACAGTGAGTGGGTGGGTGTACGACATCCACAGTAGCTGTAAAGGGGGAGTCTCAAGGGTAAAAGGTTTGAGTCCCACTGCCCTAACAGGATTCATCTGAATTGAGCAAAAGGTAAAGAACTAGAAACACCAGCACTGGCTCAACCACTGTTGCCTTAAGGAATCTTTAATCCCATCCTCCCAAAGGTTGTTATACAGTTTACTCAGTCCCTGAAAGACTTTTCCCATGGAAAAAACAACAAGTCTTTCCCATAGTCTTTCATCTCCAAGCAACAGCTTGCATAAAATATACTTTGGTCATTAGGTGTCACCTTGGAGCTAGCATTTGAGGTCTTCTCAGCTCTTGAGAGGGTGTGGTGGCTGTTTATTTGGCTGGCAAGAAAATGGCTGGCACAGCTCTACAGAGTGTACTGATCCCTCATTCTAGGGCTTGTCTACATGTATCGTTTACCTTGAATTTTCCCTCGGGGCTCACTGCATTCTGTTTACATGATGCAGTGCCAAAACCCCAAATTGGGTCCAGATTGAGTTCACAACACCAATACCTGATTCGGTGCTTTGTCCCCTCTAGACTGGATTTAAATAACTCATATTTGGCTGCAGGTTTTCTTGGCTCTCTTTGCAGTGATGACAGGAACTGTCTTCACTCATGGTCCTTGTGAGCTGCCCACTGCTATGAGTGCGAGTCTCTTTGAGGTCAGAATGAGGAGCCTAGCATTATAACATGGCTAGGCATTTTGTTATGATTTCAAGAGTGACATTGGGTGACGAAAGGGGACTGTGTGGGAAGTTAGGGGGAACGCAGGAGAAATTTGGGGCCAGCTTACTTCCGGAACACCCCAGAATATTCTGGCAAGTGAAGCTGAGACCCTAGATAACTAGCATGGTTGCTTTCCAGTTGTGGCATTTGCAACAGTAACAGAATGGGCAGAGGATTTTCCTGGATTGTTATAAATCCCAAATTTATAAAGCACCTCCAAATGAGAAAAAGCATCTCTGGAAATGTTTTGTTCATGTACTACCTGATTTTGTTTTATAGATCCACATAGGAGGGGAGGGAGCACAGGGTCATTATGCTAGAACAGGAAGATTTTTAGAACAGTTTATCTTTATAAAAATGAAGAGATGATCATCCAGCTCTCCACAGCCAATAGTGAGCAAAGACAAAGAAGTGATTTATAATTGGCCAGTTGTCCTTTATGAAAAAATCTCAGTGTTTATTGATCAAATTACTTACCCAGCTTTCTTTGTCCTCTTTCACCCCTTCCTGCAATCTGGAAAGGTCTATGTAGGTTGAAAAACACCACCCAGGAACTCCAAGCTGGTAGTAAATGAAGCAAGAGATCTCACTCCCCAATAGTTTGGATAGGTCTGAAATTAATCCAGTACTTTCCAAAATGAAATGTTTTTGTACAGTGGGCCCATGGTATCTGCTTGAGTTTGATTCCAGGACCCCCATGGATACCAAAATCCATGGATACTCAAGTCCGATTATATTCAATGGCAGGAAAATACTGTCCCTTATATAAAATGGCAAATTATGGTTTGCTTTTTTGGAATTTTTTCTTGTCGAATATTTTCAAGCCATGGATGGTTGATTTAATTTTCTAATCCCAATTCCTTCCAAATTTTCATCTTCCCTAACGACATTTGCTAAGATTTCAATAAGTATTGCAAATAAAATTGGGGAAAGAGGGCAGTCTTGCCTTGTACCTCTAGAAATTGGAATTAGATCGGTTAGTCCATCATTTACTGTTACTACTGCTGTGTTGTTTGCATATAAATGATTTATTAATCTTCTAAACTTTTCCCCCATCCCTAATTTCTTTAATGTTATTTTTAATGCTGGCCATTCCACATAATCAAAAGCTTTATATATATCGAGTGCCATTATTCCTGCCTTTTGTTTACTCTTCCCTATTATATTTATTTTATTCAGTACTCTTCCTATTAAATTTGACATAAACTTATTTATTCTTTTTGCCATTATTGCTGTTAATATTTTAGTGTCTTGATTTATCAGGGATATAGGTTTGCATGATCCTGGATCTGTTAAATCTTTATCTGGTTTCAGAATCAATAATATCAGTGAATGATCCCATGATGGTGGGATCCTTTCTCCATTTAAATTTTTATTATATAATACCTCCAATTTAGGTATTAATATATTTTTTAAAGTTTTATAATATTCTGGTCCCAACCCATCCATTCCTGCTGATTTCCTTCCTTTTAATTTATCTATCACTTCTTCTATTTCTTTATTCAAAACTGGTTGATCCATTATTTCTTTGTCCTCTTCCTCTATTTTTATTTTCAGATGTTTTTCAATATATTCCTCAATTTTTTCCATTGACTTATTCCCTGCTGAATATAATTCTTTATAATATTCTTCAAATATCTTTATCTTTTTTCACCATCATCCACATTTTCCCTGTTTTATCCTTTATAACACCAATCATATTTTTCCATTTCTTCTTTTGTGTTGATCACGCCAACATTTTAGAATTTTTATTGTTATATTAAAAAAACCTCCCTCCATAAATATATTAAATTTTTGGGACCTGTTCTATCTCTAATTTTTCTAGTTCCTTTTTTTTGCTTGCAATTCTATATATATGCTTTTACTCCTATCCTTTATATAGTCATTATCTAATTTTTAAATCTCCATTTCTAGTTTTGTTTTCCTCTCTTCCTGTTGTCTCTTTAAATTACATGTTTCCCTAACGCAAATTTCTCTTGTAACCTCTTTCATAGTATCCCATAATAGAGCTTGAGGAAACCTCTCTATTATTAATATCCCAAATATTTTGCCATTCTTTTTCAATTTTCTCATTATATCTTTATTATTAAGTATTCTGGTGTCTAACCGCCATCTTTGTGCTTCTCTATAATCCTTTTTAACTATAAAATCCATATTTACCATTGCATGGTCTGTAACTCTTATCCCTTCTATTTCTGTATTTAATACCTTTGAAACCATATTTTTAGAAACAAAAATAAAGTCTCTCCTAGAATAATTTTTATGAACTGTTGAATAGTAACTATAATTCTTTTCATCCCCTTTAATCAATCTCCATATGTCTTTTAATTCTTTTCCATTCATTATCTTATTCAGGGGTGTAATATTACTTAATCTATCCTGTGTTGTTGGATCTGATTTATCTTTGCATTTATCCATAACCATATTGAAGTCTCCTGCCATATTTATATAGGGCCTTTGCAGACTGCCAGAAATAGCGCAAATTGAGTCCACTTTAACTGCTCTGACTCAGTGCTAGGGAATCATGGGAACTGTAGTTTAGTGTGGCACCAGAGCTCTCTGACAGAGAAGGCTCAATGTCTCAGAAAAAATACAATTCCCATGATTCCCTAGCACTGAGCCAGGACAGTTAAAGTGACCTCAAATTTGCACTATTTCTAGCAGTCTGCAAATGCCCATAGTCTCCCTGCAATATCTTCCATTTCCTTAAATACTTTTTCATAAAATTCTTTTTGATTTTCATTTGGAGCATACACATTAACCAACAAATACTTTTCTCCCCCCATAATTCCTTGCATAAAAACAAATCTTTCTTTTTTTTCTATCTTCACTTTTAACACATCAAAACCACAATTCTTAAATATTATGGTTGCTACCCATCTTGCTTTTGAAGTACCATATGCTTTTTCATAAATGGCAACCCAATTAAGTTCATCCCTTCCTGGTTTTGCTTGATGCATTTCCTGAAGAAAAAAAAAATCTGCTTTCTCTTTCTTCAACAATATATCTATAACTGTGAGTAATTATAAATAAATAAATCAGAATGGGAGGAGAATAGAACGGAACTGTTTAACTAAAGCTTTAAAGAGCAGAAAGAAAAAAAAATAATTCACAGTCTGTTCCATTTAGAAGAGATTCTTTGACTTATTTGCTTTAGCTTTCAGGAGAAAACAATCACACCATCGCTTGTGGCTCCTCCCCCAGGAGGGGCTACTGTATAAGAAGACAGATGTGTTAGCACACCCTGCATACTCAGTGCTGTATTTTGTGGTGCCCATACTTTATATCTCACATCAAGAGATAGCATGTTTTTGAGAGATTTGAGAGACCTAGGAACACTTGGGGCCTAAGCAGACTGTCAGAAATAGTGCACATTAAATTGAGGCACTGCCCTGGCTCAGTGCTAGGGAATCATGGGAACTGTAATTTATTGTGGCACCAGAGCTCTCTGACAGAGAAGGCTCAATGTCCCAGAAAAAAATACAATTCCCATGATTCCCTAGCACTGAGCCAGGGCAGTGCCTCAATTTAATGTGCACTATTTCTGGCAGTCTGCTTAGGCCTTTGGTCAGTTTCCCAGGAGAAAAGGAGCCTGATCTGATGCATGCACACATCCAGGTGATGGGACAATCAAATCTAGATGGGTGTATTAAATGCTCCTTCCTTCCTCCAAGATATTCTCATTTCTTCTTCCACCTGGAGACAAATGATCTCCTTGCACTCAAAGCAGTAAAGCAACTTCTCTGCCTGCCCCCCTATTGTGTTCCCAGCCAAACTTCCCTGTCCATCCATTCTGGGGATATCCTGACCCACTCACGGTTGTTGTCACACTAAAATTGAAACTATCAACCAGTCTAGAATCTCATTGTCGATTCCTGGGAAAGGACATCCAGCTTTTGTTACCTGACAAGACAGCCCACCACCTGAGGCTAGATTTTAGGTATAACTATGGGTGTCACAGTTAGCATAAACCTCTGTCCTCTGTGTATGTTGTGTTGTCCTCAGACCTCCCAGTCTGAGCCACTCCGACTTTTTTGTGGTCTACTCACCGGATAGGTAATTATCACCCCCATTTGAACCCTCAAACTCTGCTATCCTGTTTCTAGAGGTATTTCAATTTTTGTTACCTCTGAATGCTGTGTTTGTGTGAATTGCTATTATGTGTGTGATTGCACTCTATATTTTCTAAATAAAATCTCTTAATTCACTCCAAACCCAGAGTTCTCAATTATTATTGGTATATACCAATGCAAAAGGCCCTAAAGTTTACCCAGCCTATTGCAAAAACTAATTTTCCCCAAAACTGAAATAACATTGACATATTGGGTGGAGACACTTCAGTCCCCCCCCTTTCTTTAGGTAACAGATGTATGGAATTTGGGACAATATTGCATGCCAAGTGGGAAGATTTTAGGGATTAGATTTGGAGCCAAAGCTTCCAGTTATCCATGCCTCACATATACTCTGGGCATTAGCCATGGGAAACTTGGCCCTTTCAAGAAGATCCCAGTCTGCTTTCAAGACTGCTTGGTTTGCAATTTGTTTTTAAAAAGTAGTTGCTCTGTGCCTGACTGCCAAGTTAGTTGCAGGTCTCTGGTCTACTCATTTGCTTAGTGAAATGCAAAGTAAGCCTCCAGTTTTCAATCTGCATACTAAGGTATTAAGATGATTACTACTGTCTGGCCAGGAATTTGCTGGAAAACTCTGCAGCCACAGGCCAAATATACTTTGAGATAGTTTCAGCTCCACTCCTCAGCACACTTCAGTCCGAAACCAATTTGATGGAAGTCAATGGGGCTTACTTCCAAGGGTTCTGGATTTAATTCCACTGGCAGCCAAAGATGAATTACTTCAGCCACTCAAGAACTAGGATGAGCCCCTGGAAACACAGTGTCTGTTGCCACAAGGAGATGCAAGTTATTTTTCTAAATATTCTCCACCCTTCCATTGTTGCTATTTCTGTCACGGGCATTCATTTTATCCATAACTCAAACAAAGTGGGGAAAAGAAACACTCTTCAGAGAGCTTTATCTGGACGCATTCCATTTATTATAAATTTGAAGCATTTACTTAGGATACTTGAACACACAGCAACTGAACATATTGGGTTTGCTAAGAAATGTAACAGGGAGCTGATTAAATGAATTATTTCTCTCTAGCATAGTAGCAATTCCTGAAACAGATCCAGATCTATCCATTTCTTTTAAGTAAGTTCTGCATGAATCAGGACCCCATAAACTTGTTTGTTTATTTATCTAGGGATAGTCATGTTGGCCACATAACAAAATACAATAACATGTAAAATCTATAAAACAGAAGTGGTGGCTGATTTCATCCCTTGGTGTTCAAGAACAGTATACTACTTCTGGGTGTACAGATCAGTGACTAGAGAGGCAGAGCTATACCACGAAGCCCCCCAACTGCTGTTGTGTACTTAGGGAAGAAGCAAGGATGAAAGAACAGACTCTACATCTCCACACAATAACTGGCATAAGTATATTGAAGGTGACTTACATCATCACCATCATTACACCCCACCCTGTATGCAAGGATAGGGTGGAATATAATTCAATTTGAACAGTTTAAAACAATTTAAAACAGTCAGAATAATTTCAACTGGCTATAAATTTATTAAACAATTTAGCAGAGTAAAAGAAGTTTGCAACTACAGTCAGCCCTTTGTATCTACAGATTCTTTATTCACAGATTCAACAATCTACAGTTTGAAAATATTAAGAAAATATATAAGTTCCTAAAGCAAACCTTGATTTTTTCCATTTTATATAAGAGCAGTGGCATAATAGGGGTTGGTGTCAACTGGTGCAGGCGGGAGGCAGTTGGGCTCTGATATGGCTACAAACATGCCAAAGGCACTGCTCCCCACAGTAGCCACACTGTTGGAAGGGGCAGTGCCAGACCTCCAGAGGTCAGTTTTGGCTCTGGCATGGCTACAGCAACCCTGAAGCTCAAATGGAAAGGACTTCTGTGGCTACTGGCCAAGTGAGAAAGGACACAGCACTCTTTCTCATTTGCCCAACAGAGAAGGCCCTCTCTAACAGCCTCCCTCTGTATTGTCCCTGATGGTGAAGGACAGAGGAGAACCTCTCCAGCAGACATGAGTCTTCAGCCAGGTGTATATAGGGAGAAGCCCTCCATTATGTACTGAAATTCCCTAGGCTGCTAACCGGATCCTGTAGCCTCCATGTTCTCCCTTAGGTCGATAACATCCCATCCCATTTCTTTTCTAACACATTCCATCTCTCTAGTTAATAATACAAAAACTGCTTTCCCACACAATGAATTTTCCAAGTCTTACCCCACCCTTCTGTATATCTCTAAGCTGGCTGGATTCATGCTGACCTAATTCAATCCATCAAGTCTTTGCCTTGTCTTGAGTCTTGAAAACTCTGTGTCTTGCGATGCTATCTTTCCAGTATGACTGGCAAGAGTCAGTGACAGCCACAAAGGGGGTGATGGGACATCTTTCTCTTTTTCTTTCTCTCTCTGTAAATTTAATTCTTCATCCTTGCTGTGATGCACCACCAGTCACTAAAATATCTTGGAGCTAGTGTCCCCCCTCCCAATCCCAGGATAACATCGCCATTTACTCACAATTCGGCTCATTTCCATGCAGACTATAAGCTCAGCCGCATAACCAATTGCTTGTCTAGATATGACAGTAATTTTATGCAATTCAGTCTTCAAAGTTTCCTCTAACAATCTCACAGATCCCTTTCCTATCACTTAGATATGTCTCTGCTTGGTGTATTATTCTCCAGTGGTGACAGTGTTATCTTTCCAGCAGATGTTAATACCTACATGGAAAGCTTTAGGGATATCCTATTATTTACTGTAATTTTCTTCTTTTGCTTCTCTTTCCTTTAATACACACACACTCATGCATGCATGCATGTGCACACCTACATACCAACTGGAGAAAAATGAGGAAAAGAAGGGTCTAGTTTGTATACTAGAATTAGGAAAGAAATGGGGCACAAAGAGAACTGATGGGGTATAGTACATTGGAGTTGGACACAGGGGCCTGTCATCAAATGGTCATGAAATCCTCTGGCAGACTTTGAGAGGCTGATTCCTTGGGTGGAAATTGTGAGAGGAGTAGAGGAAGTAGGCTACACTGGTTTTCTTAAAACATTTCAATAATTTTGTATAGAATTTCAAAGATCAGCAGAGAATGCAATGGTTTTTGCAGGTGCTTCATATCCTATGCCTAGACAGACTTGTGTTTTCTTGCCTGCTTCCACTCATTGGGGTACTCTATTGAAAGCTATCTAACAAAGCGGTGACCAGTGGTTTCCATATCACTGGGGCTGTAAATCTATTCCAGGTAGTGTTGTTGTTGTTAGCTGCCTTCAAGTCAACCTTGACTCATGGTAATCCTGTGAATAAGATGTCTCCAACCCCCTCCCATCCTTTACCTGTCTGCTCAGGCCTGTGGTCTCTCTGACCGGGTCTATCCATCTTGCATGCAGTCTTCCTCTCTTTCTACTGCCCTCCACCTTCCCCAGCATCATTGTCTTTTCTAATGAATCATGCCTTCTCATGATGTGTTCAAAGTACTACAGCCTCAATTTAGGACGTTATCACATGGGGAGTTGCGGGGAGAAAGTGGAAATAAACGGGACGAGCGGAAGACATTAATTTATGGGATTTGTCCTGTTCCGCCTCGTCTGATAACTAAATTCGAATTTAAAAGGGGGTTAATTCGAACAAAAACCTGATCTTTTCAAATCCTCAAAAATCCTGAAAATGAAAAGATCAGGTTTTCGTTCGAATTAACCCCCTTTTAAATTAGAATTTAGTTATCAGACGAGGTGGAACAGGACAAATCCCGTAAATTAAAGACTTCCGCTTGTGCCCGTTTATTTCCACTTTCTCCCCGCGACTTCCTGTGTGATAACGTTCTTAGTCAGGGAAGCTTCAGGATTGATTTGTTCTAGGACCCAATTGTTTGTCTTTTTGGCTTTCCACAGTATCCTCAGCACTCTTCTCCAGCACCACATCTTGAATTAATTAATTTTTTTCCTCTCTGCTTTCTTCATCTGAATTTTAAGGAAGTGGCTCAGGATGCTGAACTTTTTTTATGAAATAAGTTCAGCATGTCTGACAATTCCTTTAAAGTTCAGACTAAACCTTGAAGTGGATCTCCCATCCTGCTGACATGGGAGCCATTAGCCACCATCGACCTAACTCCCCATCTCAAGCTGGTCTCATCATTGTTATGAGTTTAACACAATCCTTAATCACTCTTCGTAGAGGACTATATGAATGCTGTACTCTACCCAGAACATTTTGGGCAAGCTGGTTAAATAATTGTCTGATTTCCTGGGCCTGCAACAGAAAGATCCATACATCAATGTTTCCTGTGGTTAATGGACCTCATATTTTTTCTCCCACATCAGAGGGCCTACATGGGTCTGAATCCTGTTGGCTGGTCCTAACTGAATAAATTTTTGACTATTGAGTAAACCTATAAATAAATCCCACTGACCTCATGGATCTACTCTAGCTGGAACTAACAATAAAGTACATTTACAGTTTCTCCAGACTTGCTAAAACCCCAGCAGTCCCTGTAGGTGCCTCTTTGAATGTATGCCATTGCCATCAGGATGGACTTCCTATCAAAACACTGGCCTAGGGTGCACCTACATTGTAGAAATAATGCAGTTTGGTACCACTTTAAGTGCTGTAGCTCCATCCTATGGAATCCTAGGATGTGTAGTTTTACAAGGTTTTTAGCCTTCTGTTGCAAAGAGAGCTGGTGCTTCACCAAACTACAAATACCACAATTCTGTAGGATGGAGCCATGGCAGTTAAAATTATGTCAAACTGCACTATTTTCATCCACCCATATCAAGAAAGATCCAAATGTAGCTATGAATAGACAAATACATGTAGTACTGGCCAGAAGCCAGTCAGGAGGACCCAGCACCCCCTGATCTTCCCTTGTCATGACCTCAGTGCTTTATGTTTGATCCAACAACCTCAAAACAGAATGACATACACTGGCTGAGATTCTATGTTGTGGAGTGGAGCGTAGGAGTTCTGCATGTGTAACTACATTACAATTCACCTGTCACTACCCCAGGGCTCAGTGTTTCACTACGATATTACCTCTCCAGCCATTCCATTGCTGATGGGGAGCAGGAGGCATGGAAGAAGTATCTGTCAATGTTCTCATAGCCAGACACATGCTGAAGACATCTTCCACTGAGATCTCTTGGGAACATAGCCAGACAACTGTGATCTCTCCCACTCTCCACCAGCCATAGGATGGCAGTGTGTGTGTGTATGTATGTATGTATGTGGGCTACTGCAGTGAAATGGAGAGTCATGGGTAAGAGGGCTTTGGACCTGGCAGAGGGAGGAAGAGAATACCAACCTCTGCAATGACTA
This sequence comes from Phrynosoma blainvillii, assembly GCA_026167975.1. Lineage (NCBI taxonomy): Eukaryota > Metazoa > Chordata > Lepidosauria > Squamata > Phrynosomatidae > Phrynosoma > Phrynosoma blainvillii. Next base: position 25,308,370 of record JANUYF010000001.1, on the reverse strand, counting down.
AAACATCATAAACAAATAGGCATGTGTTATGTTACTAACAGGATGCCTGTCATTGTTAGGTGAGCCATTGGATCACTAAGCAGTGTAGTTATTTTTTCATTCTGCTTTAAAGATCCTTTGGGAAGAGTCCAGAAATATGGGACAGCTCCACTCTGTTGCCTAAATATGATGTCCAATCCATTTTCCCATACGTGAGTTTGGGGCAGGAGGAAAGAGTTAGAGCTTGGAAAAATTTATTTTTTTGGATGATAACTCCCAGAATCACCAACTTGTGGGGGATTCTGGGAACTTGATTTAAAAAACAACATGTGTTTCCAAATTTTGCAAAATTGCTTTGGGTACAGGAAGTATTGGGGCAAGCAGGAAGAATGCTTTTGAGCTCAGCAAGCATATCTCTTCCAGTCAAGTTCTGCCAAAACTCTTTTCAGAAATTAATTACCAGGGGTCATGGCTGCTATTCAAAGAATAAGAACAGAGGAGAAAGAAGCTGCTTTATGCATGGCCTGTTAATTGGCACAGCCAAGGCAGTCCTTGTAATATGTTTTATGGGATCAATGAGCAGTCTTGAACCGCCTTGGACAGAGTACTGTATAATAATTGAAATCAATGAGTTTATACTGAGTGAAAAATTACCTTGTGAACAAAAATAGGCTCATGATCACACCCAGTTGAGGAGGGGCAGCTGGCGTCCTAAATCTTTATAAGAAAAAAAATCTGCCTTGGTAGGGCATTACCCTTTTGTATAATAAAATCAAAGGGCTGATAAATGTTCTGAGTGCACCTTACACAGTTTTGCTTTTTATTTTTGCAATTTAGCAGAATTTTCATATCAATAATGTAGTTCCCTTGGTCAGCATCTGCTTGGCTTTTGTGTGTGTGTGTGTGTGTGTGTGTGTGTGTGTTTTACAGCCCCAAATCTTCAGTTCATAACAGGCAATTTATGGTCCCACAGCCTGGATTGTAAGTGCTGGTAAACAGGTTCTGGGGGAAGATTTAGGCTGGGAGGACAGCTTTTATAAAGAGGAACAAAAATTCATTACATTTTGCAGATGGAACATATAAAAAAATCCATATCTTTGGGTAGCTGAGAAATTAAAACCTGAAATCCTTCACAAAGCAATGCAGTTTTGTTGCAAGGTTTATTCAAATAGACCACAAACTGTTTAAATCAACATTTTACTGGAATGGAGGGGAAAGAAGGGTCAAAAGAGGTTGTTTAATGGCACAGGTCTGATTCTTTTTGACTTAAAGGTGGCCTTCTGGTACTTGGGAACCTTTTGTGTATATGGAATCTGTTCACATATGCCCTTTCAAGTTGCTGTTTGAATGCTAGAAGGTGTGAAATTGGGGCCAAGATCCAATAGTACCCTGGCAGAGTGTCTCCAGAAGTATAGTTAGGCTTCCTTGTCTGTCCTCAACACAACACAACTTAAAAGTGAAGGAATGAGCTTCTATGGCAAAATAGTGGAGAAGGGAGAACAGGGGCATCATTAGGAGCATGCAGGAAGTGCAGATTTCATTGGTTGACACTTTAGGGGTGTGTGAACACCTAGTGGGGCTGTCACCACCCCTGTTCCAAGACCCCCACAGCCACCCCCTCAGGCAGCCAGGGTGCCTCTTTCATCCAGTGGCTGTGGCTGCTGGTGGATCTGGGGTGCTGGCACTGTCCAGCAGCCCCTTCTGGATCTGGCGAGGATGCTGGGTGAGTGAGAAAGGCATCGCCTCCCTTTCCATTACTTCAGCATATACCTCCATTGCTTCATGTTGACTGGCTTTTAATGTGGTCTTCGGGGACTGGATGGGGAGTTAAAACATAGCTCTGACACTGTGGCTATGTGTTCGATGTAGGATCTTGGCCAGATTGTTTAAGCTCTTGGAAAAGCAGTATGAACTATAGGATTAGTGGGCCAGGTTTAGCCTGGGTCCTTAAGTTTAACTTGTGCTCACTAGCTTGCTTTAGACCAGGGGTGGGTGAAGTATTGTCCTGGGGCCAACTTGAAGACCTCCAGATTGCCTGGACTGCCTTTTTGTGTAGCACATATATAAATAAATAGTGGATGACATCCCCTAGAACACCTCAGGAATGGCCATTCATCTTTTAAATAAATTGCACACCCTCTTCTGCATTATTTAATACCCATTTTATGGGCATATCACACCAGATTCAGTGGTGATGTGTGGTTTCCCCCCAGTGTACACAAGTCCTAACTCTCCTAACAACTCAAACCTTTGTACCCCACCCACTAACTAAACCTGAGAGACTACTCACTCTAACTCACTGAGACAGGCTATTTTACTAATTCTTCCTCACCAACTGGTATACCCCAGCCTTATTCACATTCCTTCAGATGTTCCACCAATCGACACTCACTCCCAATATTTCCTTCTCTCACTCCTTCCCACTCCTTTGCCTTATTCCCACTAAGAAAAATGTCCAACCTCTCCCAGAGGGAAAGTCATACATGCTGAAGACATCAAAGTTCTGGCCCATATGTGGACTTCTGGCTACTTCCAGGGGTTCTTTTTTGTTGGTGAGTTTTTTGGAGGGACGTTTTTGGCAATCTGTGTAACCCTTGCTGAAGACTCCTAGGTGGAGAAAATTGCTCCCCTAGTCTCACTGCAGTTACCCATCCCTGCTTTAGATGCTTCAAGCCAGCCATAATTTCTGTCATTACAAGTAAAAGGCATTTCTACAATAACCAAGGCATGTGTGCATCCATGTGTCTTTGTGTGCACCATCCACAAAATCCAGTTTGATAGAGTGTTGGTGGGGAATCAAAAGTGATTTTGTCTTTGGGATGCCTTGCCTTATACTGAAGAACACACTGTAATTATTTAGTCTTAAATAAGTAATTACTTTTTCCTGCTTCAATTTTCAGAAAATAATTATATTACTTATGGTTCATTAACTGCTTGCAGCAGAATACCTGATTTTATTTAATTATGTAGACAGTGATCTTTAGTTACTTTTTTCTTTACATTGTTGATTAAGCATTACTTTCGGAAGATTAGCAACTCTTTCTAAAAAAAGAACATCATGAGCTTTATTTTAATAGACTCTTCTCCCCCTTTCCCCCCTTTTAAAAAAAGGCAACAAAAAAGGAAGTAATACAAATAAAAGTGTCATAGAAGCTATCAAAGGAACTACTCTGGAGATACGTTCATATAAGGCTGCTTTATCATGACCATTGGTCTCCAATGATAGCTGATGTTAGGATGATGGGGAATCCACTCTGGGTTTGTAAAGTTCATAGGAACTATCCAAGATGCCAGAATACAGAGAAATGGAATGATTTCCAATTGGCAAAGGAGTCAGGCAAGGCTGTTTTTTTTTTTTATCACCTTATCTATTTAACTTATATGTTGAACATATCAAAGTAGGATTAGACTCAGAGGAAGGAGGCATGAAAACTAGAGGAAGGAACATCAACAATTTAAGATATGCAGATAACAACCTACTACTAGCAGAAAAGAACAAAGATTTGGAATGATTACAGAAGAGTCAAGGAAGAAAATGCAAAGGCAGGTTTACAGGTTAACATTAAGAAAACAAAAATAATGGCCACAGATGACTTACATAATTTTAAAGTAGATGATGAAGACAGTGAAATAGTTCAAGATTTTTCATATCTTGGCTCAATCATTGATCAGAATGGAGACTGCAGTCAGGAAATCAGAAGAAGACTTGGAAGGGCAGCTATGAAGGAACTAGACAAGATCCTGAAATATAAAGATATATCACTGAATACTAAAGTTAGGATTGTCCATGTTATCGTATTTCCCATTTCTATGTATGGTTATGAAAGCTGGACAGTGACAAATGCATATAGGAAGAAAATCAACTCACTTGAAATGTGGTGCTGGAGAACAGTTCTACAGATACTATGGACTTCTAAAAAGACAAATAAATGGTTCCTACAGCAAACCGAGTCTGAATCTCCCTAGAAACCAAGATGACTAAACAGAGAGTGACATACTTTGGGCATATCATGACAAGGCAAGAGTTACTAGAAAGGACAATGTTTGGTAATGTACAGGGCAGTAGGAAAAGAGGAAAGATCACATTCCAGATGGATAGTCTCAGTCAAGGAAACCACAGCCCTCAGCCTGCAAGAGCTGAGCAGAGCTATTGATAGGGTGACTTGGAGGTCACCATAAATAGAAGTTGACTTGATGACAGTTAACAATAATAAATCTCCCACAAATAGCTTGAGCACTTTGGATAGCTCCTTTAAAGTTCATAGGAAGACCTGGAGCAGATTCAGGACTGCATTGACATGGAAGCCACCAGCCACAACGGTTTCTCTAGTTCAGTACTGTCTGCTTGGATGGGCTGCAGCTCTGCTTGGTTCAAGGCCAATGATGTTAGTCAGTTGTTTAAAAAAAGCATGCTTAAGCTGGTCACACTTATTTTGGAGAGAGAGAGAAAGCAAGTATACAGCCCCAGTCCAGAAGAAGCTCCTATTCCAGGCCATAACCCCAAGCTGCTTTTCTGAAGAAATTCTGTTTCCTCCACCCTTGCTAGGTGTTCATTCTGGGGATGATGTATGAACATTCATATCCCCCTCCCCCATCTGCTCGTTGGAACCAACAGAAGAAGGTCCTATTCATCTAGCTGCATCCACAGAGGGATGTCTTCTGATGTCATAAAGAACAGACAGTGGGAGAGGAAAGTGTAGTTCCTGCCACAGACCACATATATTAATTAGACCATGAAGGCATGTCTGAAAAGAGATAATGCTGGTTTCTCCAGGCTGATGAGCCCTCTTCTCTTCACAAGTGCATTTGTTAAAAAAAGGTAAACATACCGGTTTGGGAGGAGCCATTATCACACGTCTTGTTAATTGAATGACTGGGGCTGCTTCTGTCATAACACTCTCTTCTGGATTCCCCCTTAACCCTGCCACCTTGCCCTATTCCCAGCATGCCTTTCAGGTTTCTTTAATTTTATTTTTTATTTTCTCTTTTTAATGCAATTCCAGAGTTCTGATAATGTGATTTAAGTTAAAAAGGAAAAAGAAAAGAAATAGAAAAACATAATTAGATCAAGCTGCTTGGGAAATACAAGAGGGAGAGGGGATGGGGGCGGGGGAGCGGGGAGAGGAGGAGATTGTGACATCACATGCCAGTGTTGCAACTGCTGTGGCAGCACCTTTTCACACATAAGGATTAATGGGATTGTGTACAATTTATAGTTTATTGACAGGTTTTCCCTGTCAATGAAAAGGGACACCCTAACCATACATTACAGACACAGCAGCTATGGATTGGAGGCAATGTTGTGTGATAAGTATTGTAAAAAGGTGCTATTTTACAACCATAATTGCAATTTAAAAGCTGCATACAATAATCTCTCCAGTTTGGGAAAATAGCCAGGTATGAAAAAGTAATGAATGGATGGATGATCATGGATAAAGGTAAAGGTATTCCCCATTGACAAGGTTGTCAAGTCGTGTCCGACTATAGGGGGTGGTGCTCATCTCTGTTACTAAGCCAAAGAGCCAGTGTTGTCAAAGACTACTCTCTGATCATATGGCCAGCATGATTGCACAGAATGCTGTTTACCTTCTCATCAAAGTGGTACCTATTTATCTATTTGCATTTGCATGCTTTTGAACTGGGACTAGTGATAGGAGCACTTGGGCCTCAAACTGCTGGCCTGCTGATCTTGCAATCCACAGAGTCAGCTTCTTAACCACTTGAGCTACTGTGTCTCATATATGATCATGGATAGTTATTCCCTCACTGGAGGGAATGATCATGGATAGTTATTGCCTATATAAAATGTATCAGTGTATCCAAGCTACTCATATATGACTAGTTTTGATCTGGGAATCTCCATTTTTAAATGTCACTTCATCTATGAACTTGTATAGAAAAGCTACAGTTATAAGCTTTAGCTCTCCAATTCCCTCCTCCTTTGATATATATGATATGAGGATAATACTGGACTATATGTTATCCCAGTAAAATTGCCTCATGCCTCTTAATTTGACCACATTCTTTTCTTAATAGCTTTGTGAATGATGTGAGTATAGCTGCAGAAATGTGGAGGACAAAAGTGGAAGAGCAAAGGGATTTCTGCTTCCAATTGTCTAATAAATAGAGATAATAACTCAATTTTGTTTTTAATATCTCAAACGGAAAGGTCAAGAAAAGCAAATACTGAAAGTCCAACATAACATTATTCCCCAGCAAAAGCCATTTCCCCATGGCATAAATGTAGCATTTTTAAAATCAGCACAAAATCAAATTAGTTGGCTTTTAGCTGGTATTAAAGGTGGTGGAAAGAGGACAATATTAATATTTGAATTTCATCCAGCTCCTGAGGCAGTGAATCCAGAATTTAGAGAAAGTCAGAGAGGGAATAACACAACTCATAAAATTGCTAAAGACTCTTGTCTTAAACACTTAGAACAACAATCATCCTTGGCAAATAGTGTACTATAATGAAAGTTTCCTGGATTCCTCTGATTAAGGTGCAGTCTCAGCAAATCACCAGGAAGCATGTTTAACTGTCTTTCTGACTTTCTATTTAAGCTGATTTCTGGTCAAGATGTATGCTTCCAGTTTGCTTAAACAACTGTTGTCTATTGCACTGCCTGATATCACAAATGAAGAAGTTGGTTTCTCCTTGTGGAGGAAGATGGTTCTCCTACTTGATCATTTTTGTTGCCGCTCTCCAGTTGTACAATTTCTTTCCCCCTTTTTTGGACATGGGATGACTGCAACTGTTTGCTCTATTTCAAACATGGTTGCAACCCCAAAGTGTTGTAATTTAGCTTCTTCTGCAAAGCCATCCTTACAATGAAATAGACATTCAGTGACTGGCCAATGTTGACTCAGGGAACCTTTAAGGTTATCATATTTTCCTGGCTGTACTCTCACCAAAAGAACAGTCTGTATTGCTAGTGAGCTAAGAGTGGGGAACCTGCAACCTGAGGGCCTCTACAGACCGGCCAAAAGGGCCGGCCTGGGAATAGAGTCGGGGCAAGGCGACCCCACTTCGGCCACCCCGACTCCGCCCCCACGTCATCCTCATGTCGCCTGCCCAAACAGATGGCGGGCAGCGTCAGTGCACTCCTTTGGCGCAGCGTTTAGACATGCTCTTTTTGGAGCTGTAAAGTGCCAGATTGGGGCTGGTCCATGTGGTTGCTGTGGCTCCAATCTGGTGCTCCCAGGGGCAGCACGGAGCCGCCCCTTAAGGGCCAGCTGTAGAGCCCCTTACTCTTGGCTCTGGCCTTGCCTAATTTTGTTTTTTTGGCTAAGCTCAAAGCTTTTTGGCTAAGCTCACTGGAGGGAATGTAGATAATGTGTACCATAAGAAGCAAAAGTTTTCCTGCCCTTGTGTTAAGGTAACAACTGAACTAGAGGTAGACAACTATGACTCTTTTCATACTAATTCATGATTGCTGGTAGTGAACAGAAAATTTAGTAAGATGTTCTAAAATGTTAACAGCTGTTGGATAATAATACCTGTAATAAAATGTATTGTTGTACATTTTTATATTAAATAAATAAAATATGTTTAATGGTATTAAAAAGGTAAAGGTAGTCCCTTGACATGAATGTTTAGTCGTAACCAACTGTAGGGGATGGTGCTCATCTCCGTTACTAAGCCAAAGAAGAGCCAGCATTGTCTGAGGACTACTTGGTGGTCATGTGGCCAGCGTGATTGCACCAAATGCTGTTACCTTCCCACCAAAGTGGTATCCATCTATCTACTTGCATTTGCATGCTTTTGAACTGCTAGGTTGGCAGAAGCTGGGACAAGAGATCACCCCATCATGCAGCACTCAGGCCCCGAACTGCCAACCTTCTGATCTTCCAATCATCAGAATTGGCGTCATAACTACTAAGCCACCACATTCCCTCTTTGTATTATTGACATTAAAATTGAGGGAAATTTTATTTTGTAAATAAAATAGGTTAACCTTAATTTTTTTTTACACTGACATTCAGTTATGTGCTTCACACAATTCTGCTTTTTATATCATCAAAGCTTGTAATGTGGTACAGAATATGGAGAGTATAAAATCCTAGCTTTCATTAAGAACCCTACCCATTAAAAAAATCCAACAGGTTTCTCTCCGATGACAGTGGAGGCAGAAATAAAACTGCGTGGGCAGAACAGATTAGGAGTCAGAGGAAGCAGGATCTAAAGGTTAAGGAAAAGAGGAATGGAATAAGAGAATGCTGAACAGCTGGTTGGCAACTATTCACATATATCACATTAAGAAATTAGGGTTCTTTAGAGACAGAAAATTCAGAGAGTCTTTCCAGCCGATCAAACATCTAGCAGGGAGCCAATCAGAGTTTGGAGAAATGCATTAAAGGGTCATAAAACTTTCCACACTCTCTCTGTCTCTTAATACGACTCTCCTTCCCATCTATTTGGGACTCTGAAAGTCCATTTTCAACCTTTGAGTTGACCTCAATTCATGGTGACTCTGTGAATGAGATATCTCCAAGCCTCTCTATTGTCCACTGTTCTGCCTATGTCTTGCAGATTCAGGCCTGTGACCTCCCTAATTGAGTCAAGCCATCTGGGGTGTGGGCTTCCTCTCTTTCTACTGCCTTCTGCCTTTCCTAGCATTACTGTCTTTTCTAGTGAGTCATGCTGTCTCTTGATGTGGCCAAAGTATGACAGCGTCAATTTAGTCATTTTGGCTTCCAGGGAGAATTTAGGCTTGATCTGTTCAAGGACCCATTTGTTTGTCTTTTTGGGCCATCCATGCTATCCTTGGCAGACTTCTCCAGCACCACATCTTAATTGAACTGATTTTCTTTTTATCCGCTTTCTTAACTGTCCAGCTCTCACAGTGGTACATGAGCTGTTCCTTAATTAGGGCTGGGTTATATATGATGTGACAAGGAAGTTTGCTGTCTAATACCAGAATCTGTGGTGGCAAACATCTTAAAGTGAGAAGGAAAGGGAAACATGCTGTTTGCAAAGACAAAGTGGACACGCTGTGGCAAACCTAGCAGGATTATGATTTCCTAAAATGTTTGCATAATGTGTTTATACTCTCACATATCTGTCCCATCTTTAACTTCAGAATAGGGGTAGGAACCTTTGTCCCTCCAGATACTTTGGACATCTGCCCCCAGAAGCCTCAGCTAACATGGCTGATGATTAGGAATTATTGGATTTGTAGTAAAAATATCGGGAGGGACAAGTTTAGTTCACATGCTAGACTAATGTGAATTTGACTACAAGAAAATCTCTGCTGGATATGAAATCTAGTGTGATTGACTCTTGGGTTGGGTTCATATGTGCATGCACATTGTGGGAAACCTTTGCATTCAGTTTCTAATATACTTGCCATGATGTCTAGCAGTTATTTATTTAATTTATATCCTGTGTTGTCCTACTTTTGAAAAAAAGTGGCAGTATTGATGATGACAATGACATTAATGATGACAACCCCATCTTTTCTCAGTATGGTATCCAAGAAAACTCACAACATAGAGTAAAACAAAAGACAGCTTAAAACCCATCATAAGAATAAAAAGTTAAAATCTGTTAAATATAAGCTATTAAGAACAGCACTGATTTAAAAATTATAAGGGCTAACACCCTGGAATATACTAGCTTCCCCCACATTTTTGGGTTCGTGGGCCCAGTCTCAATCTCTGAGGGGCTGTACAGATGGCCTTAAGGGGCCTCTCTGTGCCACTCCTGGGAGTGCTGGTTTGGGGCCGCAGCAACTGCACTCTGCTGCCCTGATGTGGGAGTTTGCCACTCCAAAAAGAGATGGCAAATGCTGCTCCTTTTTGGAGTGGCAAAAAGCCACCCTTACTGCCGCTGCTGTAAGGACAAAGACCCTCTGGCTCTCTGCGCTTCTTTGGCACAGCATGTCTACATGCTGTGCCAAGGGAGAGCCCTGATGCTGTGCACCATGCAGTGGGGTGCACCGCATGATGGCGGCATCTGGGCAGAGTCGGGGGGGGGGGTCGGCATGCAGTTGCCCTGCCCGAACTCCATTTCCAGGCTGGCCCTTATGGCCAGTCTGTACAGGGTCTACGTGATTTCTCTGAGACAATGTGGCTGTTGTTTTACTAAAGTTAGCAAGGATTCCACACTGAAAAACTAGAGGAATAATTATAAGTCCTGGCCATGGAATATGCTGATGCATCTCACTACAACTGGTCTATTTAATACTGTGAATGAACAAAGACCCATGGAACCAAGTGACTCTGGAAACAATTTGGTATGAATGATGAAAAAGGCCGCATCTTATATATGCCTGGCAGTGCATTCTAATATAGTTTATCACAGTGATGGCAAACTTTTTAGAAACTCAGTGCCCAAACTGCAACCCAAAATCCACTTTTTTATTGCAAAGTGCCATGTCTCTCTGGCTTTCTTGTAACAAACTCTGGAGAACTCTGTGCTGGGGAGATGGAGCGCATGCCCACAGAGAGGACTCTGAGTGCCCCTTCTGGTATGCATGCCATAGGTTCACCACCACTGGTTTATCACATCCAGAATTTGACAAATGCAAAAGAAATTCGGTATAAATGGAAGGGATTATTTGATTATCCAAGTAGCACCAATCTGGCTGCTCTTATCATGAAGCTTGCAAATACAAAATTGTCTGACACTCAATTTTTGAATGAGCATATTAATACATTTATATTCACACTGTCTGGTCTTCAATTTCTTGAAGGATCTATGCCAGAATCTATGAAACTTGGATGGTTTATGGTCAAAAATATTACAATCCAATAATTAATGCTTTGTAAATTAAGAAAGGCATGATTTTTGTTAAAAGCTATCTCTGAAATTATGGAGTACCAAAATAGACAAAATCTCAGTGAATGTAACTGTGAAATAAGAGTTACAAGAGAGGATCTAGTCCATCTAATTGAAAAGGATTTGCATATTAAAGACTCCCTCCAGAACAATGGGGTGGAAATTTAATAACTCAAAGGCTTAGAGTCAGCAACAGCAACAGAGGCCAAAACCTAAACCAGGCTTTAACTTTAAAGGCAAATCTTAATTTAATGTTGTTCTGATTAAATAGTCCAAATTTCTGAGAATCAAAATCCTTATGTGATTCTTATTACTTTAATTGTAAGGATTTTTAATAGATTTTTTTAATAGAACTTGATACAAATGTAAAATTTCCTGTTTATCTTGTAAATTGCAAAGAGGAGATGCAATCTTTGTATAATTCTGAGAGATAGCATGTTTTTGAGAGATTTGAGAGACCTAGGAACACTATGCCAGTAAACCAACCTCTCTGCCTGCCCCCCTATTGTGTTCCTAGCCAAGCTTCCCTGTTCATCCATTCTGGGGATATCCTTTCCCACTCATGGTTGTTGTCACACTAAAATTGAAACTATCAACCAGTCTGGAATCTCATTGTCGATTCCTGGGAATCGATACTTCTACTTTGTCAGAATTGCCAAAAAGCAAAAAGGCAGTTGGCTGTAGATGGGCTGTTACCACAAAGCAGGATGCAGAAGAGGAGATTCAGACATATAAGGCAAGATTTGTGGCAAAGTGCTATAGTAAAACATATGGTGAAGACTGCAATGAGATTTTTGCTCCAGTAGTCACATACACAACTGTTAGAATTCTCCTAGTCATAGCGGCATACAAGAAAATGCATGTTGAGCATCTGAATGTTAAAACAATCTCCCTGTATGAGGAACTAGACAAGAAACTTTACATGGAACAGCCTCCAGGTTTTCAAATTCCTGAGAAGGAACATCTTGCATGCAAACTGAAAAACAAACAAACAAACAAACAACATTTAGGGTTTGAAACAGGCTGCCAGAGCATGGAGTGAGGAATTAAATCAGCTTCTCATTAAACTGGGGTTCACTCCAGGCACAGCTGACAAATGTAGATGCAAAAGGTTCAGAAATGACAAATGGAGTTATATTATGAGCTATGATGATGAGTTGATTCTAAATCTAAAATCTTAAAAAGGAGATAGAAATTAAACATACTATCTAGGAGTATCAATAAAAAGAAGCAATGGCGGAAATTTATTTATTAAAAAACAGAGGATTATGGCTCTTCTGGACTTTCTTGGCCTAAAAAATGCTAAAGTTATACCTACCCCAATGGAAATGGATTTCTTAAGAGAGAGAGAAATCTAAATCTTTGGGAGATAAAGACAAATACAGGATTGCAGTTGGAAAACTTTTATATACAGTCAGCCCTCCATATAGACAGATTTTTTACCCAAGGATTAAAGCATCCACAGCTTGAAATGATTTTTTAAAAAATATAAATTCCAATAAGCAAACCTTGATTTTGCCATTTTATATAAGGGATACTATTTTATACTGTATTCAATGGGACTTGAGCATTCATGGATTTTGGTATCCATGAGGGAACGTGGAACCAAACCCCAGCGGATAACAAGGGCCCACTGTATATCTAATTGCCAGTGTGGCATAGTGGTTTGACTATGACTTTGGAGACCAAGGTTCAATTCCCAGCTCAGCGATGAATAATAATAATAATAATAATAATAAAAAAATTTATTTCTACCCTGCCCAATGGGTACCCAATCAGGGCGGCTTACAAGTTTAAAATCATAATCCAGATAAAACATATTTACACAAAGCCCTACCCACTGGGTGTCCTTGAGCAAGTCACGTGCTCTTATCCTCAGGAGAAGGCAATGGCAAACTCATCTGAACAAATCTTGTCAAGAAAACCCCATGATAGGTTCACCTTAGGGTTGCCATAAGTCAGAAATAAGTCAGAAGGCACACAACAACAACAGGACTGATACAGCAAATGCTGTTGGAATTTTGTGCTGAACATTTAACTGTCCTACTGTAAGAGATCTGAAGTGAATAGAATTGCCAGATATTTAAAAGGAACTGCAGATCACAAACTGATGCTGCCAGCCTGTGACCAGTCGTGACTGATTGCCCACACAGATTGGGCTGCAGACTTTATAGTCAGAAAATCAGCCAGCAGAAACCTGTATGGTGGATAACCCATAGGTTGGGCAACAATTTACAATCACAGATTATTCCACTGGTGCTTAATGTATATCAGCAAAGAGAGTATGTGATGAATTACAGTGGCTGCATAATTTACTTCAGAACTTTGGAATAACCGGAACCAAATCAACCAATTTGATGAAAGACAATCAAAGCTGCATCAAGATTTCTGAGATTAAAAAGCTTCTCAGGAGGAATACTGACATTGACTTTCACAAGGTGTAAGAAATATGTCAAAGTGGACTTGTTCAGTTACAGTACTGGAGCACTAAAATTATGATTGCTGATACCTTACCAAGCCACTTCCAAGAGAGCATTTTCAGAGACTACATGAAGGGATGTGCATCGCTGATTGGGGTGCAAGAGAATGAGAACTGGAATTGTTGAGAAATCAAGGATTATCTCTCACCTGCCTTCATTGTTGTTAGAAGAATTGGGGATCTTATATAGTAGAGCCCACAACATGCCCATATTCTTTTTAGCTCATGTTTCTCCATTTGTTCTTCTATCTATTGCATGTTCATAAATACTTTGTGTACCTAAGCAACTACACCATATGACCCAAGAAGCCTATAGGACCTGTAGTCATATTACAGCTCGCCACTCTACCTCCCTTCTCTTTTCTCCTTCCTTTGTTCTCAACTTCAAGATGGTGAGTTAAAGTTTTCTCTCTAGAGGTCTTCTTTTTATCTAATCTTTTCATTAGTTGTTAATAATAATAATAATTATAATAACAATAATAATTTCTATACCACCTTTCTGCAGCGCTGCTGTGTGCCTTCAAGTTGTTTCCTGCTTATGGTGACCCTAGGTGACCCTATCATCGGGTTTTCTTGGCAAGCTTCTACAGAGGGGATTTGCCATTGCCATCCTCTGAGGCTGAGAGAGTGTGACTCATTCAAGATCACTCAATAGCTTTCCATAGCTGAGCAGAGATTCAAAACCTCTTTTTTTTTTTTGAGAAGAACCGGCTAATGATCCATCTTCGGAAAGAGCATTTTTTTTTTTTTTTTTGCATTTGCCTCGCTTCACCACGATTGAAACCGAGTACAGTCAGTCTGGAAATTGATTTCAGTGTGAACAAGGCACATATAATCCGATCAGCAAATTATAGTGGGAATGAGGTCCAAGTGTATGTGCATTCTAAAGCAATTAGTACTTCAGCTTGCAACTTGATGCTGCTTGTATTTACTTAAGTCGGTCTCAGCCAGGGAGATACTAAAGAGTGAGGCACATTACTTCTTCTAAACTCTGTTGAGGAAAGCTGTTTCATAACAGATCCAGTTGTCATATCCCCCCCCCCCCCGGCTAACCCTGTGGGATACTCATTTCCCTCACATATTTGGAAGCAGTTAAAACATAACAATGAGCATAAAAGTACAGGCCCTTTCTTTAAAAGACCATTCTGCAGCAACCATTTAATGTGTCAAAGCCTTTGTAAATGAAAAGTTTTTTTTTTTTGTACATTAGGAAACAGAGAAGAGAGGAGACCGTCTAACATAATAATAATAATAATAATAATAATAATAATAATAATAATAATTTATATCCCGCCCCTCTGCAGAGCAATCGGGGCGGCTTACAACATTAAAATTACCATACATACATATTAATACAATTTAAATAGAACATAAAAATCCCAATTCCCACCTGTCCTTTAAGGGTTCTTATTCCAGGCCGGATGGTGTTGGGCCTAGTGTCTCTCCCCCAGATGGCATCTGATGGAATGGAGGGAGGGCTCTTCTTATTATTTTAGGCCCGATGGTTCTGGGCCTAGCGTCTCTCCCTCAGATGACATTGGATGGTAATGGAGGGAGGGCTCTTCTTCTTATTCCAGGCCCAATGGTGTTGGGCCTAGTGTCTCTCCCCCAGATGACATCGGATGGAATGGAGGGAGGGCTCTTCTTCTTATTCCAGGCCCGATGGTGCTGGGCCTAGTGTCTCTCTCCCAGATGATTTTTTAATAAAATTAAAAAAAGTCAGAAATGACTGGAAGGCACTCAACAACAACAGTGTTAAAAGAAGTCCCACAGTCCTCAAGATCCAGAGGAAAAAAATGTCTCTACACCTAAAGAAATAGCCCACCTCAGGTGACATTGATAGATCTCTGTGGTACACATTTTCTTGTGTGCTTGCCTTTTTGAAGCTAAATTTGTGCATTTTTAATCCCTAGACTTCAAACTGAGTTCCCAGAGGCATTAGAAATGATTGTTTCAACTTTGCCATGGGAGGGAGTTCCACAGCCTGGGAGCAACCTCTATGAAGGATCTTTCATATCTCCTCACCAAAGGTACCTGTGTTGGCCATTTAGAGAGTTTGGGGGGCATTTTCACTGCACTTTGCCCCACCAGTCTATTTTAGGCCCAGGTAAGGTCTTTTTCTGGGTGAGTTTGCCTGCATGGGCCAAATAAAATGTCATCTCGCTGTCCTCTTGCTGGACAGTTGACCTACTGCACAAGGTGACAAAGAAATACTCGAGGCTCCGAGTTCTATTTACAGAACTTTACTACTAAGTATATACAGCACTATATACAAGACAACAAACCAGCCACTACCGATACTCAATAAAAACCCACTACTCAATAACTCACACTGTCTATAGGTCATGCCCATATTTATGCATACTGTCTATGGCATGATCTCCCCTCCCAGGTGCCTGCAATTGTCCCTTGCATCAGCCTGTTGAGTCATCCTGGGCATGTCCTCCTGGGGCTGTGATAATGACATTCCACCATGGTGCAACTTTGCCAGATATTGCATCAGCCAGCTGCCATATTCTGTCCTGTGAAATTCCTAATGCAATGGTGTATATACACACATACACTGACAGCTCTGGTTCTTCTGGAGCCCCCCACTGCAATGCTAGGCAGCTGTTAATGCATCCCATTCTACCACTTTCAGCTGGTGGTGGTCATGCAAGGCACTCACTCTGATGTCAGAATGAGATGCCCAGCCATTTGATCGAAGATAGGCACTTTGCTTTGACATCAGAGTGAGTGACTTGCACCAATGGTGGTGTTGCCAGGTGGCATAGCGTTACATGAGTGCGAAGAGTCTCTGGCGTCACAACAAAGGCCTCCAGATAATGGGGAAAATCAGAACAGCTTTGGGACTAGAATACTCCAGGCTGCTCCTGGGGTATTCTGGCCCATGTAGACCTAGCCTGAGAAAGCAATATCTCAAATTATCCCAATTTGGCAAGGAGAGTCCTGCTTAATCCTCTGTTATCCCTCCTTTTCAACTCCTTTTGAAATGTCTGTTTTTCTCTCCTCTGCCCACTTTCCCTTTCCCCATCAGCTTATTTCAATTGCTGCACTCAGGGGGGATGCAGACTGGCACTTTAGGCCAGCCTAGGGGAGGAGTTGGGGTGGGGCGACTGCACATCAGTCGCCCCAACTCCATCCTGACTCTGCTCCGATGCCCCGTGTCTGACTGCATGGCACCCCATCAGGGCGCCCCATTGGCGCACTATGCAGACACACTGTGCCAAAGCGGCACAAATAGCAATAGCAATAGCAGCATCATTTATATACCATTTCATACCATGATATGCAGTCTCTAAGCGGTTTACGACTGTAAGCTAATTGCCCCCAACAAGCTGGGTACTCATTTTAGCGACCTCGGAAGGATGCAAACCTGAGTCAAGCATGAGCCCTGGCTGGTATTGAACTTGCAACCTTGTGGTTTGTGAGTGAGTGGCTGCAGTGTGGCAGTACCTCTAAGGATGGCTTTTTGCCGCCCCAAAAAGGAGAGGCAATTGGCCACTCTTTTGGGGGTGGCAAAAAGGAGGATCGAGGCCACGCCATGTGGTTGCCAATCCGCCACTCCCAGAGTGGGCTGTCTGCATCAGCATTAAGTTCCAAAGTGTAAAAGTAGTTTGAACTCAATCAATCCAACAGGGGTGGGGGGAGAGTAAGGAATGAAATCTTGTACTTCCCAGTAGGCTCGAGTAAAAACAAATTGCTGCAGCCTCTCCTAGCTTGTGTGTTCTTTTTCATTAATAACCTTTGCTGTTTTGACCATAATCTAATGTTGTTTGGCCATATGTGTCTCAGTTTTCACCTGTATAAAGTTGGAGGATATGAACTAGGAAGTGAAGAGGAAGTGACATCTTATCCCTACCTGTTGCTAAAAGGTCTCTCCTGGACATAAAATGGCCTAGGCAAAAATGGCAAAAATGTCTCCATGCTCCCAGTCCAAGTCATTGTCTTTCCCATTACCATGTATGGATGTGAGAGCTAGACAGTGAAGAAAGTGGATAGAAATAAAATAAAATAATTTGAGATGTGGTGCTGGAGAAGAGACCTGAGAATTCTGTGGATGGTCAAGAAGACAAACAAATGAACTCTCCCTGTAGGCCAAGATGACTAAATTGAGGCTGTTGCGTTTTGGCCACATCATGAGAAGGCATCTCATTAGAAATGACAATTGTGCTAGGAAAGGTAGAAGGTAGCAGAAAGAGAAGAAGACCACATGCCAGATGGTTAGACTCACTCACGGATGTCATGGTCCTGAACCTACAGGACCTGAGCAGAGAGGCTGAGAATAGGAGGTCTTGGAGATGTTTCATTCATAGTGTTGCTTTGAGTCAAGGTTGACATGAAGGCAGTTAACAACAACAACAAAACATTATCAGTACCTGTGCTGATTTTGGACTTTTTGTATTAGAAGATGTGATGGATCCCCTCTCCAGGTTGTCTTTACAGTTCCAACTTTTGGGCCCCTGTTTTTCACCTTGCCTCTTCAAGTTCCCTCCCTGGATCTGCTACTCTGACTCAAGGTGACCAATATCATAGACAAGTGGCCCAGTAGATCAGTAGATTTATTGTGGAATTGTGTGACCAGTTTTCCTTCTTAGTTATCTGATGAAACATCTAAAAAAAGATCCATAAAATAAATACAGTTAAGATTTATTAAAATTTTTAATTGCCCCTGATTCAACCTTGACTCATGGTGACTCTGTGGACGAGAGATCTCCAAGCCCCCCACTGCTCTGCTTAGATCCTGCAAATTCATGCAGGTTTGTTATATAACATATAAAATAAACATCTAGCCTTAGGCTGGTTCCACACACAGTATGCTGTAAATCTTCATTTTCAAACAAAACTAACATTTCCCTCTAAATTCTCTCCACATTCTCATCTATCAAAACCCTATTCAGATCTTATCCATTCCTTTCTTCCTAACTCTGTTTCTGACTAGCCTTAACTAGTTGTTTATTATTATTATTATTATTATTATTATTATACAGCACCATAAGTTTTACATGGCATTTTACAAAGTCATAAAACAGCATAAAACCTACCAATGGCATACAGTCTAAAATCACAAGATATAAGGATACAGTAAATAGACAATTTATCAGATTAAAATAGCTATAAATTATAAAACTATAAACTAACAATACACCCTCAGTCTAGATTATGAAAGATATCAAAGATATCAAACAAGATATCATTATAGCCCCTAGACTGTGGAATGATCTGCCGGAAGCCAAATGTCCTGTCAAACTTTAAAACAGCATTAAAGATCAGTCTCTTCTGGCAGGCTTATGCAGATGATTTTTAAATTATGAATTTTAAATGTGGATTGTTTTAGAATGTGTATGTCATTTGTTGTTAATTGCCCTTGCATTGATCTCGACCGATGGCAACCCTGCTGATGAGACATCTCCAAGACCTTTGTCCTCCACTGCTCTGCCCACCTCGTGAAAATTCATATTAATGATCTCTTTCATAGAGTCTATCCATCTTGCATGCGGCCTTCCTCTCTTTCTACTTCCTTCTGCCTTTCCTAGCATTATTGTTTCCCCCCCCCCCCCAATGATTCATGCCTTCTCATGATGACTCAAAGTACGACAACCTGAGTTTTGCCATCTTGGCTTCTAGGGAGATTTCTGGCTTGATCTGTCCCAGGACCCATTTGTTTGTCTTTTTGGCTGTCCATAGAATCCTTAGCACTCTTTACCATGCACCATATCTCAAATGAGTAAATTTTCCTCCTATCCTCCTTCTTAACTGACCAGCTCTAACATCCATACATGGTAATAGGGAATACAATGGCTTGTACGATTCTAACTTTTGTGCTCAGTTGTATATCTTTGCATTTTAGGATCTTCTCTAGATCTTTCATAGCTGCCCCCCCTTCTTAATCTTCTCCTGATTTCCTAGCTGCAGTCTCCATTTCTATCAATGTTTGATCCCAGGTATGAGAATTCTTTTACTATTTTTATTTCTTCATTGTCCAATTCGAATTTGTGTAGGTTCTCTGTGGTCATTATTTTTGTTTTCTTTATGTTCAACAATAGGCCTGCCTTTACACTTTCTTCTTTGATCTTTCTTAGTAGTTGTTCCAGGTCTTTGAGGTTTTCTGCTAGTATTATGGTGTCATCTGCTTATCTCAGATTGATGATATTCTTTCCTCCTATTTTACTCCTCCTTCTTCTGTGTCCAAGCTTGCTTTTCTTACAATATGTTCTGCATATAAGTTGAACAGATAGGGTCTGACCCCTTTACAAATTGAGAATGATTCTGTTTTTCTGTGTTCTGTTCTGACAGTAGCCTCTTATCCTGAGTACAGATTCCTCATCAGGACTGTCAGATGTGTTGGTACTCCCATGTCTTTAAGGGTGTTCCATAGCCTTTCATGATCTATGCAGTCAAAGGCTTTGTAGTCTATAAAGCACATACTGATTTTTTTTTAAAATTCCCTGGTGCGCTCCATTAACTATTGTATGTTTGCAATGTGGTCCCTTGTGCCTCTTCCTTTCCTTAATCCTGTTTGGACATCTGGTATTTCTCTCTCCATGTATGGTTGGAGTCTATGTTGCAGAATTTTGAGCATATTTTGCTTGCATGGGATATTCATGCTATGGTCCTATAGTTGCTGCAGTCTTTTGTGTCCCCTTTTTTGTGGATGGGAATGTATGTCGATGGTTTCTAATCTGTTGGCCATTGTTTTGTTTTCCATATCTGTTAGTTAGCATGATAGTTGACTCTGTCAATGTGGATTTCTGCAGCTCAATTGGAATATCATCTGTTCCTGGTGACTCATAATTGGGTGTATGTCACATTAGTCCTTTAAAACTGTTGTATATTTTAATTAACATGTTTCAGTTGTTGTTGTGCCTTGGTTATTTGTTTTCTCTTGCCTTGATCCATGGGAAGAGACAGGTAAGAAATAACAATAACAATATCCTTTCTCTCATAGCACTGCACTTCGCAGCATGGTTCTATCCAGGCTTGCCCAGCTTCTCTTTTCACAGAAGGTTTTTTGGGCAAACAGCTGAGATGGCACTTTGTAAATATAACAAAGTTGGTGCAGGAACTGGAAGGAAAGTAGACAGAAAGGAGAAAGTGAAATAGATTATGTTGTTTTATGACTTTAGTGCACTCACTGTGTTCTGTTCTCAGTTCATGACTCAGAAAAGAATTAATGCCCACATTTGAGGGAAATGGTTTTAAAGCTGATTAGCCTAGAAGTAACAGCAAATGACACAACGATGACAGTATTTCAAAGAAATGAAGGGGGAGGTAGGAATTTAGAGAAGGAAGAGTGAACTGTTGCTTATTTTTATTTCATATAAAAAGAAGACAAGTCAATTTAGATCTAATGAAATAGGCCTGTGAATGGCTGAAGGTTACCAATTAGTAAGTGTGATTATCTGGAACTCAAGATGTGTTTATTATCAAGTGTTATTTTCTTAGTATTCAAGATGAAAGTGGGGCATACCTGTAATTATTGCTGCCTAAGCTGAGGGAATGAGCAGAATAGTGTGAGGTCAATTTGACCTACAAGACAAAAGTTGTTTAACACTTTCTAAAGTGACTCAGCAAGAGACCTTCTTTCCCCTACTTTTTAATTTTTCTTGCGAGGATACAAGCACTTAACTAGACCTCTGACAGCCAGGGGTCATTCTGTCTTCATGAAAAAGATTTACTGCATTTTCTCTCTCTCTTTCTTACTGATGATACTATCCATTTGCATGTGAATTATTCCCACTGGGAAGGTGTCTTAACTGCCTAAAACAAGAGGCCTATGAAATTCAATTAGAACAACTTGGCCAGATTGAATTGAAAAAGTGGCAGTGATGGTGGAGTTTCTGCAAGATCTTTGTTTAGATTTTCCCCTCCATGATCTGAGAGTAGAATAGAACCAAGCAAGGCACTGTTAGTGCATGGATCGAGTCTAAAGAATAGCATTACTGAGAATGGTGTGCAAAGAACCATGAGATGGCAGCAGCAACAATGCCACTCCATTTGTTACACTCGTTTCTCCAAACCATGTGCCTGCCAGGACATGCTGGAATCCTGTAACATATGCACAACTAACTCCAGGTTACACAAACGTACCTCCTTTTCTGGATGTTGCAAAAGAGGTCTTTAATACCTCTTTGCACAATGTCTATTCCCTTAGCAACTTTGTGCAGCAGGGCACACTGTGACAACTGTCTATTGGCTATGGAGGGATAGAGAAAGATGCCTAGGCAGAACAGGGTTCTAGGAGATAGGAGGAGAGAGCTAACATCATCCACTTGGCTCTCCAGCCACTCACTGAAGATCTGGGAGGATGATGATAGTTGATAATAGGGCATCACAGCATGCTACAATACATGGAAACTGCCTGGGGTAGTGGTGGGAAGGCTGTAGAACTGCACAAGTGGAACATTAAATCCATCCACATGATACAGGATTTTGGCCATTCCTCTATGATAGGGGTATTCTTCAAGATGTTATTGAATGGCAAGTCCTGATAGCCCAGCCATCACAGACAGTAACAAGCAATGCTTTATGATTGACATTGATTGATTTATGACTCTTGTAATTGCATTAAAGTTGTGGCCATCTCACCAATCCCTACCATGGTGTCCAGCCTATTTGTTCCAGTGCAACCACTTCTGCCCTAGGAAAAGCAGCTCCCTCTTTTAAGGAAAGGTTGCAATATGTGGTCCATTTTTTGTTTTAGCACAAAAGGATTAGGGAGGGGGAAATGAAAGTGTTTCACTAAATCATGTTTGAATAACCCCTCTGGATTATTTGTTGTAGCAGGTAAATCCAGAGGAAGGACATGAATGGCTTCTGGACCCATTGAAGGGAAGGTTCCCACACCACCTTTTGCTTACAAGCTTGTCCTCCACTGCTTGGTTCATAAGCTATCACAGAAGTTTTGTATAGTTTTGGTTTAGTGTGAGCAAATAGGCAAAACAGAACATACAATTGGCAATGATGGTTCTCCTTTTGTATTTGTGTGTGTGTGAAGGAATTAGCTCCAGTTTCTATTATGAACCTTAAAAGAGCTATTCAAGGTGGTGAATGTATTTTGGGCACATGGTTCACCACCTTGGTTAATTCTCTTAAAGATCAGGCTAAAACCCGGAGTGAATTCATCTTATGGACAAAGAAGCCACCAGTCACTACTGGAAAGAAGTGAAAAACAGAGCTACCAGGGGTCAGGAATTCAGTCCCCTTTTGGCTTTATTCATGTACTAACTTTTTAATTTACATACACAGGGATGGCAGAAGGGCAAATTCTTTGTCATGGGCCTTACATATTATTTTGGCATTTCACCCCAGAGCTTTAATTTCATCTGGGAGAGAGACACCAGGCCCAGCACCATCGGGCCTGGAATAAGAAGAAGAGCCCTCCCTCCATTCCATCCAGTGTCATCTGGGGGAGAGACAC